>JANAVB010009367.1:0-100071 GCA_029216955.1 Iris pallida
TCAAAGTCAAGAGATTTCAAGAAGAAACTCATCCGTGTTTTCCAATATGTATTCGTACCATCAAAACAGTGCGGGTCTGTTTGTGGCCTGGCCTTCACTTGTGAATTTCACAGTTGCCATGTGTTGTGCTGTGATCTATATAAGTTAATTAAAATGAATAAAATTGCACTGTTACCTTTGCTTTACCTGTAACACCCCTCTGATACCAATTGTAGAAACGAAATAGTAAAGCATATACTCTAGAGGGGGGGTGAATAGAGTTGGCAGCGGAATAATGCTAATTAAAAATATTAGCAGCACAATCACAGAATATTAATCACAACTGAAATAAAGTAAAGACAGAGTTAAGAGATCAAACGCAAAGACAGCGATGTATACTGGTATCCCTCTGTTGAGGACTAATCCAGTCGGTAGAACTCTTGCTACCAGTTGAATCCACTATTGGAAAAACCGAAAGTTTTCTTACGAAGTCCTTGCAGCTTCTACAACGCGAGCTTTGATACGAAGAACTCGTCCAACTTCAAATGTGAAGAGGTATTCTTCAATCAAGCCTTCTGATTACAATCTCTCAGAAACTTCTAGACCGTACCGCACTGGCAAATTGACTAGAGGATTGTAACTGGCTTGGATCTGAAATTGAAAGCTCTAGAAAACTCTTTGGAAGACTGAAAGTTTTAGATAGAGAGAAGATTGAAAGTGAATGAGTGAGTTGAAATGATCGAAATCCTTCTCTATTTATAGGAGTTCCAAAGGCAGACTTCTGTCAGAATTCGGCAGAATTCGGGCAGAACTCTTTGAGCAAATCTCGGTCAAATTCGCAACTACAGGAGGACCAAGTTCCAAGTATTCAAAATCACAACGGCCACCAACCGAACTCTGGCCGAACTCGGGCCGAACTCGGTCCGAGTTCTGTCAGGGTTAAGTCAGGGTTTAGTTAGGGTTTTTGAAAAAGCTTTTGGTGATTTTTGAAAACCTTTTTGAAAACCTATTTGTAAACCTTTTTGAGAGGTCAGTTTAAAAATATTTTGAACTCATTTAGGGATAGCCTATTTGCCAGTACGACTCGGTGTACAACATATTCCTAGACTCAAATAAAATAAAAAAATACATTGCATATGGAATTACAGACTCGAGTAGGCAAACAGATCTTCGGTCTTGAATGGAGTGGATAGCCAATCTTGATCATGTCCAAGAATCCGAGATGTCCCGACTAGCTTCGTATATCCAGAAAGATTTGATCAATTATTAAAATCAGGTTGACCATATGACCAATGGGCCAACATCTTCTCCCTCCCAAGGTCACTAACAGAAGGTAGATCGCTAAGACTAGGTCCATATGCATATAAAAGGCAAGAAGAAAAATAACTGAAAGCAAATAAAGTGAACTAAAAAGCAAGTAATGGATCCAACTGAAAACAGATAAAAATATATCATTAATAAATAAATAAAGCATCGAATTATAAACAGTAAATAAGGCAAGGTATCTTGCCTGAGGTTATGTGCAAAAGAGAATAATCCAGTAGCTCGAACAGATCAATAAACGAAGCAAGAAAAGCCAAATGCCGCAGATGACTCCGGATGCTGCAACAAAATCACAAACGAGTTTGGAATATAAGATATGCCTAGGAAACGTCTGTCCAAAAGTTAAATTCTGGAACAGGGGCAAAATTATAATTTCGGGTCAAAACGATGTCCACCATTGGACCCGCTTTGCACCGAAATGCGAGCCAGAACCTACGGTCTCTAAAGTCGTCAAACTACATGTCTACAAATTTATTTTGATGAGTCGAACCCAACAGTATGTTCAATTTTGGATTCCGGTGGGCTGTGCACAAAATCATCCGTTGAGTGGGATTGTGGGCCCGCCAAAATAGCGTCCCGATCACGGTCTCATATCGGACCAAACTTGGCTCACAGAACCAGAAAAATATTTCGAGTCCAATGGCACAAGTTTCGTCGCGATTTGATGAGTGTGCACAAAGTAATTGGAAAATTCCGAAAAGCCCGATACGGAAAATTTGACGGATACGGGTCAAATTCGTCGCGCACACACGCAACCAATTTGAATTCCGTCAAAGCCTGCACATCCGCAAAGTCGATACGGACCTTTCGGTACCTCGGTTTGCGACGGGGTCGCCCGGTTTGTCGGGACGTACCTCGTACAGGGTTTTAAAGGTTTATAAAAATTGATTTTTTTGAGATTTTAATTTAATTAAACTGAAATTTATTGCAGAATAAATAAATCTATTTGAAAGGGATGATAGAGGTCATGTGGGCTTTCTATACGAATTTACGGATCTAAAAAAGGTTTAGAAATGAGGGAGTAATTGAATGGGGAAGACGAATACCTTAAAGTGGGAATCTGTTGTTGTTATTGCTGTCGTCGTGAGGTGCTGCTGTCCGAGGGCTTGCGCGTGATGAGAGGGGAGGAGGAAGGAAGGAAAGAATGATGGAAGAGATTAGGAGGAGAAAGAAAATTAGGTTTTAATTTGGTTGAAGGTGGTATATAAATACATAAATACATGGGAGGGGGAGATTCGGCCAACATATGGCCGCTACTGCTATTGTGTGCATTGTGTTTCAAAGGGTTCCCACACCCTATTATATATTACAGCAAGTGCTGCTATGGCCGCCCACTTGTGGGCCGGCCAAATAGTTTAAATGTTTTTTTTTTCTTTCTAAACTTATCTACTTATATATATATATATATATATATATATAATATATATATATATATATATTAATATTTTTATTTTATATATATATATATATATATATTATATATAGATTATTATATATATATATATATATATATATATATATATATATTATATATGTATATATCCATAAATACACCAAAAAAATCTATTTAAAATTCAAATACCTTTTAAAAGTCACTATCCAATTATTATATATTTGAGCATATCTACAATATATATAAATTCAATTCTTAATAAATCAACTCAAAATAGTAATAATATTTAAATAGGAAAACATGTTTATTAAATCTCCACAAAATAACTTTAACAATAATAATTAAAATCGTCCCAATGAGTGCACTTACACTGCACACCCTTTCCCGGATCCACAAAATGTACTATTTTGTAAAATCTTATTTAAAATAATAAAATACCAATAATTGCACAAATAATTTAAATAATTTTTAAATTCTACATGAAATTCTATAATAATTTAGAAATTATTTTTACGTACATAAAATATGTCTACATGGCCACTTTGGTCTCCCACGTGCCTTCATTAGCTTAGATTTGTTCCGGGCCCAGTTCGGACTGAATCGGTCAAACCGGGACACTTAAAAAGTCAAAGATTTAATTTATAAATAATTAATTTATCGGTGGAGGTTAAGTCGCAACTGGCCTGGTTTTTCTAGTTCGGTCTTCACCATGGCTAGGCTTCCCCCAGCATGGCTAGCACACTAGTCAAGGCACACTGCTACATCTTTCGTGCCAAAATTCATGGTAGTCTTGTGTTCCAAAAATTCAACAATGGCTAAGGTCATTTTTAATAAAACCATAAATTACAAAATTTTATTTTTATGTCTAATAAAAAAATAATAATTGAAAACATAGGGGTTTTACATCCTACCAACTTACAAGAATTTCGTCCTCGAAATTTAGGATTAATAGAGTAGATAGGGTTGAGGGATAGGAAGAGTTCGTCAATACCAAAATACAATTAAATTTTGGAGGAGGCGATAAAACGGCGTTCAACACCACCATGCGATAGAAAATTGTGGAGTCGATATATACAAAATATATCATGGTTATGGAATTCAAATAAGGATTGCTAGTGAAGGTAACAAAATTTGATAACCCGAATAAAATAGTAAAAAAAAGTGAGAAATTTAGTAGATCAAAGAGGATAATTAGACATTTTGGAGATATGGTTCCTTGAGAGAAAACTGGATACTAATCATCTTGGTTGAGTGTTAGATTTAAGTGAACGATTAGAATCACTCTCGAGTGCTCAAGAATGATTGGGGGGCACGATAACAATTCTAGGGTGGAGGAACGAGGAGTAGTTAAGGCGAGGATATAGCCACATGAGTCGGTCGGTGGTTATCTACATTACATATAAATAACTGATAGGGCAACCAAAGATGATACCTTGAGTCTATCTAGCAAGTACAGTGCCTTGTCTTTCCGAAATAAGTAAAAGACAAGAACAACAAAGGTTTCAAAGACGGTGCTATTGAGTACGAATGCGGGGTTCATAGGCGGCGAAAATAATTCAAAAGAGAATTGCCAAGGCTGTCACGGATGCGACTCTAAGGTAAGTTTAACTATGTCTCCATCCACGTAGAATAATATGTGATAAGCGAACCAAAGTACAATAGGTTGATCAGACCATCATGCACCGGTTCTGATTAGACAATATGTTAGTGGATGCACCCAATAAATATGTCATGATCAAGCTCGAAAAGAATAAGCTTGCAAAAAAAAAAACTAAAGCTAACTTAGCCATGAGATTGTCAAATATGAGCAAGGGAGGTACTGATGAAGGAAATTTTAAATAGTCCAAGATCTTTTAAAATCGAGTCTTGCCCGAAGTGTGGGCCTATGCAGTTGTCCTAGTTTTCTTTACTTACGGTTTGGTTGTCTAGATAAGTTAAGGTCCTCTAAATTTCTAGTCTGAGTAAACTTATCAACATGGGTCACAAGGACAAAGGCTTTGTTGGGCCGTGAGGTATTCTACCCAACTTACAAGAGGTAAGCTAGTAGTGTGATGGGACAACAGGTTAAGCAATTAAGATATAGCACAATTTTAAGCATTTAAGGAATTAAGTAGAACAAAATCACATATCGGGTCGAAAGAATTGAGTCGAGATGGAATCCCTATTCGTGGTAAAAATTATCGGCAATGGTAAAGGTTATAGTTTGGCCATTTGACCATAAGGTCATATCAAGGAAATAGTGTACAAGGAGACGTGTTCTAGTGGGACATGATATATCTACATGAAGGCGAGCTCGTCTAGGTCTTACATATGAAATTTATTGGAAGGAAAAGTCTAGTGTTGTACCCCAAATATTCAAGTCACGGTAGGGGACTCCAGAAGATCAAAAATAGAAAGTAGGATTTCACGAGGTGATAATTAATGCACAAAAATAAAGAATATCAAGTTAAAGCATGAAATAAATTTAATTTGAGAATCCAATAAAATCATTTAGGGACATAGTTCTAGAGAGAAGATAATCCATTAGATGAATACAGTTAAGGAACCATTAACTCATTATTCAAATTGCAAATGGGTTAGAAGGTCGCAATTAAAAGATCTAGAATTGAAGGAAGGTCGAGTAAGTCGAGGTGGAAATACAGTCACATAGCTGGGTAGATGACTAACAACACTTGTGTATATACTACTATCATGGTCATGAGTGACACGACAATTAGTGTGGAATACTCAGTAGGGTTATCTTGGGGCCTACCATTAAAATTTAAGCTCAAGTATCCTCCAAAAGTTCCAAAAATAAACTACTAAAATTGGTATTCACTCCAAGCCGTTCAAATTCATCATGAATTTTTTTTAAATCGCTTTCATAAATCTCAAGGCAAAATTTTATCACGTTACTACTAACCTTTTCCAAAATTAACGTTTAAATTCAACTATTTAACTCAAGAGTTAATAATTTACGAATTCTTAAAAGTTTCACAATAAATCAAAAATTTAAGACTCTAAAATTTTCAAATAACTCATAATAAAACTCTTAGCATATTAAAAGCAATCTCAAAAATTAAGCTCAATGCTCTCATAAATTTTAACTTTTATTCATGCTAAGTTATTCCAACAAAATCACAACTTTTAAATGGTAACTTCCTTTAATCAATCAAAATAACTTTCCATCACATCCTTCGAAATTATCCCAAAAGTTTTAATATTAGCAATCCCACATTAAACTAAATTTTCAAATAATCTTATCTGTCAAAATCTTTTTTTTACCAAAAATCTAAATAGATTTGTAAATCATCAATCATAAGACACCATTTAAAATAAAAATTTCTCAAAATCGTTTTCATAACTTTTAAATATTTTAAACCAAAATTCACCGTCATTACTTCCACTTAAAATACAAAATTTACTAAACCCAAAAATCGCAAGTTGTACAACTCAAATTTAAATAATTACTACGGCCATTTTTAAAAGCTAAGATCATTTTCAAACCAAATTTATAACTGTTCAAAGGTGTATAACTATAATCCAATAAATCATAAACATCAAAACTCGAAAATCAAATAAATTTTTATTTGTTCAAAGAAGTATATCTATCACGAAAAAATTTAAATATCACAACCCGAAAAGCAAATCAATTTTATATTTGTTCAAAGATGTATAGGTATAACCCAATAAATCATAAATATTGAATCTTGAAAAATCAAATCAATTCCTTAAATCAAGGGTATAAAGATTCTAGCTTTTTTTTCCGCAGTATCAATCCTATGGTGTTTACTATTTAGACATCTCAAGATTAAAACTTTTCTTGGTAATATTCTACTTTACAAATTACTAATCATTAAATCACACTTTTTTTTTAAAAAAAAGCCTTTTTAACTCAATTAGAGTCTTAAATGTATTTCAATTGCCAATATAACCATTCTAGCCATGTGTTTGACCTATGAGCATATACTAGTGTAGTCATCTTCCTAGTTGACACTAAGCACGAAAATAAGAATCAATGGTAGAAAGGAATCAAGCAAGATGCAATTTAAGAAAGTCGAACGAGATTTCGAAATTTGAAGCTAAGGGAAGAGGTCAAGCTGTATGGATGAGATTCCTATATTCTAATCCTATGTTGTAGGCTCACATCGGTACAATAACATAATCGAAGTGACAAACTCGACCCGCATGGGCCACCACAAAAATATGTAACGCCCCAGTCCCAAAATACTTAGGACTAGGTACGTATCCATGCCAGCTGCATACATACGAAGTATACTCCAATATATGGAACCCTCGTATGAATACATAAGCTGTAAAATGTAGTAAACCAAGAGTAATCTAATCTCATCCACAAATAAAGATATCATATAATCAACTGTAATAAGTCTTTGTACAATACGTTGGGCGGAGACAAATCCACTACCAACAAGTAAGGAAAAATATACATGGAAACGAAAATGATTTGGCGGGAGTAGCAAAGAAGACCCAGGACACGTCATCTCCGAATAAATATAAAAGATTGCGACCTCGACTAGAACACCTGTAATATCATAAAAGCACACACACCTAGAGAGATAACCAGGTCCTCAGAGGGATGTAACAAGATAAAGGAAGAACATGCCATATGAACTGAATATAACTGCACCATAAAATAAAGATAAAGTAAAAGTGTCCAAATCATAACACGGCTCAATATCCCATCATCGAAACAGTAGGCTACCCCTACAACCAAACAAGGACAAGGGGTAACTTACTATTCCGTGATGTGACATTTTTTTTTCGTGCCATGATTGGAACATGAAATTTGCTAAGGTCTCCTAACCTTTCTAGTAGGCAATTTAGAAGACATATCGATGTATGGACAGGTGAAGGCTGACTCCCCCAGGACAATGTAACAACTCTCAACACGCACACGTTAAGTACCAATACTATCAGCCTGTATAACTCGAGGCTAGCGGCCCACGTGACCCATCAGTCCACATAGCTCGAGGCTAGCGGCCCACGTGACCCATCAGTCCACATAGCTCGAGGCTAGTGACCCTCGCGACTACCATAGTACGCAGTTACTACAACTTTTGGATTTGGGTAGCCTATACATTCAACTTTCTTCTCCCTTCCAAGGTCACTAACAGAAGGTAGATCGCTAAGACTAGGTCCATATGCATATAAAAGGCAAGAAGGAAAAATAACTGAAAACAAATAAAGTGAACTAAAAATAGCAAGTAATGGATCCAACTGAAAATAATAAATATGCAGTAATAAATAAATAAATGCATCTAATTATAAACAGTAAATAAGGCAAGGTATCTTGCCTGAGGTTATGTGCAAAAGAGAATAATCCAGTAGATCGAACAGATCAATAAACGAAGCAAAAAAGCCAAATGTCGCAGATGACTCCGGATGCTGCAACAAACATCACAAACGAGTTTAGAATATAAGATATACCTTGGAAATGCCTGTCCAAAAGTTAAATTCTGGAACAGGGCAAAATCGTAATTTCGGGTTAAAACGATGTCCGCGTTGGACCCGCTTTGCACCAAAATGTGCGCCAGAACCTACGGTCTCTAAATTCGTCAAACTATGTCTACGAATTTATTTTGATGAGACGAACCCAACAGTATGTTCAATTTTGGATTCGGTGGACTGTGCACAAAATCACCCGTTGAGTGGGATTGTCGGCCCGCCAAAATAGCGTCCCGATCAACGGTCTCATAATCGACCAAACTTGGCTCACAGGAGCAGAAAAATATTTTGAGTCCAATGGCGCAAGTTTTGTCACGATTTGATGAGTGTGCACAAAGTAATTGGAAAATTCGAAAAGCCCGATACGGAAAAATTTGACGGATACGGGTCAAATTCGTCGCGCATACGCAACCAATTTGAATTTCGTCAAAGCTTGTACATCCGCAAAGTCGATACGGACCTTTCGATACTCTCGGTTTGCGACGGGGTCGTCCGGTTTGTCGGGACGTACCTCGTACGGGGTTTTAAAGGTTTATAAAAACTAATTTTTTCGAGATTTTTAATTTAATTAAAACTAAAATTTATTGCAGAATAAATAAATCTATTTGAAGGGGATGATAGAGGGTCATGTGGGCTTTCTACACGAATTTAAGGATCTAAAAACGGTTTAGAAATGAGGGAGTAATTGAATGGGGAAGACAGATACCTTAAAGTGGGAATCTGTTGTTGTTGTTGTTGCAGTCGTCGTGAGGTGCTGCTGTCTGAGGGCATGCTGGTGATGAGAGGGGAGGAGGAGGAAGGAGGAAGAATGATGGAAGAGATTAGGAGCAGAAAAAAAATAGGTTTTAATTTGGTTGAAGGGGGTATATAAATACATAAATACATGGGAGGGGGAGATTCGGCCAACATATGGCCGCTACTGCTATTGTGTGCATGTGTTTCTAAGGGTTCCCACACCCTTTTATATATTACAGCAAGTGCTGCTATGGCGCCCACTTGTGGGCCGGCCAAAATAGTTTAAATGTTTTTTTTGTTTCTAACTTACTACTTATATATATATATATATATATATCTATATTTATATATGTATATATCCATAAATACACCAAAAATATATTTAAAATTCAAATACCTTTTAAAAGTCAACTATCCAATTATTTAATATATTTGAGCATATCTACATATATATAAATTCAATCCTTAATAAATGAACTCAAAATAGTAATATATTTAAATAGGAAAACATGTTTATTAAATCTCCACAAAATAACTTTAATAATAATAAATTAATAAAATCGTCCAATGAGTGCACTTACACTGCACACCCTTTCCCGGATCCACAAAATGTACTATTTTTGTAATATTATTTAAAATAAATAAAATACCAATAATTGTACAAATAATTTAAATGATTTTTAAATTGTACATAAAATTCTATAATAATTTAGAAATTATTTTTACGTACATAAAATATGTCTACATGGCCACTTTGGTCTCCCACGTGCCTACATGGGCTTGGATTTGGTTCGGGCCTAGTTCGGATTGAATTGGTCAAACCGGGTCACTTAAAAAGTCAAAGATTTAATTTATAAATAATTAGTTTATCGGTGGAGGTTAAGTCGCAACTGGCCTGGTTTTTCTAGTTCGGTCTTCACCATGGCTAGGCTTCCCCCAGCATGGCTAGCACACTAGTCAAGGCACACTGCTACATCTTTCGTGCTAAAATTCATGGTAGTCTTGTGTTCCAAAAATTCAACAATGGCTAAGGTCATTTTTAATAAAACCATAAATTACAAAAATTTATTTTTATGTCTAATAAAATAATAATTAAAAACATAGGGGTTTTACGACGTGTAAGGTATCTGTGTACAAAGAAGGAAGTCTTAAACAGGGTATTATAAGTAAAGGGAGAAGGGTTTCTGGGAAAGTGTGACGATGGAGATCGAGCACTACAGCAGCTCCTTTACTCCGTTGACGATCTGACGACGAATCAACCTTGCTATGGCTCTCTGGTGCCTTTGATGGGACTCTGGGGTCACGGATCAAGAGGCTGTCTGGATGAGAAGATCCCTTGAAGATGTTTGGTTGGTTGGTTCTTTCGTTGATAGGTGGATGAGGGTGGTCGACTCTTTGTGATGGAGATCACTCCTCCATTGAAGATTGTCGATTGTCAATGTTCCCTTTGTCTTTTCGATCGATCGATGGGAGAAGAACTCCTTCTATTTATAGAAAACCGAGCACATATGTGATGTGCATTAGGGTTCCTGAGATATGAAAGAATCTGCCGTCATTGTATGGTGCGGGCTTCTGCGGCGCTGACACGTGGCAGACATCAAGGTTTCCTCAAACGAGATCTCTAGTGGTTATAAACATAACCGAAGAAGGTGACACGTGGTGCGTGTCGATTTGCTTGCTCATATACAGCGAGTAAATTTTGGGATTTCATCTTAGATTTGGAGTCTAATTGATCCACGTCTAAGATTTAAATCAATCTGATATAATATCAATCATGATTTAATCCAATCTTCTCTACAAGAGGCAGTTTAAATAAACCAATTGGGGTAGATCCATGCTTCTTGCGCCTCTGGCGAGGACTAAGTGTTGTTGTGCTTCTGTGGCGATGAGTAGACCGTGCTTCTGGAGACGACGAAACCTCTGTGCTTTCTGGCGACGAGTGGACTTAGCTTCGAATGACGATGACTTTATAGCAACTTATAAAGCTTGTTTCGGACTACCAGAGTCACTGTGGTATTGGCAACAAGTAGGCTTGTGCTTCTGGTTGGACTGTGCTTTTGGAGCGACAGGTTGACTTGCATTGGTTGCGATAGGAGTTCCCAAGTCTCTTGTAGAGAAGTAACTTAAGCTTCTGATCCAGAGCAGATGACTACGCCATTGGAATGGAGATGGTGTGAGTATATCACCATCTTGCGCCTCATATGGACGCAAGTAAGTAGCTGCATCTCTGAACAGTGGAGGCGTTGGCTTCGAAATAAGGGTATGACACCCTTGTGCGTCTGATGATTAGCGCAGGTAGATAGCTGTGCCTTGGAGTGAAGACACCAAAAGTAGGGAAGGAGGGCCCTACCACCATCTTGTTTCTGAGGTTGGCGCAGGCAAGTGGCTGCGCCTCTAGCTTAATGCTCTGGCTTCTTCAAGTTGTTGGGTTGCTGATATACTTTTGAGAGGCTGTGCCTACAATAATATAAGAACATGCTTCGGTGGAGGTTATTCCTCCAGTGTGTGTATCGAGAAGAAGGAAGGTTGCTTCAATGAAGACTGTATCCCTTGTAGATCCCACTAGGCTTCTATCGAATCTGTAGTAGATCCTTTGTAGAAGAACAGAATTAGTCCCTTATGTATGGTCTTGATGTGTCTGTACTAGACTTTGGTAGACATGAAAATGAAAGAACTTCTTTCCATATCTTCTATTTTGTCTTTTTAGCACTGAGCTAGAGTCTTTTGCATCTTCTGTGCTTTGGCGAAGGGATGTCTTCAGCTGAAATTTTTCATGCTTCTACAGGAATCGTTCATTAAGGAGCGGTCATTCTTGCTCTTTAAAAAAAGACTTCAAAGCCAATGCCTTCAATCGAGAGGCGCAGCTACATGCTTGCACCAACCTTAGGCGCAGACTGGTGATGTTTTCATACCACCTCAACTCCAACGGCGCAGCACTCTGATCCAAACTAGAAGCTTAACTACCATTCATTAGAGACTTGGGAGACACCGTTTGCCACAAGCACAAGCTCGACTGCTATTCAAAAGCATAGTAAAATGGTCTATCTGAAGGGGCAGCCTACTCATCGCCCTAAAGCACAGAGGCCCCGTTGTCGTCGAAACATAGTCCACTTGTCGCCCTAAAGTACAGAGGTTTTGTCTTCTCCAAAAGCACAATCTATCGTCGCCCCAGAAGCGCAACCAACCTTGCATGAAGTACAGATAATATGGTCCACCCAATCAATTTGTTTAAAATGCCTCTTCAAAGATAGGATTGAGATTGATCAGGTTGGTAAATGCAGATTGATTTAAATCTCGGACGTAGATTACATAATCCAAATCTTAGATAAATTCCCAAGATTTTCTCGACTATATCGAACAAGCAAATCGGCACATGCCACGTGTCACATCCTTTGGTTATTTTGGTTATTTGAAACCACCAGAGATCTCTTTTGGGGGAATCTCAACATCTGTCCCGTGTCAGCACCACAGAAGCCCGTACCATACACGGACGACAGATTCCTTCATATCTCGAAACCCTAATGCACATCGCATATGTGCTCCCCTCCCCTATAAATAGGTGAGGTTTTTCCCCAACAACAGGACCGACAAGGAGAAGAAGATCCACATAATTATCAAAATCTTCAACTTTGACATCCTTCTGATCGGCAACCCTAGAGTTCCATCGAAGGCACCAGAAAGTCAGAGCAAGTCTCATATCATCATCTGATCGTCAACGGAGTAAAGGAGCTGTTGTAGCGCTCGATCTCCACCATCACACTTTTCCAGAAACTTTTGTACCTAGATTTTTTCGCATAAGAATCGATTGTACTCTTTTTTACGTTCATAATACAAAAAGTTCGTTCAACCTTTTGTCATGTCGAACATGCTCGATCTCCATCGTCACACTTTTCCAGAAATTTTTTGTACCTATATCTCCTATTTAGGAGTCTTCTTTACTCTTTTATACGTTTGAAATACAAAAAGTTCTTCAACTTTTGTTCATGGCAAACAAAATGGCGGCTCTTTTGGGGACTTCCTCCTCTTCTGACGAGACACTAGTGACGCAATCCGACCATAACTTGTTGGATCTTTTCAAGAGATGCTAGTAATACTCTTCGACCAGTATGTTTTTGAAGATCTCCTCTCTAAAAAAAAGTCGAGCCCTTCGAAGCGGTTCATAAAATCGAAAAAGACTCGACATACTTATGTGCCCAAGCTGCTGACGAACTGCAAGAAGGAAAAGATATGATTCGAATTCCCCTGAATAATGAAGCATTAAAGACGCCTTCACCCATGCGGTTGTACTGCCTCATTCGATCCCAGTTGCTAAGAAGCACACATGAATAGTGCAGCTCCCATGCTGCACGTCTGACGAGGGTGCAGTACAGGAAGAAAGTTGCAGCACCCGCCCATGCACAAAGGTGGCTGCGCAGGCTAGAACTTCTATTTTTGACAGAATTGCCTACCCCTTGGTTAAGGCTATGTTGGATTATGAATGCACAACACCTTTTAGGGGTAGCACAAGAAATTTAAGGCAGCACGTGCCATGCGCAATGGACGTGCTATGCAACACTCGTATTGGATTCTGAATATTATGCACCTTCCAGCGATAGTACGAAGAAATCCAAAGTAACACGCGCCCTACGTCGACCAACGTGTTATGCCGACCAACGTGTTATGAGACCAACGTGCTATGCTACACACCAAGGATGCACGCACTTTGAGCGACCAATGTGTTATGCCCACAGCTGACCAAAGGCATGTTGACAGTCATGCACACAGCCGACGAAAAACTATACAAAATTGGTTTGAACGTTTCGATGCCTCGACCAATAAAACCCTGTTGTCACTTGAGCGCTCATGCACATGATTCAAGCTGGAGGTGCATACTGTAGGACGAACTCATGCGAACAGCATTGGTGTAAGCATGGAGTGAGTGTGCCTCACAAGCAACTCTCTGACCAGGATCTAAGCATGTTTCACGCACAAAACTGGGAAGAGGGAAGCTACATTCACATCTTCACTCATGCGTGTATTAGCCCAATGATTATATCATGTTTTTGAATATGGCTAATCAATTAAGTTTACCAAAATAATATTACTAATATTCATGTAGTCACTATCACGTTGCTACTTAAACTTAGCATTGTCCTAAATGTTCTATATCATATTGCTATTCTTGTATCATATTGTTTTGTTCGTCTAACATGTTCTTATAGACATACAATAATCATGATCAAGCTTTGTCAAACCAGGACATATGCATAGAGAATTATTAATAGGCCAAAGATGATTTATACAAGAAAATTTTTCTGAACCGTCCAACGACTGCCGTCAAGGAAATAAGCATCTTCAAGTCTGCTCAAATATAAGAAGGAAGGCGTCATCAAAGAGCTCTTGGTTTTCCTATTTTATCAATGTAATTTTTATATTTATTGAGTCTAGGAATACGATGTAAACTGTATCATACTGGCAAATAGGCTATTAAAGAAATGTTTTAAAATACCCTTTCATTTTAAAAACAACCTACTTACAAAATCCCAAACTACTTCCTAACTGCTTGATCTTTTCAAAAAGCCCAAAACCAATTTACAAAAATCCTGACAGAACTCCAACAGAATTCGGCCGAATTCGACCAGAGTTCGGTTAGTGCCCGTTGGATTCTGAACTTGGTCTTCCCGTAGTTACGGATCCTACCGAGATTTTCTCATAGTGTTCTGCCCGAATTCTGCCTTTGGAAAAAATATAAATTTAGAAGGATTTCGTTCATTTTAATACACCAATTCACTTTCATTTCTCTTCTCTATAAGCCTACTACTTCTTCTAAAGTGTTCTGAGCCATTCATTTTCAAATCCCAAGCCAGTTACAATCCTTAGTCAATTTGCTAGTGCGGTACGATCTAGAAGTTTTAGAGTGATTGTAATCAGAGGTTTGATTGAAGAAAGACACTTCGCAATTGAAATTGTTGAGTATTTCGGATCAAAGCTCGTATTGTAGAAGTTGTAAGGAATTCGGATGAAAACTTGTGGTATTTTCATAGTCGATTCAACTGGAAGCTTGAGTTCTTCCGACTGGACTAGTCCTCATAAGAGGAAAATCGATATACATCGTCGTGTTTGCTTTGCTTTCTGATCTCTCTTTTCATTTACTTAACTGTGATATATTCTGTTATCTAGCTGTAATATTTTTTTAGCTAATTTTCGCTACCTATTCTATTCACCCCCTCTAGAGTATTGTGCTTTTCAATTCATTCCTACAATTGGTATTAGAGCTAGGATTCTATTATTTGGCTTAACATCCTTAGAGTAGATCCTTATTATCAATTGTTAACCTCTGATTCTAATTGCCTACAATTGGTATCAGAGCGGGTGCTTGTTATATAGAGGTATTATTGCTCATACCAATTATTCCAACAATTGGTATCAGAGCAGGTTATACAGGTAAAACGAAGTAACTTTGCTATCATATTCTTATTTATTACAGCTGTTACATAGATCACAATATCACATATGGCAAGTATGTACTTCACAACTGAAGAGCAATCCTCAAATAGACTCCCACTATTTGATGGAACAAACTATAGCTATTGGAAGACACGGATGAGCTTCTACCTGAAGTCTCAGATTTTGACATATGGTCAATTGTAGTCAATGGCTACAAAAAGTCTATTATCACTTGTATTCTCACATCCTCTATAATCAACAAGCCTTATTATAGTTACACGGATGAAGAGAAGAAGTTAGCTAACCTTGATGCAAAATCTAGGCATATCTTTTATTGTGCTATAGACACAAATGTATTCAATCTTATTACTACTTGCACAACATCTCATAAAATTTGAAAGTTCTTGAAGCTATTTATAGTGCAGGTATGAAAGCAAAGCTAGCAACTCCAGAGAGAAGGATAGTCTTCATAATTAGCAAATATATGCATAATAGAATTCAGATTTAAGGTACAACAGAATCCCTTATATGAAGAAGAGCTTGTACGTGACAACTACAAGAAGATAGGCCACGTCCAAGAAGATGGTACGAATGCTAGAAAGGAGAGTCACTACGAACAAACAAATAAAGGAAGATCATCATCTCATAAGTACACTAGCACGAGCATATGGTATGAAAGCGAAGCAAGCGATTCCGAAGAAGAAGAGAGACCTCGTCAAGCTACAAATATATGCTCAATGGCATTATCCAACGAGGTACAAGACTCTATTCTGGAAGAGAATGAATTCTCTTATGATGAGTTATCTGATGCTTTCTGTAATCTATTGAAAGAACACAAGAAAGTATTAGATAAATATAAGCAAGCTAGAAAGGATATTCAATCCTATAAGCATGAGAATGACAAGCTTAGTTGCTTATTGAATGATGCTAGAAATACTTTCCTTCTGATAATTCTACTGGGATTTCCACACTTGAGTTTAAATTGCATGAGGCACTTGATTATTGAGAAAAGCACTCAAAAAATGCTAAACTTAAAGAGGAATTAGAATAAAAAAAAAAGTATTCTATTGCTTCACGTAGAATTGATGCTCTTAATTCTAAATATGATGAGATATGTGCTAACTCTAAAAAGTTAGAGATTAGACTGGGAAAGCAGGTATTACAACCTATTTCTCAGTCTAACACAAGACACGTGACACATCACAAAGTCACGCACGACAGATATTTTAGAAGGAAGCAAGCAAAGCTAAAGCTTCACACAACCATGCTTTCTATTACAAGTATCCACGCACATCATATCACACTACTGCACGTTCTCATACTGCTGCACATAGTAATAATGTTAATACTTTCTGCCATTATTGTGGTATAAATGGACACGTTTTTAATCATTGTCAGATTGGAAAACTAGTTGATATGAACTTGTGCAAATGGGTTCCCAAAGGTAACAAATGTGGATCCAAGTATTGGATACCAAAGTTTTCACCTAATATTTCAGGTGGAGCTACTTATGCTGAACCATGGAACGTGTTGGTGGTTGCACAACTACCAAGGTCATCTTCCATGCAACTGCACCAACATAAGTGTGGTCACTTGAACCACTTTGGTAACATGATAAATGATTTATTTTATGTTTTTATTTTTAGAATCTATCATATTTTTATTAATGTTTTGCTATTTGATATCTTTTAATTATCTATTATTTTAAATCAATGTAAGATATAATCCTATCTTGATTAGCTGTTTAGCTTAAATGATCAGTTCACACTGTATAGTGTTTATTTTCTATTAGTGTGACATATTTGTCTATGTATGCTCTTACTTTTAATCTTTATTCTTGAAGTATGCATACCACTGTAGTCCATAGGAGCTTAATTTTTTTTGGTTAATATGTTTTTGACTCTTCATCTTTAATATATTTTTTGGTCACTTCTTACCGATTTGTCTTTAACATGTCATATTTACTTTGATCGGTATTTTGTAAGTATATATGTTTAGCACAAGTCACCTATTTACTTGAAAAGTATATACATATACTTTTATGTTAACCTTGTGCTTGCATAATATATTCACTATTGATTCTCATATTTTATTTAACTTCTTATGAATCAATTACATCTTATATTATATAAATGTCTTTACGGGGATATATGAGTTAAGTTCAAGTTCTATATTATTATTTTTTTAGAAGGTAGTTTCAAATTTTTTTTCTTATCTCTTACTTCAGCTATTAATTACTTTGAACAAATTTATGTTCTTCTTTTATTAGCTTCTTCCTTAAAGCCTTTTTAAATAATATTTTTCTTGGATTTTTTGGTTGACATTTTGGATACATGATATTTTTAATATCTTGATCTTGATAAACCATTCTTTGGGTATTTACTTCTTTTATATTTAGGGATTCTTGATTTTGATGTTGTTCGATGATACTGCATATATTCCTTTGAATCTAAGTTCTTAAGAGTAGAGGTCATTTTGGGAACAAGACGAAAGGGTCCTTCTGTCATACAGGTGTAAATAGCCTGAAGCGACACGGTATACTAGTCTTCGGACTACCGCTAGCTGGGAACCGCCCCCTACAACTAACCCGAAGTGACCAATACTTTATAAACATAAGATTTATTAGGGTCTACTTGCAACTGTCATCTAGTTCTAGATCCAAGGTACTGAATCCAGTCCCCTAGATTCCAAAATACATCAACGTATATAGGTCCTATATTTTGATTTATAAATGCTTTATATTTTATTGTTACCCAATGATTATGTAGCACATATGGATAAATGTAATTCATACATCTTAAACCGTATGCTACATTGTTCTAAGATTTTTTAAGTCCATAGAATATAATTTATTTCATATTGCACTAATTTTTCTTAAATTCTTGGTTATTAAAGAAGATGTTTCTTTTGGGTACAAGCCTATAAAGGGTCTGTCTGTCACCACGGCTACGGCTAAAGCGAAGCGGTACATAAGTGTTTCCTGGTGAACCTCTGTTAGCTGGGACAGTACCCCTACAGCTAACACAAGATTGATCAACACTTTATAAATTAAAATTTATTGAGATCTAGTTGCAATTGTTATCTGCTGGATTTTGGATTTTAGCTTTGATGAATAATATTATTTAATGATTTAATTTACAAAAGGTAACATATGTTGATCTTCATAGGTTAATGTATGTTATGTTTTGATATATTCATTTTTCTGTCACTCTATTCTATATTTAAACTTGATTTGATATTGTGACTACTCATTGAATATTATGGCCTTGTAATTTCATCTTTAGCTTGTGTAATATTCATGATTTTAAGCTTTATTATTCTCTTCTTATTCAAGTTACTAACTGTCTATAGCAGTAATTCTTTGTGGGGAGAAGTCAAGCAAATTGAATCTCTCTCTTAAAGCGTTTATTTTCTTTAACCTTACAGTTGTCAGGTGGACACTGTGCTAAGGCCAAACGAAAGAAATGAACTTTGATAAGAAGACCTAGTATTTTTGAATTAGTTTTCTACTTCTAAAAATATGTCTTTGAAATTTTTAAAATTTTGTCAATACTATTATTTTTGGATATAGCCATGTGAAGGTAGAGCAGTTAATTGTTTCAAATCAGTTATCCCCTTGACATGCCATATATCTAGAATACACTTTTCTTTGGACATTTATCTAGTTATGTTTATTTGTTCAAATAGATTTATTATGATTTATGGATTCTTTTATTGAAATAGTTTTTATGATTCGAATCGCCAGCTTTCAGTCTGAGGACTAAATGGACGCATTCGAACATTTATTAAGACATTTTTTCGTAATAAATTATATATTTTTGAAAAATCTTTTTGATTTATTGAGTCTGTCCGGTACTCAAATGTTATTATTAAAGACAATTTTTAAAATCTTTTAATATCTTGAAATATTTCTTTTACATGTATATTAAAGATATATTTTATTTGTTCATCTTTAAGAATTTATTTATTGCATATTCCTTTTTGCCTAAAGATGATATTTGTTTTTGGAACTTTATATGCATTTGATCAAAGGAAAGAAAGATCCATATCTTGGAAATTTCTTAGATTTTGTTATTATTTATTTTATCTATTTTTGCATATAAAATTTTTCGGAACTAGATACTCATATTTTAAAGGGGAGCAAAATTAATTGTTTCAATACTTTTATGCCCTTAATATGTGTTACAACTAGTTCATCATGGACATATATTCTTTTATCTAACATATCTTGTTGATTTGTTCATAATTGTTTTGGGAGAATATATGATTACTATTATTATTTATTTATTTATTTTTAATTCTCTCATTTTATTCAAGTTTAAAAAATATTTATTTTCCCAAATATATTTAGTTATCTTCATTGATAATTCTTTCGAATTTAAATTAATTTTGGCATTTCTTATTCAGTTTATCTCAAAGTTCATGGTTATCCATATTTAGACTGATCATACTTTGTGGGGGAGCATTCAAGTCTACTTAATTTCTCCTTCTCAAGTATTTATCTTCATTACATTCATGTTTATCTAATGGATATTCATATATCATACTAAGGTAATTGAATTCAAATGCATGAACTTTGGTATAGATTTTGAATAGAATCTAGTATATTTATTTTGATTTCTTTTTCAATGATTATACTCTTTATGGAATTGATTCACTAATTTGTATGGGCAAATTATGAATCATATATTTTTTTGTGATCATTGTTAAAAGTTTCATTATATTTTTTTGGCATATACTAGGTCTACGAAAAAAATTTCATGAATTATTTATGACCAATGATTGATTTCTACTATATTGATATCTATATTTTTTATTGGTCTTTTTCAAAACTACAATTATTCATCATATTGTGTTTTGAAATCATTTTTGGATTTCTAGTTGGTAAACTATTTATTGATTGATTTTTTTAACCAACTATACTGTGTTGACAAGTTTTTATTCTTTAGTTTTTAATTTTCTAAACTTGTCGTTACATTATTCTCCTAAACCTTGATCATGATTATTTTTGCCTTCCTCCTTTACTTATGCTTGAGTTCATTGTAGCTCTAATTATGGGGGAACTTATTTTTGATCATGTCAAAGGGGGAGAAATAAGTTTAAGTTAGCATACAATATTCTACTATTATGTGTTTATTAGTGATACACGCATCAATATATTTTAGTATTATGTGTTTATTAGTGATACATTCATCTATTGTATATATATTAAACTTAACCGATTTGCCATAATCAAAAATGGAGAAATTGTTAGCCCAATGATTATATCATATTTTTTAATATGGCTAATCAATTAAGTTTACCCTAATGACATCACTAATATTCATGTAATCACTATCACGTTGCTACTTAAACTTAGCATTGTCCTAAATATTCTATATCATACTGCTATGCTTGTATCATATTGTTTTGTTCGTCTATCATGTTCTTATAGACATGCAATAAGCATGATCAAGCTTTGTCAAACCAGGACATATGCAATGGAGAATTATTAATGGGACAAAGACGGCGTTATACAAGGAGATTTCTCTGAACCGCCCAACGACTGCCGTCAAGGAAATAGGCATCTTCAAGTCTGCTCAAATATAAGAAGAAAGGCGTCATCAAAGGGCTCTTGGTTTTCCTATTTTATCAATATAATTTTCACATTTATTGAGTCTAGGAATACGATGTAAACTACATCGTACTGGCAAATAGGCTATCCAAAAAACGTTTTCAAAGTACCCTTTCATTTTAAAAACAACCAACTTACAAAAGCCCAAACTACTTTCTAACGGCTTGATCTTTCAAAAAGCCCAAAACCAATTTGCAAAAACCCTGACAGAACTCCAACAGAATTCGGCACGAGTTTGGCCCGAATTTGGCCAGAGTTCGGTTAGTGCCCGTCGAATTTTGTATTTGGTCTTCCCGCAGTTACGGATCCTACCGAGATTTTCTCATAGAGTTCTGCCCGAATTCTGCCCGAATTCTGTCAGAATTCTGCCTTTCGAAAAATTATAAATAGAGAAGGATTTCGATCATTTCAATACACCAATTTACTTTCATATCTCTTCTCTATAAGCCTACTACTTCTTCCAAAGTGTTCTGAGCTATTCATATTCAAATCCCAAGCCAGTTACAATCCTCTAGTCGATTTGCCAGTGTGGTATGGTCTAGAAGTTTCAGAGTGATTTCAAACATAGGCTTGATTGAAGAAAGACACTTCACAATTGAAGTTGGTCGAGTACTTTGGATCAAAGCTCGTATTGTAGAAGTTGCAAGGACTTCGGATGAAAACTTGTGATGATTTTCTATAGTGGATTCAACTGGAAGCTATAGTTCTTCCGACTGGACTAGTCCTCAAAAGAGGGAACCAGTATACATCGTCATGTTTGCGTTTGCTTTCTGATCTCTGCTTTTTATTTACTTACCTGTGATATATTATGTGATCTTGCTGCTAACATTTTTTAGCTAATTTCTGCTGTCTACTCTATTCACCCCGCTCTATAGTATTGTGCTTTACAATTCATTCCTACAGCGTGTAGTGTCCCTGCACGCACGACATGAATATACATGTGAAGACTTATGATCTGCACAACGTGATCTCTCACAAGCGCATGATGAGGGAAGGATCTGTTGCGCATAATATGTCTGTCGCAAGGCACACTTGTGCCAACGTAACCATCCAATGTTGTTGCCACCAAACAGTATCAACGCCACCAAGGAGGCAGTCCGTTTTCAAACGACTACAACCGACGGTACCTGTACAGAAACTCGACAAAATATTGCCGAGTGCAGAAGAAGATGAACTCTTGGTTGCTTCATGCTTTGCCGCCTCGGGTTCGTTATCCCTCATGAAACTCTCCAAGAACCGCCCATCTCGGCTAACAAGTCAAAAGACTGACCCAGAAGCAGCAAGCTGGCGGTGCCCAGTACGGGTGTGTTCCAACACACACGTGCCAAATCCAGGCCCTTGTTGCAAGGGGATATCGCTTCAACCGTACCATAGGCTGGGGGTAGCCAAATCCCTACGATCCATGACAATTATTCTTTTCAACCGGGCAAAGAGGTATACGGGACCAACATAGATGCCTCCGAAAATGCAAGATATTAGCAAGTTGGGGGTAGCAACTGCTTCGAGTCAGAAGACGATTGTAACTTACCCGTCTACCCTCAGGAAGGCAAATCTCAAGGGTCTGAGCCGGAGAGCGAAAGATCCACGGTACCCTCTATTTCCCTCCAATTGATGTCCATCTACATGACCGAAGGTGACAACACGGGAAGCAAGCTCTGACAGTCAACATCTCCAAAGGTTTAACATCAATGAACCAGAAGCAGACAGAAGCACCGAAACTGAAGAAAAACTACTCCTTCAATGACAATGACGTACTAGAGCTCTTCAATATGCTGATGAAGGGTAAAAAGTTTCAACTCCCGTCTTCCAAGCGTCTTGACAAAGTAGAAAAGGTGGACAATCTAATGTACTGTCACTATCACTAGTATATTCACCATTCAACACACAACTGCTACGTGTTGAAGAAGCAGATTCAGCAACTTATCAATCCCAAGGTTATCTCACTCGACTACGAGGATAAAACGTTCACTGCTAATATGTTGACCCACCAGTTCAGAAGCTTCCCGAGGACAGAGGCTCAAGATGGTGTAATCCCCATCCCTAAGGTGACATTGGAAGTGGTCAACCTTCCACCATCCTGTGATAATGCCCAGGGCCTCATACTTCTTACAACGCCGTAAGACAAAGTTATATGGGTGTATCTTGATCTCGCCCCAAACATGATGCTACCTGCAGAGCACTCTGTTAAGGGGAAAAAAATTAAGTCGTGTCGTACGATTTCTACGTCGACCGTTGACACTCTGGTTACCACTCGCTCGGCCCATCAAAGAAAAGATAACCAGGCCCTAGAAAAAGAGGTACCTCCACCTGCTGCTCCCACCGCACCTGATACATCAGAAGCATGCCCATCTCAAACTCTTGTAGCTGATAAGCAGAAGGAGATTCGTTTTGACAAACCTCTAATAAAAGACTCAGCAGTGGGGCCGATATTGGCACAGCTTACCAATACTCCTGCCCGACTGTCGCTCTTTGAGATCCTCCGTCTCTCCAAAGAGACTCGGGATGCCTCAGCGAGGAATTGCAGAACGCTGATTCGTTCCTCACCTAGGTACAACCGTCCAAGAAGGATCCTGGTGCTTGTCCAGATTACAATAACGTGGTCAAGGTAATTCCTAACATCACCTTCACTCAGCAGGATATGTTGCTGAAGAACAATCGGCGTAATATATGCCTGTACTATATAGGGTATATTGGTGCCATCAAGGTCGATCACATCCACATCAACCATGGCTCCTCCCTTAGCATAATTCCCTGCAGTTTACTCCAAACCTTGGGATTTTGATACATCAGCTGACCGCGTCTAACACTACAATCAGCAATTTTAATGCTAGAAAGAGTGAGCCCTTGGACAAGATTCGTCTGAAAATCCAGATAGGGGACCTACAGACGGATGTGACTTGTTATGTCATTGATGCAGACACAAACTATAATATGATGTTGAGTCGACCATGGATTCATGAGTACATGATTGTACCCTCCACTCTCTATCAATACATGAAGTATGTGGCCAGTAATAGGACTATCAAGACTGAGTTTGCTGACATCGACCCATTTTAAGGAATCGAAGCATACTTCACTCATACTGATATGTACAAATCAGTCCTCTGGGACGACAATGCCAATGATGCAGATGACGAGGCAGAGACTTCATCTGAAAGTGCAGCGGTCACTGAAGAACCACTGAGGGTTCAGCTAAAGGGGAAGTCTTCCCAAATATTAGCGCCTCTTGTCATCAAGCTTGGAAAAGCTCCTGTTCACTCATCCCTGACGGCTTCAGCCATTAGTCAAGAGCCTATTCGGATAAAACTCCACAAAAAGTCCCAAAGGCATCCCTATATAGAAGTATGAAAAATGTAGCATCTATAGGCGCAGGTGGGTACTCTTATTACCCCCCAGCTTCACACAGGCGCAGGCGATCAGACGCACAAACCAGCCAAAGACAGAGACATTCTCAGAATGAAGTTCAGAAAAGACTCTTTTTTATTAATCATGGCTACATGGGTCTATCACAAACTTGTCACAATTACATAAGAGAGAAACTTCATGAATCCTAATTACATGGATCAAATGTAAAGTATTTGCTACATAAGTGAGAATTGTTACGCCCCAGTCCCAAAATACTTAAGACCAAGTACGTAGACATGCCAGCTGCACGCATAAAAAGTATACTACAATATATGGAACCCTCATATATATACATAAGCTGTAAAATACAGTAAACCATGACACTCTAAATCTCATCCACAAATATAAAGGAATAATGATAGAAAATTATCTTTAAATTGTTATTTGGTACAAGACGTTGGGCGAAGACAAATCCACTACCAACTATTGAAAGAGAGTAATACATAATAAAGAAATTTGTCGAGCGATGCGAAGATGATCCAAGTGCAATCATCTCGAAGGAAGAGAGTAAAATGAGACCTTGGCTAGAGCACCTGCGAAAATCACAAAAGCACACCTGGAGTGTTCACTAGGTCCTCAGAGGGACGTAACAAGATACAAAAAACAATATGACTAATAAACTAAATATAAAATATGTCATAAAGTCACAAAGTAAAAGTAAAGTGTCCCAACCATAACATGGCCCAATATTCCATCTTCGAAATAGTATACTACACCTACAACCAAACGAGGATAAGGGAGAGCACAGTATTCCGCGATGTTACATTGTCCCATGCCATGACTAGAACAAAGTATGACATGACATTGACTAAGTTCTCATAACCTTTCTAATATGCAATTTTGAACAACACTTAACGCAAGGACAGATCGACTAACTACGACTGACCACAAACACATGGGTAGCACTCACATGAGTCACTAGCATAGCACACGGGTAGAGCTCCGGAGAGTCCCTAGCAAATACATGGCCAGTGCTCAATTGAGCCACTAGCAAGACTGACTCCATACGACACGACTCGACATGACTCGACACAATATTGCCCATGCATATAGTGTATGTCCTCCCTGTCCAATGCTCCTAACTATATTGTATCCATAACATGTTTATACTAATAACTCCTAAGTCATCTAGTAAGCAATTCTATTTAGCAGTTATAACCTAACGCATGCGCACGGGTGATCAACCAATACGCAAGTACCTCTATATGCTACTCATCTCACACATCTGAAGTATACTAACAAATGGTAGTCCCTTAATTTCTAGGTCCATACGCATAAATTAGAGACAAGCAAGAAAATAAGGCTAGCACTTGCATTGAGTGTACGGGAAGCAAGTAAATCAATTACGAACAACAGTCAAAGGTACAAGTGGAAATAAACAAGCAGTAAATATGCAATATCTAAAATATAGATGCAGACTGATTATAAACAGTAAATAAGGTAAGGTATCTTGCCCGGTGTGAAGTCTGGTGTGGTGCGATGATCTGACAAGTCCTCTTTGGTCCAATAGCCAGTGTCAATGTGTAAGGTTCCAAAATTCACGAGAAACAGAAACGTACAATCGGTCGTGATCAATGATAATAATCGAGGGGAGTTTGTGAGATAAATTACTCATAATACTTTTTAGAATATAAATACGATTTTTGAAACTAGTTGTTATTAGTCTAAAATATACTTTCACAAATATTTTGTAAATACTAGAAATCCATAACTTTTATTTATAAAAATCATAATCTAGAAAAATTATTTGTGGTCAAAACTAAAATTTATTTTTTTTGGAAGTAAATAAATAAAACTCAATTTTAGAATACCATAAAATATTTTGGTAATATATTTTAGGCCAAGACAAATACTATATTTCTTATACTAATAATTTGAAAACTATTATCTAAATCTCTTTTCCATATCAATAACCATAATAAAAATTTACAATATAATAATAATATTATACAATACTTATACTGTAAACTCAGCAGAATAACATAATAAGATAATAATAATAATAATAATATACTTATTATTTTTTTACATAAGAATAACCAAAATAAAATAACAAGCCAAGGAATACCATTGTAATGCCATTTTTCATATATTACAACAGGTAACTTATATTGGCAAATCAGAATAATAAAAATACTATAAGTAACACCCATATATAATATTTTAACTAATATATATGATCACTGCCACCCAAAACTTTAATAAAGTAGCAGATTTCTACTGCTCTCCATTAAGTAGGAGGGAGAGTGGCTTTTATTTGGATTTGAAAAAGAGAGGGATTGAGCAAGAGGGGACAAGAGGGAGCTCTGTGAGGGAGAGAAAGAGCAGGGAGATCGGGAGCTCACAGTAGAGAGTGTCGTGTGACGCTGGCTGACGATGGTGATGACCGGAGGATAGGCCGGGTGGCGCTGGACGTGGTCGGGCGGGGTGGGGCTCGTCGGACACGACGCTGATGGGGCCACCGGCTGGAGAAGATGCCGATGGTTCACGAAGCCATCGTACTGTCGGGCACTCTGGTTGCTCATGGATGGCGAAAGCGGTGGAGGAGCTCGAGGCGCTCGAGGGGACGCCGAGGTGGCCGAATCCAGACGACGGAGAGGGCACATGCGTAGGAGCACGAGCGGAGGAGCTACGTGGTAGTGGAAGGCTGCGTGGGGATGTGACGCCAGTCCGATGGTGCTGCGAGCTGTTCGATGCAGAGGAAAACAGATCTTGTGCAGCGGCGGGTCGGAGGTCACACACCGCCGAGTGCTTGACCAAGGTAGTTGGGCATTGTGATCTTTTCTTTGTGTTTTTGGGACGGTGGTGGTGGTGGTGTTGTGGGATGCCGGTGACGGCTGTGGTGTCAGGAACGGTGATGGTGGTAGTATGCTGTTGTAGAGTCGGGGAAGGAGGGTTGCGACTGTGGGGGTTTGTGGCAGTAGTGGTTTGCCGCTGTCACGGCAAGGAGGCGTAGCGCACACGAGTGGTCGGGGGATTCTGGTGGTGAGCGGGGTGATTCCTGGGGTTGGTCTGGTGGCTGGGATCGGTGATGGCGGGGACGGAGGTGGAGGCAGGGCCTGGTGATAGTTGGCGGCCATGGCGGATGTGGAGGCGGTGCAGGCAGAACTGGGATAGGGTTTTCGATTTCTGTGGTTGTCGTGGTATCCGGGGTGTTGGATACGACAAAATAGTTGTAATTGTAGTAGAAAAATAATGGATGGGAAGAAGGACGGACACGATGCACGAATTCTGGGTTGTGGTTGTGGAGAAATTTGGGTTGTAGAATTTATGGAAAAAAAGAGAGAGCAAGGAGTATCTTCTTATATAGGGGGTAGAGGCTCCTATTTGGATAAGGACTTGGAAGGTTTTAAATCCCCATTAAATAATGTCATATTTAATTTAAATCAATTTGAAACTAATTTAATAAAACTAGATAAATCCTTCCTTTATTTTTTCTATTTAAAATAAAATCTTTTCCACTTTAACTTATCATATTAAATCAAATATTAAAGCCAAAAAAAATTTCAAATATCATTTTCAAAATGATAAAATAATGATAATAATTAATTTCGAAAATCATAATAATTATTTCAATACTTGCAATACATTTTTAATACAATGAATAAAATAATTTTAAAAATTAATTTATACATAAATTACCTTTCACGTATCCGCAATAGAAAAGAATATTTATATGAAACATAGTTTTCTAAATCACTAATAAAATAAACTATCCTTTTATAATTATAAAATAAGGTTTTTGAAATATCGACGCGATGCCCTTTTATAATTTTAAGCAATTAAAAATATTTATTGCCTGTTTAAAAAACATACTTCTCCTATATAAATAAAATCTATAAAATGTTTTCAAAAAAAATATGTACCCCACACATATTCGCACTCGGCGAGCAAATACGAAAAACGCAAATTCGCACGCGACGCCCAAGTACGAAAAACAAAAACAAAAATCAATACCAAATTTATTCAAAAAAATCATTGTGAAATTTAGGGGGTTTACAACCTACCCAACTTACAAGAATTTTGTTCTCAAAATTTAGGAAAAATTAGGGGGTTGAGAAGGTAGGAAGAGTTTATCAGTAAGAATTCGTTCAAATTATTTGGCGAGAAGACAATGGCATACAATGGAATCAAATTTTGGATAATCGAATATTAAGATAACTTAGGAAAATGAATTCACGGGTATAGTTTGGAAGATATCTTATGACAACCATCAGTATCGAATTCGATCAATCACTACCATATAATGATAACAAAATGTGTAATTCAAATAGGCAAGAATTTCTTCCGTCTCGATCTTACGATCACTAACCCTACATTCAATCTAACTTGTTTTTGATATCGTCATAACCCTTGACATAATCATCAAGGCCTTTCTATATTCAACCTTCCATCTATTTTATTTATTCTTCTCAAGATTTATATTCCATAAATTATTTAATTCATGAAACCTACTTTCCTTTTGATCATTAACCTTCAAAAATTTTCTCACATATATTTTAATTTCTAATTATATTCACATATCTAAGTCTGATATCTCAACAGTAGAAATTTCATAAGTCCAAAAGTTTAAATTTACGGAAGCTCGAATCTACTTCTCCAACACACACACATATATAGATATAAATATTTTCCTCAAATCAAAAATTGTCTTTTGTAACCTTCTTGAAGTTTTAATTAAACCTTTAATCAATTTAATCAAAACAAAACCAATCATTCTAGTATGAAATTCATACTCATTTATTAACATAGAAATTTTGTCCTTAAAAGTACCAAAGTAAAAAATTTCCATCTTCAGCATCTGTTAAATTCCGAAATAATTTCTCAACCGCAAGTATACTTACATTTGATCATATCAACTTGTCAAAACATACACATTTCTCAATTCCATCTAATAGCACTTATCACTTATTTCAACTTCTGCCTCATAATCTCACAATTCTTTTATTTAATTAAACCACTAATCTCCTTTATGGAGTTTTCCAATCTCTTTCTAACCGAAGGGTTTCATGATCAAAATTTTCATCTTTGCACAATAGAATCACATAATAAACAAGGTTTGCATAAACTACGGAGGAATCATAGTTAAATATGAGTATAGCAATTTAATTGGAAGGGAGAAGAGTAAGGGTTGCTAATATTGCATGAAGAGTAAAATGTGTTATGGGTCTAAGTAAATCAAGATAAGACATGAAAATAAAAGGACAAAGTTAAGCAATCAAAATAAAACACAAAGTTAAGCATTTAAGGAATTAAGTAGATCAGCATAAAATTGTTTAGAGACTCGTGAGGCACGGTTCCTATAGGGAAGATAGTCTCCTAGTTAAGGGTACTGTCAAGAGGAACGATTCTAACCACTTTCAAGTTTCAAATGATTAGAAGGTCTCGATGATAGATCTAGGTTTAAGGGAAGGTCAAGTAATCAAGATGGAAATATAGTCATACAGTTGGGTCGATGACTAACTATACTTGTGTATATGCAATATCATAATCATAGGTGGTATGGCAACTTAACTTCTATCTCATTAGGGCGACCTTGATAAGATCTAAAACTATAAGCTTGAGTTCCTCAAAATTCCCTCACTATAATTCTCAGAATAACCTACCAAAATTTTTCAACAATTCTAAGTCGTCAAGCATAATCGTAATTTAGAGTTTCAATTCCTTTAATCAATCTCAAAACAAACCCTCATCGTATCATTAAGAACTTTTTCCTAATTTTTTTAATATTATCAATCGAAACTTTAAACTCAAGATTTAAATGATCTTATCAATCGTGAATCATAAGACAAACTTTTTTTCCTTTTTTTTTCAAATCCTAACTAAACTTTCATATTTTTTTTTGTCGATTGAGGTCGTCTAACAAATCATAATTTTTATAAATTCAAAAACCCTCTAATAAATCTCAGGATAAACCTTTATCATATCACTTAATAAATTTTTCACAAAATTAAAATATTATCAATCCAAACATTAAAGTCAAGATTTAGATAATCTTATCAATTGTGAATCATACGACAAAATTGAAGCTCTTTGTTTTTCCCTTTTTTTCCACAATCAAAATATTAAACTCAAAATTTAAATAAATTTATCAATCATAGATCATATGCCACGGGTGGAAAATTAAAATTTTCCTCAAATCAATTTCATATCCTCAAGATATGAAACCAATAAATCCTAAGTATTTTCTAAGACCTTTAAAATCAAAGATTAATTTGTTTTCTTAATCTTTTGTAAAATCTCTCGGTCCTCTCGTGAATACCACCTAGTAGTATCAAAATAAAATCCTACAATCCTTCGAAATTGATAATATTGCTACTACCTAACTTAGAATTAACTAATCCTTAAGATCATACTTTTAGAAAAAATAAAATGCCTTGATAACTCAAATAGGACCTTAATGCATACTAATTGTCAACGTAATCCTTCTAGCCATGTGTTTGACCTATGATCATATACTAGTGTAGTCATCTTCCTAAACTCTATCAAGGACAAAAAGTAAGGACTACGGTAGAATGAGTTCAAGTAGGATGCAATTTTAAGAAAGGCAAAAAGATTTTGAAATTGGAGCCGAGGAAGGAGATCAAGTATGTCGATGAGATCCTAAACTCTATTCCTATATAAAGGCCCGCTCCGTACAATAACGTAACCAAAATTGCAAACTCGACCTGCATGGGCCACCACAAAAACATGTAACGCTCCAGTCCCAAAATACTTAGGACCAAGTGTAGAAGCATGGAAAAATATGGGGTTCATGCGGATCACAATTGGCCGCATGAGTACTTTAGGATAAATTGGTCCGCATAAAGAAGAGCCTCATGACAAACTCGGCATGCCCCCTGCGGCCCATGACAAACTCGGCATGAGCTTTATGCAGCCCAGAATATAGAGTCTATGCGGCTCAAAAGTCCCCAAGCTACATGCGGACTAAAGGAGACTGCTATCTAAGCCTCATGGGTCTTATGCAGCCCAGCATGGCCGAACACTGAAAGGCTTATGCGGCTCAAAATGACTCCAGCAGACTGATCCTATCATGCGATAGGATACGTGGCAGGCTGACCAAGTCTCAACTACCTAGATTTGCTGTAACAAAATCTCAACAAGTCACCAGCTGGCGGCCAAAGAGCGGGTCTTTGTGTGCTGTTGTAGCCACATGGTCACATAGCCATCTATGCAGCTCAAAATATTCTTCATCTCGAAGTCACTATAAATAGCACGGTACCACACCCATGCTAAAGGCTGGCAACCTACGAAGGGCAATTTCTTCAAAAGCAAGGATCGCGTCAGATAGTCCAAGGGGTAAGGCAGAGTTGTTACACTTTCCCGAGCCTCTATCATCACCCCCCCAGAATTAAAAACTAAATAATTGTACTTAGATTATTTCTTAGGATTTTTTTCTAGGCTTTCTCTTGTATAAGCGAGTTTGCAATCAAGTTCAATTCCTCTGTAATTTTTGTTCTTGATATTTAATGGCAAATACGATGGCGACTCTGCTGGGGACTTCCTTCTCTTCTGATGAGAAGTTGGTGACATAATCCAACACATCCAAACTCGGCTCCGCGCAGCAAATGCTCGTGGTTCGTTTTGACCAACGAGCATTCGAGAAAATGCTCTCTAAATGGAGCGCCAGCCCATCGCAGAAGCGAGCCAACCCAAAGAGGACCTGCAAGATGTCGAAGCGCAAAACTGTTGTCCCCTACCAGGTTCTCGAAGAAGCCCCTTCTACGGCCCAAGACAGTGATCAAGACTCTCCTGCGGCCTTGCTTCCGACCACAGAGAACCGCACTGTCCCCAAATCCAAAAAAGAAAAATACTACGATGCTAAATTTTTGGAGATACAAGAAAAATCCATGCGGACAAGGAAGAGGCCGCATAAGAGAGATGGGCAGATCATCCATGCGGCAGCTAACTCTGGCTGCAGGCAGATGGCCCACGCGGAAGCCAACTCTGGCCGTAGGCAGATCGTCCATACGACAGCCAACTCTGGCCGCAGGCAGATCGGTCATACAGCAGCCAACTCGGGCCACAAGTCGTGGCCCATGCCGCAGCCAATCCTGGCCACAGACAGGGTGTCTCATACGGCCTCGTCAGTAGCTCTGTGTTCGATCGTCTATCATATGGGCCCGAGTCCATGCGGCCTATTGAGAATGTGGGATGTACCAGTCTGGACTCTTCTTACTATGCACCTTCGGGTGCTAAGTCAAAGAAGTTTAGGACAGTGCGGGCCCAACAAGCCCAGTCAACTATCCAAGTTGCTGACCGTCATCGGGCACTGTTAACTGTTATACGGAATCCTGATGGAAAGTTGTACATAACCACCTTCGTCCAGTCCCCCAGGGCTAACGGACAGGGTGGGTCTCAAAAGTCTCCTTCCAACGATCGAGAGCAAGTGCTTTTATTAGCCTCGGATCTGGGAACAAACATGATAGCTACACACCCATGTGCTCGGGATACCCGAGTCCACAAATTGGATGCAAAGGTAGATCAGCCTGCTATCGACTTGCGAGAGGTGATTACTCACAAATGCAAGGAGAAGGAAGCAACCTTGGTATGCGATGAGCCCCTCTCGGGACATCGTTGCACCCAAGTCATCATCAACTGCTGCTGCAACAAGTCGGCAGCACCAGAAGATCGGCAGTCCGTTTTCCAACGACTGCACCATCCAGCACCTTTCCAACAACAACTTGAGAAATAGGCACAAATTTTGAGAGATGAGGAATTTCCTCTCGTCTCCTGTAATTCAACCCGGAAGGTTTTTTTCGGCAAGGGAGGAAAGAAAATAGGCTTTTCCAGCCCGACAATCTCCGCCAGCACTGCAAGGAAACTCTCGTTTAGAGGATTGCCACCGACAACCACAGCGGGTGTCTACCTAGGCACTCGATCCAGAAAGAAGCTTCCAACACCTGGGGGTGCTTCCTCGACCTCCCTGGGGGTAGATGTAGCCGGGGGTAGCAATCCCCTCAATGTATGCGACAACTGGTGTTCCAAGAGCATACACAGGGGGTAGCGATCCATTAGAATTATGCAACGGACGTGGACGTCCCTGAGGGTGACCGCCTTCACCAAGATGATGCAGCTTCCTGCACAGGGGGTAGCACCCCTTCCGAGTCCGAAGAGGAAGATATTCCGATATTCTCTGACGATTTCTCGGTATGGGGGTACGACACGGAGAGCACCTCTTCTACGATCCTTTCTACATCTACCCACGTGCGGACAGTCTTTATGGCCGACGATGATCATGAAGCGCCTACTGATCGACAACGTCTAGAAGTACTTGAAGCAATGCTCCTGTCCTTGGTCATGTCAGTAGACGAAATCAAAGCAGCCTTGCTGACTCAACCAGCAAGGACGCCTGGACAAACAAGCTTGGGACCCTCAGTCAATACAGACTCCAACACGACTGCTCCTCCTTTGGGTGACAATCCTCTAGGAGCATCCGCTCCTTCAGCTACAGATAAAGCAAGGGAGGCAAGAAAGAAAGTCCAGGAGCTTCGAACAATTTTCAATGCACGAGACTCCTCCCTGGACCTCAGAATACAACAACCGTATCCCATTGTGTGGAGAGATGTTCCTTTTCCGCCATGGTACAAACTATTTCATATTAATTCGTATGACGAGAAGACCTCTGCTAGTCGGTACATGACTTATTTAGAAGTCACAACCGACCATTTGTCGCATAGCGACGTCGTCCTCACACGATTATTTATCGGAGCATTGGAGGGAATCGCGTTCGACTGGTACCGCAACCTTCCAGACAACTGCATTCATTCTTTTGACGGCTTCCAGCACATGTTCCTAGAAAGATTCTACGAAGTGGGATATGATATGACAATGTCATCCCTCATGGACGTCGTTCAGGGGGAGAGAGATCTAACAAGGAACTATATCGAGCGGTTCCGCCAAACCACAGTGAGATTGCCCCAAGGCAATCCCGAAAGCTCCTTGATTAAAATCTGCCAAAAGAAGTTGCTCCCAGCAATCAGCCTCTTGATGGGTGAAGAACAGTTCAAGGATTGGACGACCTTCATCATAAGCACCACAAATACGGAGGCGAAGTTAAAGAAGGCTCGCCAGCTAGGATTACACATCCCAGATGGAGAGGTCAAAGGCAAACGTCCCGGTACTACCCCCAATAACAACAACACTGACGACACCTCCAATAACCGGTACGACCAAGAAGCCTGATCAAAAGCAGGCAGAAGCTCAGTGTCCTAAAGTGAATTAATTATTCGAAGATAGTCATGTCAAACCTATCTTCGACATGCTCTTGCAAGGGGACAAGATCCAACTTCCTCCACCAAGGCGTGAGCCTCGAGCGGCAGAGATGGAGGACCCAAAATACTGCCATTTCCATCGCTATGTTCATCATGCCACTCATGATTGCATTCAACTAAAGCGGTACATCCAGAGTCTTATCGACTCCAAAGCTTTGTCGCTAGACTTTGAAGAGGTTACCATGGCGGCGAACATGGTGTCAATTCAGTTCGTCGACTTCCCTCCAACTAGTACTCAAGACGGAGTAATACCTATCCCCTGGGCAATGATGGAGGTTACTAATCTTTCCTCCGTCCGAGACCAGATAACTGGCTTGGTATCTCTTACTACAACACGAGGAGAGGTCATGTGGGTGCACCCAGACTTAGTGCCCGAAGTTATACAGGCGGTATCATCTGCAGCCAACAAAAAGAAGGATAGGAAGTCCAGATCCTGTCATACAATTTCAACCGAAGCTGAGGAGGCGGCGGCCATTATTACCCGGTCTGGGGTACAAGTCCAGCCCACTCTGGGTAGTTCAGTTGAAGACCCTCAGCTAGCAGCGCTGCCTGCCACTGATTTTTGGGGGCCATCTTAGCCTCCACCGGCGGACAGATCCAAGTCAAAAGAAACTCGCTTCGACAGGCCGCTCCGTAAGGATGTACCTCAGGGATAGGAGAGACCTTACAACTTTGACATACTAGCACAACTGGCTAATACGCCGGTAAAGTTGTCGTTATACGAGCTCCTAAGGCTCACCAAGGATCTTCGTGTCACATTGAGCTAAGCGCTCCAGAATGCTGACGCTTACTTAGCCCAGGTCAAAGCTACAGGGAAAGACTTGTCGACAGTTCTCCAGGGCAGCAACTGTGCGGATGCAATGCCCAATATCGTATTTACCCCATAGGACATGTTGATTAAGACCAACTTGCATGATCGCCCCTTGTACCATACTAGATACACAGGCGACATCAAGGTGGATCGGGTGCACATCGATCCTGGCTCGTCGATAAGTATCATCCCGAAAAGCTTGCTTCAAGTCCTCGGCATCCCTATGCACAGGCTAGCGGTGACCAACACTGCCATTAGCAGTTTTAACTCAGGAAGAATGTCACCCCCATTTCCTGTATTACGTATTTATGCTCGTATTTGATTTTGGCACATATTTTATTTTCTCGACTTGCGAATTTTGGTTTCTCGTAAATGGGTTTTGGACCATGGCTTGGTTTTATTTTGTGAGAGTTGGTTTAGTTTGGTTCATCATGAATGGAACACCTTAACCTACACTCCTTCCTCAACACACCACAACTCCCCACTTTATAACACTACCTACTTTTCTCTCTCCTCTTTATTCTCTCATTTATTTCTTACAAACTTCTTCTTCTTCCTTCTTCCACACAACTCCCCAACCAATAGGCAAGTGCACCTTGCCAACAAATAAGCACCCAATTTTATTTGTCCATTTGATAGATTAGGGCATGTAGATCAACATTAGAACTTGGAATTTTGTGATTTGGAGCTTTCATTCTTCTAGATCTAGGTTTTAACCATTTTCGGAAATCCTTGGTTTTGATCTATTAAACTTTGATTTTTCCTGTTTTGATGCTTCCATGTGGAAGAGAATTCAATTTTACTCAAGTTAGAACTTTAAAAATCTAGATTTGGTTTTGATTTGACAAAAATATGAAGAATTGAAGTTCTTGGTGTTTTTGGACTTGCTCTCGGCCAGGAAGAACAGCCCCCTGCCTTGCGCTTTTTAGCGCATGGCCGATTGTGCACCCCTGGCCTGTGCTCTTTAGCGCATGGCCGTTTGCGCAGTCACTTGGCCAGCGCTTTGCGCTGCACTGGACTGCGCTGGCGCAAGCTAGCCATGCGCAATCCAGCCATGCGTAAAGTAACCCCTGCGTAATTCACTTCTGCGCAAACCGCCCCTGCGCAATTCACTTCTGCGCAAACCGCTCCTGCGCAATTCACTTCTGCGCAACCCACCCTTGCGCAAACTACCCTTGCGCAAGGTAACCCCTGTGCAGTCTACCCTTGCGCAAGGTAACCTTTGTGCAAGACAACTCTTGCGCAGCTCTTCCATGCGCAGTACACACCCTGCGTAGACCTACCCCTGACCGCCTTGCACAACCTACTTGTCTATGATGAATTTGTTATTTCTTGATCCTGGCTCTTCTATAGTCCTATTTTATATTAGTATTTTATTAGGTATTTTATGCCCATTTTATATCCTTACGCCTTTTGGCATGAACTTGATTTTGCTTAATATGTTTGGAATAACTATTGTACACAGCATGGTATGACAAGGAACTAGTATAACATGACAGTGACCCGTAGTGGTGCACTCCTGACACGACCAACTTGACTTGATAGTGGCCCGTCGTGGCGCACCCCTGACAAGTACCCTGACATGATTTACCTTGATAACTTGATAGTGGCCCGTGGCGGCGCACTCTTGACTTGACTTGACTTGATAACTTGACTTGACTTGCCTTGACACCGTGGGTGTTCCTGCTTGCTTGTTTGCACAATTTACTTGTCTTGTCTTGCATCATGTCTAGGACGTGACTTCCTGGGTACCACGGTCAGGGACTCGCGCTAAATTGGATTAGGCTAATTATTAGATCAAACTAGAACATGGAGAATTTTCAGTCACAGGCAATCTCGTTATCTGGGCACTTTAATGGACTTGTAGCTTGCCGACGAGTAGAGCACATTTCCAGCACACTGTCATGTGTTGCACCCTCTAAGTCACCTAAGGGTACATTTGTCTCCCGGACAATGTACCCACTTATAACTCTCAACCCGCGGAAGGATAATTGGATAGTCTGCAGGGCTTGGGACTGGACATTCTTACTTGCATCTTGTTAGTAATTAAGGCCTGTGATAACCCTAGTTAGTTAAAGTAGTAAGTCGTAGTACTTGCTTGGCCGATTGCGAATGGATGGTGTCCAGCCTTGTCTAAGTCTTGTCTAGCTCCAGTACCTGCTACCTCCTGAACATGTTTGTTCTATTTATCTTAACGATAAATGAGTAGAGACAGTGAGCTATTCAGGCGAAGGGTTACAACCCGGGTCCTTGTTTGGTTTAAGGATTGTAACCTGGCTCCCGGAATGGTTCCACGTCCCTAGTCGTTTATCGCCCTGTGTACGTTACTACTTGTACTTCTTTTATTCTTATGTTCTGATATGCTGGATTTTGTTCTTATTGGTGGCCTCCTTTGTGGCACTTGCTCTTTCTGGGGTTTGACCCAGCTGGTTTTGTGTGGCCAGATTTCGGAGTAGCTCCCGAGGATCTACCAAGCTTCCAGCCCAATGGTGACAACTAGACGGAACCTGGGCCAAGAGTGGGTTTTCCTTTTTGTTTCACCCACTTATATGTAAATTTATTCTTTTGAGGCGTTTAGCCGACGAGCACCTGTTAGCTCGATGCACATTTACTTACTGTCTGCCTACGGGCTGTAAACATGATTAACAAATCCTAGGGTTGATCATGTATGACTGAACTCTTGCTAGTCCTATCATTTTGTACGACTAGCTTCATGATAATCCAATATGTAATATTTGGGACGCCTTATATATATATATTTGATGCTCTAACATCTTGTAACTCTGTTAATTGCTTAAGATTGAGACAATAGGCTTGACCTTAAGAGACTGCTGGCTTGTAGTAAACCCTCATATCTAGACAGCCGTGACCGTATAGTTGAGATGTATTCTATTTCAATATACGTAGCTGGCTATGTCTGCCCCCGCTCTCCAGTATTCTGGTTCTGGGCGTGACATGGTTTAAGTGGTGGCCCATGCAGGTCCTGTCAATCAAGAAATATGAGGGTTTACCGAATAGATGTCTCAATCAATATTCGTTCTTGATCTCTGCTCGTATCTTCAAATCCCTGAGAATCTCGACCTGATCACATTGCTTGTATCATTGATCTGTCCTGGTCCTTTCCTTATTGTTCCCTATGTCGTCTTCTTCAGCGGCATTACTCCCGGACCTGCCAACCAGCCAGAGGAAGCTCGGCAAGCACCCAGCGCCAGGAAGATCAAGCTCAGCACTCTGGAGTAGCCTCCCGAGTTATGCTTCCCGGAGGCTCAGAACCTCCAGTTCAGGCAGCTCCGCCCGTTCAACCAGCTAGACAGGATGAGAGACCTTTGGTAGGGCTTATCAGAGAACTACTTGCATCCCAAGATCGTCGAGGCGACGCCTTGCACCAGGAAGTTCATGATGCACTAAACCGAGGAGGTCCCCAAGGGAATCAGGCGGCCAACAGTTTCAAGCGCTTGAACCCTCCCTTCTTTGACGGCAGTGAAGATGCGATTGCCGCAGACGCTTGGCTTCAGGATACCGAGGTGGTTCTAGAAGCAGCTAGGACACCTGAAAATGAGAAGGTGGCGGTGGTACGCCTACAGTTGTTAGACTTGGCTCGCGATTGGTGGGCAGCTCAGGCCATGGGATTAGCAGCACCAGTCACTTGGGCGACGTTCAGAGAGAGGTTCCAGACAAAGTACTTCGATGCGGTGGCACGGTACGACTTGCAGACCAGATTCACCAACTTGAAGCAAGGAGGCAGGACGGTCGACGGCTATGCGACCGAGTTTTTCAGGCTGAGTAGGTTCGCCCCCACCTTGGTGGCAACCGAGTTCGATAGGGCTCAGCGATTCCAGCAAGGGCTGCACTTAGAGATATTATTGGCTGTGGAGCAGTTCGAGCACCAGACGTTCGATACAGTGTTGAAGGCAGCAAGGAGGCATGAGTATACCTCCCGGAGAATTGTGGACAGGACCGGAGGCAGGAAGCGGTCCCACAACCAGATGCACCAATCTTCAGCTCCAGCCCCGGCAGCTAGGGGTATAACCATTGGAACTCCGAGGCGGGCGGCCACAGTGACGTCGGTTCAGCATTCAACCCCGACGTATCCGCAGCAGCAGAAGCAGAAGCAGTCTTCCGCGGTGGGATGTTCTCATTGCGGGAAGCCGGGCCATGTAGTGGCAGAGTGTCGTAGGGCACAGGGATTGTGCCTGGCTTGTAGAGGAGCCGACCACCAGATAGGGACCTGCCCGAATAGGGGAGGTCCATCATCATCCAACCTTTCTAGTTCTTCGGTGAGAGGACCAGCCCCAGTTCTAGTCCAGCAGCAGCAGCAGCAACAGCAGTACCCGAGGCCATTATTGCCTCAGGCCCAGGCCTTTCAACAGCAGAACCAGCAGCAGTTCACCCAGGCTCCAGCACAGAACCGACAGAGGGGTTTCCAGCAGAGAGGACCCGCAGCTAGAGGTCAGGCTATGATGATGACCATGGAAGAAGAAGTTGCACCATGTGAGGTAGTGGCAGGTACTATTCTCGTCAACACCTTTCCAGCATCTGTATTATTTGATTCTAGTGCATCGCATTCATTCATGTCTGCACGATTCACGACACGGATAGGATTGGAGCCCGAGTCATTATCAGTAAGGCTCAATATACTTACTGGTAATGGTCTTGTAGGAGTAGATCGAGTGTTTTCCTCGTGTCGGATCGTAGTTAGCGGTAGAGAGTTCCCCGCTAGGCTCATAGAGTTTCCTATGGCAGACTATGATGTAGTCCTAGGCATGGATTGGTTGAGGAACCATTATGCTAGGATAGACTGCCATGTTGGCAGAGTTGTCTTTAGTATTCCCGGAGAGCCAGAGTTTTCATTTTCTAGAGGTGCAGTAGAGCCATCTCCTCCAGTATTGCGGATGGCAGTAGCAGCAGTGCAGTTGTCCCGGATAGTTGAAGAGTTTCCAGATGTCTTCCCAGAGGAACTTCCAGGGATGCCACCAGAGCGAGAGATCGAGTTCACCATTGACTTGATTCCCGGGACAGCACCAGTATCAGAGCGAGTCTACAGAATGGCGCCTTCAGAGTTGGAGATTTTGTACAAGATGATTGAAGAACTCAGGACCAAGGGATTCATTCGTGCAAGTAGATCACCTTGGGGAGCCCCGATGCTTCTTGTGAAAAAGAAGGATGGTACGTCTAGGCTATGTGTTGATTATCGTACCTTGAACTCAGTGACGATCAAGAACAGATACCCTCTTCCAAGGATAGATGACTTGTTTGATCAACTCAAAGGGGCTTCAGTTTTCTCGAAGATAGACTTACGGTCAGGATACCACCATATCAGAGTCAGAGAGCAGGACATCCCAAAGACGGCATTCAGATCTAGGTATGGGCATTGGGAGTTTCTAGTTATGCCCTTTGGAGCGACCAATGCGTCGGCAGTGTTCATGGACCTCATGAACCGTATTTTTATGCCTTACTTGGATCAGTTTGTGATAGTGTTTCTTGATGACATCCTGGTCTACAGCAAGAGTGAAGCAGAGCATGAGCAGCATCTCAGAGTTGTCCTCCAGATTCTCAGAGAGCACCAGTTGTACGCCAAGTTCAGTAAATGCGAGTTCTGGCTCGATCACATTTCGTACTTGGGTCACATCATTACCAGAGGAGGAGTGGAAGTGGATCCCCAGAAGATTGTGGCTATCGAGGCATGGCCAGTACCCAGCTCAGTGGCAGAAGTTCGCAGCTTTCTTGGATTGGCCGGCTACTACCGGCGGTTCGTCTCTGATTTTGCAAGAATTTTAGCACCGATGACCCAGTTGACCCGCAAGGATGTGCCGTTCGTTTGGACAGCAGAATGTCAGGAGTCATTTGAGAAGTTGAAGCGAGGTTTGATAACGGCTCCCATTCTTACCCTTCCAGATGGGACCGGAGGATTTACAGTTTATTGCGACGCTTCAGGCAGAGGATTGGGATGTGTTTTGATACAGCATGGGAAGGTAATTGCTTATGCGTCACGTCAACTACGTGATCATGAGAAGAATTACCCGACCCACGACTTGGAGCTAGCAGCAGTAGTGTTTGCACTTAAGTTGTGGAGGCACTACTTGTACGGAGACAGAGTGGAGATATTTACTGATCATAAGAGCCTGAAGTATGTTTTCACCCAGAAGGACCTTAATATGCGACAGAGAAGATGGCTCGAGCTACTTGTGGACTACGATGTGGATTTGCAGTATCATCCAGGGAAGACCAACATTGTAGCAGATGTGTTGAGCCGGAGAGCAGGAGTTTATTTCCTGACGGCGCAACCAGAGCTATTGGCAGATCTTCAGAAGATGGGAATTGAAGTGGTTCTTCCAACCAGTATGGCCTTGATGGCCAGCCTACAGATTCAGTCCACCATAGTTGAGAGGATCCGGACAGCACAGTTAACAGATTCCAAGATTCAGCGGCTCAGAGCAGAGTGCGAGGCAGGGAGAAGGCCAGAGTTATGTATTCATGAGGATGGTACACTTCGACATGGCATGCGTCTTTGTGTACCCAGTGGAGATATCAGACAGGAAGTCATGGCAGAGGCTCACAGTTCGCAGTATTCTATCCACCCAGGCAGCACGAAAATGTACCGAGATATTCGTCAGCACTTTTGGTGTAATGGTATGAAGAGGGAGATAGCCCGGTATGTCTCTCGATGTTTGGTTTGCCAACAAGTCAAGGCTGAACATCAGAGGCCAGCTGGACTTCTTCAACCTTTACCGATCCCAGAATGGAAATGGGAGCACATAACCATGGATTTCGTGACTGGATTACCCAGATCTCCGGCAGGCAGAGATGCTATTTGGGTCATTGTAGACAGGCTTACCAAGGTGGCACACTTTCTTCTATTTAGAGTTGGACAGTCGACGGCACAGCTAGCAGAGATATATCTCAGGCAGATCGTCCGACTTCACGGAGTGCCAGTCAGCATAGTATCAGACAGGGATACGAGATTCACATCGCACTTCTGGCGCAGTCTTCATCAAAGTTTGGGGACTCGTCTCAAGTTCAGCTCAGCGTATCATCCGCAGACAGATGGGCAGTCAGAGCGTACTATACAAACTCTCGAAGATATATTGCGGTCATGTACCCTTGACTTTGGTGGTTCGTGGGAGGATCACCTGCACCTAGTGGAATTCTCGTACAACAATAGTTTCCAGGCCAGTATCCAGATGGCACCCTTCGAGGCTCTGTATGACAGGAAGTACAGATCCCCGTTAGCATGGGACGATGTCGGAGAGACGAAAATGCTCGGTACAGAACTGATTTCTCAGACGGTTGAAGTGGTCAGGAGAGTCAGAGATCACCTCCGAGTTGCTCAGGATCGCCAGCGCCATTGGGCCGATGCTCATCGGCGTCCCTTAGAATTTGCCGTCGGCGACCATGTATTCCTTAGGATTTCGCCTACCCGCGGCGTCATTCGTTTTGGCGTACGGGGAAAGCTTAGTCCTAGGTATATAGGGCCGTTCGATATTCTGGAGCGAGTAGGAGATGTGTCCTATCTTCTCGCTCTTCCGCCGTCGCTAAGTGAGGTACATGATGTATTCCATGTATCCCAATTAAGACGGTACATCCCGGACCCGAGCCATATCCTAGATCATTCGGAATTGGTTGTTGGTACCAACCTTTCGTATGAGGAGAGGCCCGTGTCTATATTGGACCGGAGAGAAAAGACGCTCAAGAACAAGACTATTAACTTAGTCCGTGTTGCTTGGGGTCATCACTCTCTAGGTGAGTCAACGTGGGAGCGTGAGGACGACATCCGATCGCGATATCCCTACCTGTTTGACTCGTGAGGTATAATGTCTTTCTTATGCCTTACGCTTTCCCTTCCTTGCTTGTATTGTATGATTGTATGATTGAACTGCTTAGTGTAGCTTGTCTGTGCTTAGTATAGCTTATCGTGGCAATCTCTAGCTCCTTGATTAAATTCCGAGGACGAAATTCTTTGAAGGTGGGTAGAGTTGTCACCCCCATTTCCTGTATTACGTATTTATGCTCGTATTTGATTTTGGCACATATTTTATTTTCTCGACTTGCGAATTTTGGTTTCTCGTAAATGGGTTTTGGACCATGGCTTGGTTTTATTTTGTGAGAGTTGGTTTAGTTTGGTTCATCATGAATGGAACACCTTAACCTATACTCCTCCCTCAACACACCACAACTCCCCACTTTATAACACCACCTACTTTTCTCTCTCCTCTTTATTCTCTCATTTATTTCTTACAAACTTCTTCTTCTTCCTTCTTCCACACAACTTCCCAACCAATAGGCAAGTGCACCTTACCAACAAATAAGCACCCAATTTTATTTGTCCATTTGATAGATTAGGGCATGTAGATCAACATTAGAACTTGGAATTTTGTGATTTGGAGCTTTCATTCTTCTAGATCTAGGTTTTAACCATTTTCGGAAATCCTTGGTTTTGATCTATTAAACTTTGATTTTGCTTGTTTTGATGCTTCCATGTGGAAGAGAATTCAATTTTACTCAAGTTAGAACTTTAAAAATCTAGATTTGGTTTTGATTTGACAAAAATATGAAGAATTGAAGTTCTTGGTATTTTTGGACTTGCTCTCGGCCAGGAAGAACAGCCCCCTGCCTTGCGCTTTTTAGCGCATGGCCGATTGCGCACCCCTGGCCTGTGCTCTTTAGCGCATGGCCATTTGTGCAGTCACTTGGCCAGCGCTGCGCTGGACTGCGCTGGCGCAAGCTAGCCATGCGCAATCCAGCCATGCGCAAAGTAACCCCTGCGCAATTTACTTCTGCGCAAACCACCCCTGCGCAATTCACTTCTGCGCAAACCGCTCCTGCGCAATTCACTTCTGCGCAACCCACCCTTGCGCAAACCACCCTTGCGCAAGATAACCCCTGTGCAGTCTACCCTTGCGCAAGGTAACCCTTGTGCAAGACAACTCTTGCGCAGCTCTTCCATACGCAGTACACACCCTGCGCAGACCTACCCCTGACCGCCTTGCACAACCTACTTGTCTATGATGAATTTGTTTTCTTGATCCTGGCTCTTCTATAGTCCTATTTCATATTAGTATTTTATTAGGTATTTTACGCCCATTTTATATCCTTACGCCTTTTGGCATGAACTTGATTTTGCTTAATATGTTTGGATTAACTATTGTACACAGCATGGTATGACAAGGAACTAGTATAACATGACAGTGACCCGTATTGGTGCACTCCTGACACGACCAACTTGACTTGATAGTGGCCCGTCGTGGCGCACCCCTGACAAGTACCCTGACATGATTTACCTTGATAACTTGATAGTGGCCCGTGGCGGCGCACTCTTGACTTGACTTGACTTGATAACTTGACTTGACTTGCCTTGACACCGTGGGTGTTCCTGCTTGCTTGTTTGCACAATTCACTTGTCTTGCCTTGCATCATGTCTAGGACGTGACTTCCTGGGTACCACGGTCAGGGACTCGCGCTAAATTGGATTAGGCTAATTATTAGATCAAACTAGAACATGGAGAATTTCTAGTCACAGGCAATCTCGTTATCTGGGCACTTTAATGGACTTGTAGCTTGCCGACGAGTAGAGCACATTTCCAGCACACTGTCATGTGTTGCACCCTCTAAGTCACCTAAGGGTACATTTGTCTTCCGGACAATGTACCCACTTATAACTCTCAACCCGCGGAAGGATAATTGGATAGTCTGCAGGGCTTGGGACTGGACATTCTCACTTGCATCTTGTTAGTAATTAAGGCCTGTGATAACCCTAATTAGTTAAAGTAGTAAGCCGTAGTACTTGCTTGGCCGATTGCGAATGGATGGTGTCCAGCCTTGTCTAAGTCTTGTCTAGCTCCAGTACCTGCTACCTCCTGAACATGTGTGTTCTATTTATCTTAACGATAAATGAGTAGAGACAGTGAGCTATTCAGGCGAAGGGTTACAACCCGGGTCCTTGTTTGGTTTAAGGATTGTAACCTGGCTCCCGGAATGGTTCCACGTCCCTAGTCGTTTATCGCCCTGTGTACCTTACTACTTGTACTTCTTTTATTCTTATGTTCTGATATGCTGGCTTTTGTTCTTATTTGTGGCCTCCTTTGTGGCACTTGCTCTTTCTGGGGTTTGACCCAGCTGGTTTTGTGTGGCCAGATTTCGGAGCAGCTCCCGAGGATCTACCAAGCTTCCAGCCCAATGGTGACAACTAGACGGAACCCGGGCCAAGAGTGGGTTTTCCTTTTTGTTTCACCCACTTATATGTAAATTTATTCTTTTGAGGCGTTTAGCCGACGAGCACCTGTTAGCTCGATGCACATTTACTTACTGTCTGCCTACGGGCTGTAAACATGATTAACAAATCCTAGGGTTGATCATGTATGACTGAACTCTTGCTAGTCCTATCATTTTGTATGACTAGCTTCATGATCATCCAATATGTAATATTTGGGACGCCTTATATATATATATTTGATGCTCTAACATCTTGTAACTCTGTTAATTGTTTGAGATTGAGACAATAGGCTTGACCTTAAGAGACTGCTGGCTTGTAGTAAACCCTCATATCTAGACAGCCGTGACCGTATAGTTGAGATGTATTTTATTTCAATATACGTAGCTGGCTATGTCTGCCCCCGCTCTCCAGTATTCTGGTTCTGGGGCGTGACAAAGAAGCTACCCCTTAGGAAAGATTCGATTGAAATGTCAGATCGGCGACCTGAGGACAGAGGTTACCTGCTACGTCATAGATGCAAATACGTCCTACAATATCCTCTTGGGACCTCCGTGGATACATGACTATATGATCGTGCTATCCACATTCTACCAGTGCTTCAAGTATGTAAGTAAGCACGGCTTTGTGAAGACTGAATTTGCCGACGTCCATCCCTTCAAAGGGGTTGAGTCTTATTATTCTTCGAAGGCTTGTCTATATGAAGAATCAAAGAAGCACATAACTGACGAACTGGAGGCCATCACAAGGCCATAGGAACCCTTGAGAATTTATCTCCAGTCCTGTAAACCGGGCAAAGCTGCACCCCTAGTTGCAGCTTTACATAAAGAGGTGTCCAGTTCTCCCGTCCCAGCTGTGCAGTCAGAACCGATGGTCATCCGACTCTCAAGGACCAGCCAGGGGCCAAAACCCGTCATAGGGCCGATGGTGATCCGATTACCAAAATCCAATCAAAGGCGACCGGAAGATACGAGGCCCTCTGGGATCCAATGGTGATCTGATTGCCAAGATCCAGTCAAAAGCAATCGGAAGACACGAAGTCCTCTACCGAGCCGATAGTCATCCGTCTTCCCAAGATGATCCGACAACCAAGTGTCTATCCGAAACCCTCAGGTAAGCCAATGCCATAAGCAGAACCTTTGGTGGTCAAGTTGCCCAAGACAGCGTCCCAACCTTCGATCACGCAGGGGGTAGCTGAAGAGGATACAAAACTCACGAAATATCTTGTTACAAAGACGGATAGTCCCTCTCCTGATGATGTAATCTCTGTGGACAAAATTTCTTATTTCATCAATAAAAGGCTGCCATTGAACTATCCTGAGTGTAACAAACTTAATCTGATGTATACTGTAGGGCACGGTCGGGACATTAACCTGTGCACACAGATGACAACCGTCCATACTGCAAACCAATTTACTCCCGTTACAGTGCCTACTTCCTAGTCCCAGGAAGAAGAGAAGGGGATCACACGATCATCTTTGGCCAAATTGAAGGTCATCAACCTTTCATGCCTCAAGAGTTTGATCTCGAACCCGATGCTGGAAGATTACCACTCTACCTGTATAGTCCTCAAGCCAATTACTTCATGCAAAATAGGGGTACGATATGGAGGCTACCCCAGGTCTGAATCATGATAACGGTCGACGATCGCCTCTGTAGCTAACAGCCCCGGCCAAGAAACCTCAGGATTATTACGGCAAGTCCAAATGCGGCCTCGGTTATGTTACACCAGCAACAACGCCCGAGAGCTCCGATGAGGAATGCGAGGAGCATTCTCACTCATCCGAATCACCTACATACGATTCCGATGACAGCATTGGAGATATATTCAGACAAACATTTTCTGTCAACATGACATCTACTAACATTGAAGAAGAAGACGAAGATAAACTCTAACCTCTTAAAGTGGAGCCATGGGTCCAACAACTTGATACACAATGGGATAAGCGCTTTGAACTATGTGACCCTCCCACTGAAGATGGGGTCATCCAAGTTAACCTCGGTGATGAATCATCTCCAAAGCCAATCTTCTCAGTAAAAGCCTGACGGACGGCGAACGTGAGTCGTTGTTGCAACTCATCAGAGGATATATCTATGTTTTCATATAGAGCTATGAAGACATGCCAGGGCTAAACCCCGAGATTGTACTTCATAGGCTTAATATTCATCCGAACGCAAAACCAGTCAAACAACAGCAACGACGATTTCGTCCAGACATCGTGAACTCCATTGAAGCGAAAGTAAACAAGCTTATAGCTAGCGATTTTATCCGCAAGGAGCAGCACCCAGACTAGATAGCTAATATAGTACCAGTCATCAAGAAGAATGGGAAGATCCGAATCTACATCGACTTTCATAATCTGAATACGGCATATCCTAAGGATGAATTCCCTCTTCCCATCACCGATATAATGAATGATAATACGTGTGGCTTCGAGCGCATGTCCTTTATGGATGGCTTTTCAGGATACAATTAAATTAAAATATCTCCTTACGATAAGAAGCATACGTCATTCCGAACACCGATCGAAGTATATTGTTACACAGTCAAGCCCTTCGGCCCGAAGAATGTCGGTGCTACATATCAGCAAGCGATGAGCGTCATTTTCAGATATCACTTACGCAAGATGGTGGAGTGTTACGTTGACGACATCACTATCAAAAGCCGCTCCAAGGATGACCACCTACACGATTTGAGAACGGTGTTTGATTTTTTACGAGTGCACAATTTGAAGATGAATCCCGCCAAGTCCATCCTGGGCGTGTCCAGCGGGAAGTTCCTGGGCTTTGTCATTACTTCCCGGGGCATTCATATAGACTCTGATAAGACAAAGGCTATCCTAGAGATGAGTCCGCCGATGTCACGACTCGCACCCAGTGTAGGGGCACGACATGCGGGTACGTCCAGCCTATGCTACAGTATCGATGGTAGAACGCTGTCCTAGGTTACATACATCTAACAATTATAAGATACTTGTACAATATATACGTTCCGAATGGAGGACAATATGGAAATGTACAACTCAATCACAACTAAGGAAGAAAATACGATAAGATAGATATATATATAAAATTCGCCAAATGAAATACAATAAGAGAAGAAGTCTAAGAGTCTAAGATAGTATCTCCACAACATCTAGAATAACAAAATCCCCAAATAAGTACATAATGTATCCAAAATAAGACAAGACAATAAAGTAAGATAACTACTCTAGCTAACTAGCCTAGACTACTGGGGTAATGTCCTCTACAAGGGCTGGGTCCTCCTGGGAGTCCAGCTCACAGGTGTCATCTAGGCCTGCTCCATAGTATGTAGGACAGAACTCCTCAATGTCATCTGTAATATTTTAACAGGTCCAGTCAGGATAGAAACGAGCACAATACTTCTCAGGCAGTTTATAATATGACAGGATATATAAATATACTATAGAGTAAGATACATGAAATGCTGGAGAATATATGAAGTAAAAGAGATAACTGTAAAGAAATATCTACTATAAGTAAAGAGCTAACAGTGGCTAGTGATGTAGAGTACAAGATAGACATGTGAACGGCTTAAATTTGCACATGATTATTCTAAGAGTTTGCACATGATTATACTACTTTGGAATTGTTCACATGACCATTTATACTCCCCGTACCCCAATCAATACACAAGGATCCAGACAAGTTATGTTATTGTACATGATTTCACATGGGAGCTCATAAACGGGTGCACATAAAGTATACATGAGGGGCTATGTGAACATAAGAGTACATGAATCATAAGAGTGCACATGAATGGTGAAAGCACCAGAGTACATGATGAAAGTGAAACGCACATGACATACCGTAACTCGATGCTCTCGAGGGGGATAACATCTCATAAAGGGATCCATATAGTACCAATCTGTGTTAACAACGTGACAGCATCAAGTAAAGTAATCTAGAGCATAAATATAAATTGTATCAAGTATGAAACGATCAGAGAATGTACTCGCCTGGTATCCTTAGTATCCGATGAGTATATATGTCCAGATAGAGTAGATGGGTCCTATTTAGAGCAATACAGGTCACAACATGTCCAGAATGGTAATATTGAACTTTACAATGCATTCTATATGAATTATATGTCATTCTAGACTAAAGTCAACTCTTGGTCAACTCTAGTCAACTTCACTAGTCAAACTTGGTCAACTAGGCCAATCCTAGTCCAACCAGTCTCACTAAGCCTAACCAAGCCTAGGCTAGCACTCAAACACAATCAAAACTCTTACAAGTTATCACACACAAATACAACTATGTACATTCATCCTTATACAATATATACATAGATATTCATATAGGCTAGTGCCTAATACACAAACAAGGCACAATCATGATATACATATATGTAAGTAGGGGAGTGAGTGTGTGTCAATATTGTTAGCGAAATGAGGGTGTGTGTGTACAGTTCACATATGTGTGTGTGTGTGTTCAGTGAGTGACATGTGTGTGTGTGTCAACTGTGTGTGTGTTCAGTTGGGAGTGACAGGATATGTGTGTGTGTGTATTAGTGCACAGTTTGATAGGGTGTGTGTGTGTCAACTACATGTGTGTGAGATGAGAGTGATAGTGAAAATGACAGGATGTGTGTATGTGTGTGTGTGTGTGTGTTAGTTCATGGGAATAGTGAGCTAGGGAGTGTGTGTGTGTTATTTACATAGTGTGTGTGTGTATTCAGGTTTCAATCAAATAACAGTAAAATACGTGTGTGTGTGTGTGTGTGTGTTTGTGTCATGTACATTAGTGTATAGTGTTCCCAGGTTTCAGTCAAGCAGCAGTAGTATAGGTAGATAAAAGTGATATGGAGTGAGTGAAATCAGGTTATGAGTGCACATCAGTATGTGTAATCTCAGGAAAATTGTCATGTTACTCTCATTCAATTCAACACATATTTATATACATAACCCAATTCATTATCCCCTATTTAGTTCAAGTATTCAATGAATGACAGTTCTTTCGAAATCAACCCAATTGCAAAGAATGAAAACCTAACATACAACCTAAAAATGAATCATTAGTTCCCAGCTATGATAACATATCTGAATAAACATTGAATCATACATATTGAATCACAAAAACCCAGTTATCAGCTATTTACCCAATCTCATTCCAGCCCAAACAAGGAAAACCCAAATTCGAAATGAAATTCAAATAAATATTAAATCTGTGTGTGCACAGGTGTCACACAAATGCATACATGTCAGGGGGAAGGATTTCGTATCCACATGGTGGACACGAAGTGTCCAAATACAAGAAAAACATGGTATCAGAACCTATTCGTACACAGGCTTGTACTGAGGTGTCGAGCACTATAGGACACGACACACTCCATATTGAGCCACGTGCACGTGTCTAATAGGTAGCCCAGGTGTCAAGGTTCGTGTACATGTGTTTGCACTAGGTCTACGACGTGTCCTTGTGTGACACGAAGTGCGTGTCAGTGGAGGATTTTCGTGCGTAACAGTGCAGTATAATTTTAGTGCACTCGTAATTTCGTGTTCGATACGACACAAGGTATCGTAAAACTCGAGGGAGGGTCTGTCAGTGATGGCCCCTACCTCTGTGCCAAGTGGCACGTGTCCACGTGGCCTAGAAATGGGGCTCGGGTAGCAGGGTATCCGAGCGGGGCTCTGTGCTGCGTGTCTAGTCCAGTTTTGGACACAATAAGGACACAAAAATCAACTCAATCAAATACGAAATCAAACCACACCTATAGGGCTACAAATCAGTTCAAACAGAATTCAAAAATAGCAATAAAAATCTCTCTTAGGCATTTCATTAAATACCTAAAAGCCTACACTGATACGTGTCCGATACGGACCCCAAATTGACACGAATTTCTACCAAAATTTTCCTACAGCTAGGGGACACCTACATGGATGCATCTATGGAATAAAATAAGAAATTTAGGGTGATTTGTAGAGATTACCTATAGGGATCCAATCTCCAAGAAAAAACCCCAAATAGTGAAGTCTCCTTCCTCAAGCTATGTCCCAATGAGCTCTCCTCCTTGCAAACTAGCCTCCTTCTTCTTTTACTCCAGTTTGGATTCAAATGCAAGAGATTGGGATCAATTTGGTGGAGGAATGATGAAAGGGAAAAGAAATTAGGGTTTCCTAAAGGAGAATTTCTAAAAGAGGCAAGTGGTTATGAGGAGACATTATATAGGCTGAAATTAGGTTAACATGGGCTATGGTAGCTGGCCATGTAGGGGATTAGGGTCAGGTTTTCATGTAAATGGGCTTGAGCCTAAGTTCATAAGCTAGCTAGCTCAACCCCTTAGCTATAAGTCCAAAATACATAACTCTCCCAATCCTCTCATGAACCCTAGCCACACTCAAGTCAACTAAGACTAACTTAAGTCACATTAGGGTCCCACACCATGCTAACTAAGTCACTAAAGTCAAAGTCAAACTCTAGGCTACTCTCTAACGTCACAACTAGCAAAAGTCAAAAATCACAACACCAATGCAATAATTAATAAAATAATTTACAAAAATCAAAATGACCAAAATATCCTTAAGACTAAAATATGGTAGTGACAGCCGAGGAACCTCCGTGAACTCCGTGGCCTTCAAGGAAGACTAGCCTACATCAAGAGGTTCATATCTAACCTTTCAGGACGATGTCAACTCTTCACACAACTTATGAAGAAAGGCGCATCTTTCGTATGGAATGAGGAACGCCAACGCGCCTTTGATGACATTAAGAAATACTTGATAAAACTGCCAGTTATGGTAGCCCCGGTTGCCGAAAAGCCTTTCCTGCTATATGTACAAGTGATGGAACACTCCCTCGGTGCCTTTCTAGCACAGAACAATGATGCGGGGGACGAACAAGCCATCTATTATCTCAGCCGAATGATGGTGGGGCCGGAGCATAGGTACACAGCCATGGAGAAGGAATACCTTGCCTTGGTGTTCGTCATTCAGAAAATACAACAATATGTGTCAGCGCAGGCCATCTATGTTGCCTCGCGAGTTAATCCCCTCGGGATTCTCATGAACAAGCCAGGCGGACTCAGTTCTCGTCTAGCCACATGGTCGATACTGTTATCCCCCTACGACATGGTCTTCGTCCCGTAGAAGGCTGTCAAAGGTTAAGCCTTGGCCGACTTTCTAGCAGCCCATCCAGGCTTAGGAACAGCCAGAATCTATGAAAAAATCCCAGACGAAGTCGTTAACTCAAATATAACTTCACATGATTACATTTGGTGAATGTTCTTTGACGGTGCTTCAAGAATAGGGCCACAAGGTGATATCGTCGCTAGAGTCGGGGTAGTATTAATTTCTTCCTCTTGGTCGGTGATTAACCGGACATATTCTCTTACAGAACCTTGTTCAAAAAATTTAGCCGAATATAACGCTTTAGTCGTCGGGCTTCAGCTTGCAAAAGAAGTGGGAGTCAAATACCTAGAAGCATAGGGCGACTCGCAGTTGATTGTTAATCAAATTCGAGGCTCATACGAGGTTCGTAACGCGGACCTGATTCCCTATCATCAGACAGCAATTGCTGTCATGGCAACCTTGGAGGGGTTCTTTACAGAGCATGATCATAGACTCCAGAATATTGAAGCCGATGCCCTAGCAGGCCTCGACGCTTCTTTGGCGGTTACAAATTATGCTCATCTTCTAGTCGACGTGATAGGGCATGACCTGGTCTGTCCCAAAAACAACGCTCAATTAGATACGAGTTACTCCGTCCAGATGACCAATGACATGCAAGACTGGAGACTCCCGTTCATCAACTTTACAGTCTACGGAATCCTGCCAGAGAATGTGAAAGAAGCAACTTCAATCAGAAGGCGTTCTCTTAAATTTTTTTTATGACACAGAAACAAAAATGTTATATCGACGATCTTATGACGGACTACTGCTAAAATGTCTGTCAAATATAGAAGCCAAAGAAGCCTTACGAGAGGCTCATGATGGCATTTGCGGGGCTCACCAATTGGGCCCGAAGTTGCAGGACAGTCTCCGTCGGATGGGTTACTACTGGCCTATGATGGTAGCAGCCGCAGTCGATTATGCAAAGAAGTACAAGGTTTGTCAGATCCACACAGATTTCATACATCTGCCATTCGAATTCTTGCACCCAACAGTGTCCTCTTGGCCATTTGAAGCATAAGGAATAGACATCGTTGGCCCAATCACCCTATCGTCGTCCAAAAGGCATCGGTTTATACTTGCAATCACCCACTACTTCTCCAAGTGGGTGAAAGCTGTTCCGCTGGCAGAGGTAAAGGCATCAAACGTGATCAGTTTCATAAAACATCACGTTATTTATCGTTTAGGACTGCCACGGGGGATCATTCAATATAATGGTCCGCAGTTTGCAAGCCACGCCTTCTATCGATTCTACGACAAGAATCGAATTCAGAATGTGGCTTCAACGGCATACAATCCATCGGCTAATGGTCTAGCTGAAGCCTTTTACAAGACCATAATCAAGCTTCTCAAGAAGTTTGTGTCTTAAGACAAGTACGACTAGAATAAAAAGCTGGGCGAATGCTTATGGACGTACCGCACTACGAGTCAGACGGCTACGGGAAATACACCATTCTTTTTGGTTTACGGGAGCAAGGCGGTTCTCCCATTGGAGACTCAGATCCCCTCACTTCATCTGGCTCTTACTTACCGGTTGACGTCGGACGATAACTACCGCCGACGGCTACAAGAATTGGAAGCTTTAGATGAGAAGCGTTTGCAAGATCAACAAAGCATCGAGATCTATCAAGCATGCATCTCTCGGGCCTTCAATAAGAAAGTCAAGCAGAGGACATTCCAAATAGGCGATCTTGTCTTGGCCGTTCGCAGACCGATGGTCATGACTCACAAAATAGACATGTAAACGACTTGAATTTGCATATGAGTATACTAAAGAGTTTGCACATGATTACACTACTTTGAAATTGTTCACATGACCATTTATACTCCCCCGTACCCCAATCAATACACAAGGATCCAGACAAGTTATGTTATTGCACATGATATCACATGAAGGCCCATAAATGGGTGCACGTGAATGTATACATGGGGGCTCTGTGAACATGACACACAAGAGTGCAAATGAATGGTGAAAGCATTGGAGTACATGATGAAAGTGAAACGCACATGACATATCGTAACCCGATGCTTCCGAGGGAGACAACATCTCATAAAGGGATCCATATAGTACCAATCCGTGTTAACAATATGACAGCATCAAGTAAAGTAATCTAGAGCATAAATATAAATTCTATCAAGTATAAAACAGCCAGAGAATGTACTCGTCTGACACCATGAACAACTGATATAAAAAGATGGCCAACTGGAGTCACAGAGTCCTAGTTAGAGCAACACAGGTTATAAAGAGTTCAATTTATATGGTAATTAAAACTATAATACAATCTACATGAGTCTAAGTCAATCTAGGTCAAAGTCAACTCTTGGTCAACTCTGGTCAACTATAAAGTCAAACTAGGTCAACTCTAGTCAATTGTGGTCAAACTAGCTAGGGTTGGGTCAACAATGGTCAACTAGTCTAGGTTAGTCAATTCTAGGTCTAAACAAACTAAGTCTATACAAATCAAGTATCCATGCTAGCTACTAACTCATAGTCTAAGTCACTTGCTAAATCAAGCACAAAACTAAACCATAAGCTAACAAGGCATACAAACTTAGTCATATAATGTATATATATATTATTCACATTCACATATTCATATACATATATATATATAGAAAAGCTATATATATAGGCACACACACACACACACACACACACACACACACACACACACATATATATATATATATATATATATATATATTCTTTTTTTTTCTTTTTTTTTTCCCAACGCGTGCGGGCTCAGTATAATAATATATATATATATATATATATATATATATATATATATATATATATATATATATATATATATGAGGAGAAGTAAAAGAGTATGTGTGTGTGTCTGTGTGTGCGCGCGCGCGTATTTGCTTGGCATGTGTGTGAAAGGATATGTGTTAATGTTTTCAGATTTAGTGATAGGTAGGTGTATGTGACATGGGATACATGGTGTCAAAGGGTGTATGAATGCATGTGTGTAAAATGTTATAGGTTAACTCTGTTTATAGAAATGCATACATACATACTTACATTGCATACATGTATACGTACATACATTGCATACATGCCTACATACATATCATATATGCATATTTGCATTCATTCATGCACCTATACATACATACATAGATGCATACATACATATCATGTATACATATATACATTGCATACATGCCTACATACATACCATATATGCATACTTGCATTCATTCATGCACCTATACATACATACATAGATGCATACATACATATTTGAATACATTATATACTTGCATACATTATATTCTTATATGCATACTCTACATTATATTACATTCATTCCTGCATACATGCATACATATAATATATGCATACAAACTCACATATCTAACTCAAAAAATATGTGAATACATACATTACATTACCTTAACACAAATATATATATATATATATCATTCTTTCATATCCATATACATGCATACTTCAGTTTATGCATTATATCCATTCAAATATCATTAAGTTGCAAACAAATACTTATTTTCATTACATACATGTCATTCATGCATATTACATATTTACATGCATATATACATTATATACATTGTATACAACATGTAAAAATAGAAGAAGGAAAAAAGAGAGAAAAAACTGAAATAGAAAGGGAAGGGAAAAATGTAAGGAAAAGGGAAAACAGTGGACATATACAGGCTTGTATCATATATTCTACATTACCCTACATGCTATCATTATATATTGTATTACATTATGTATACATTATGCATTCATATCTATCATTACATGTATACCTTGCATTCATATCTAGCATTCATTATATACTTTCATGCATACATTGTATATTATTCTTTCATTCATGCATTTATGCATTGCTTACATACATTATTTTGATTGCATTCCTACATGCTTGCATTCAACCACATATATACATTAATGTAAATAGGATACATATCATATATATATATATTATTTCATTTATCTGACATATCATGCATTACATACTCTACATTCATTTAATATCCATACTACATAGGCTCATAGGTTACACAAAATGCCTATGTCGTTTAGTCACTCTTCTACCTAAAACCAATACTATACCAGTTGGGCCTTCACTAAATTCTAGGATTAAAGTATGTCGTATCCCTTCGTGTTAGCTTTCCGAAACATCAAACGGATCGCATTTTCGTGTCCAGAAGCTCCCAAAATTGCGAAAACACCGAAACGTATTTGTCTTTCAGACAGCTGACACTCGAATAGTTTTACAGAAAGTTCTAGAACGATTTTGGCTTATTAAAATATATATTTGGAAAGCTAACTTCGATACGGTTCTTTTAAAAAAAAAGATTAATTGGAGTTCTAAGCTAAAAGTTATGACATTTCTAAGTTGCTTTGGTTAATAAAAACGTGGATGAATATTATGACAAATTTGAGTTGTTTTGGACAAAAGAAACACGTGTAGGCCAAGATACTTGGATACCAACATAGGTATCCAAATGAAACTCATTCTAACCATCCTAACTAAGATCAATCCACTCTTTAACCATTCTAAAATTGAATTTAAATATCTATTTAAACAATTATCATACATACATACACATGGGGTGTCCTAATTTGGGATCTATCAAGTAGTACACAAGATACATATCTAAAATCCTCAAGAGAGCTCCAAATGGCCTCAAATTTGAATCTAAATGGGGTACATGCATGGGGGTGGATTCTATGGATTCAAAACTAACTAATATACATAGAAAATCAATTTAGAGGGTTGGTTTTACCTATTGGGAGTGGAATCCTAATGATACTCACAAGGACACGGCTTCGACACGAAAATCTTCCAAAAAGGACACTCCTCCTTGTACTTTGCTCCAAATCTTTGCTAGCACTCTCCCTTGGTAGTAAGAGAAGGTTGGATGGAAGTTTTGGTGGAGGGATGTAAGGATTTGGAGATCAAAACAAAGAGGGAAGCTCTCTAATTTGGGGAAGAACACTTTGTGAAGGAAAAGAGGCACGATAGAATAAATTGAAAGGAAGGGAGGCTAACCTACTTATAGTGGCTGCCATTAAACCCTATTTGGGCCTTGGGGAAAGCCCAATAAGGCCTCAACTAGTCCTCTTGGTTAATTTTAAGTTAGGTTCAAGTTTGGGATCAAAATGGTTAAATTTGAGCCTCTAACTTAACCAATCTAACAAGTGGGATTAGTCTAAACTCACTAACTTAATTAGTGGGGTTTGTAGGCCATGACTAACTAATCTTTGGGTTCCTTCTAGAGTCTAAGCTACCCGGGTCACTAACACAAATCGAAACGAAACGAAACTCAAACCCGACTAAACAAATCCCGTAAAATCAATATTAAAATATAAAAATTCTTAAAATATTAAAATATAAAAAATGACCAAAAACACAATACATCAATTTAAATATTATTAAAATAATCTAAAATTCATCAATTAATTGAAATCTTAAATAATTCAAAAGTCAAAAAATGACCAAAATACCCTTAGCCTAAAAAGTTATAAATAGTCATTCTAATCACATTGTTAGGTCCCCATGGTCATAGTTAGTCTCTAGGCTCAACAGTTCTAGGGTTCACTAGCTAACACATCAAAATTATAATTCAGAAATTTTAAATAGTATTAAATTAATTAAAAATCCCCATAAATCATAAATTCTATTATTAAATAATAAATTTTTACAAAATTTTAAAATTATCCTTATTTTAGAAAAGTAGGTGTTACAAGTCTACCCTTCTTAGAAAATTTTGTCCTCGAAATTAAGATGGTCGTACTTCTTCTAGAGTCTCGTCCCCAGCAATCATGGTCTTAGAAGCTCATCTAAATCATGCAATTTGAAAGAACAACATACAGGGTCATGGCAGACAATATCAGTCTGAGGTCTCATCTAGCTATACTAGCCATAATACAGCACAAGGCAATCACAAGGTATCAAAACATACAAGCAAGGGGTGTAACAAAATATCACAAAAGACTTGCTAAAGTCTAGGTCGAAAACTTACCTCAAATTAGGTCTGGTGACTAAAACTCCCTCCTAGAAGCAGGGCCTAAATTCCCCAGGCATTTCTCATGAATCATGCTCTTGTTAAAAATATTATTCCTTCTTTCTGATCTTACTCTCCCTTATCCACTTAATCATCCCAAAAAATTAAATTTCTATACCTTGTCCTAACTTGGATCCAAAATCTCCAAATCAAAGTCTATGAAATCCTCGAACTTGTTTAAATCACTGTCCTCAAATTTATTCGAAGCTAATACTACTATGTCATGCAGGAACTTATTCTTTATTATAAAATCGACCTTCGTATTTCCTTCACGTACACCTTCAAATATTATTCTTCTTAAATTTTAAAACCTCCACAAAATCTTTAAATTTCCCATAACCCAAAATCCTTGTGTTCACTCTGTCCTCTTACCAACATCTTATTCAATTTTGGTATCATCATCGCTTTATAGTTAGATTCTCTTCTTCATTCCTAAATTTCTAAATTTATCATCACATTCTTAAGTGAAATATCTCGAGAATCAATAACCTAAAATTATTCAAGTCCACAAAACAAACTAACCTCGAATATCCTTGTTGTTTCTAAAGTACATCTACGAAATATCACTGTTCTAACCATCAATATATCCTACTATCCTTCTGGTGAGCCGGAGGGGTCACTACCTCCTGAGCAGACTAACATCCTATATGAAACTGATAGTCAAAATCAACAGAGATTTAACTATAAAAGGTTACTAGTCTAATGTCAACTAGACTACCATACCTAAGAATAAGTCCTAATACAAGCTATCAAACCATTATACTATGAAAGAGTTATAACTAATGAAGTTCTTACAAAGAATTAGACTAGTTATCTGAAGTTATCCCTACTTCTAAGTTAATTGATGATGAAACAAAATATTTTTTTTTGAAAAAGACTGAAACGAAAGGTAGAGATGATATGTTCAAAAATCCTCTCAAGATATAATCTGATAATCACATGGTCTGTCCAATCATGATACTCCTTCTAGGTCAAACCTCCAACAATCAAGGTCTAGAAAATTCTATCTAAAAGCTCACAAACATGGTCCTAATGGTCATGATTTTATAGTTTTGAACAGGATCACTATACTATCTATCACAGCACAAAATATCCTGATAGGCACTAATGGAATCACACAACAAAATGGAAAAGAAGGACATGAAGGACAGACCTGCTAACTCGTCACCCGCAGCGTCGGTCTCCACGACCGTCAGTACAAAAGCACTGCCCATCTGGGGTATATCCCCCTGATGGTACGGGACATGGTTCTATGTTATAGGTGCCCTAGCTCCCTCTATCTAATCCATAACTTAAGCAACATCCATGCTGATATCCTATTCCATACTATGGCACCATCTATATGATATATATTCTGCAATCTGATAATCATACCCGTCTATTCAGAACCATGTTACCAGAATCCTCGTTACGCTAGTAAGTACAACAACGATAATCCATAGAGTCCGTAATTAAGGTACATACTTCTAGAATCATGGTATTTAAAATTTTTGCATTGCCGCTAGCTTGGCTGCAAAAACTTTAAATTTCCACACCCGAGAAATACATCCAAAATCAGACTCTATCACATCACCAAACCAGCTAATATGGCTGTAGAAGACTCTAGATTCCATGTCTGAGGCAACCTAGCCCATAATGTTATCTTGGTAGAAAATCAAGATAATAATGAATACCAAGAATCAAATTCAACGATGAACAAGAAAGTAGACAAAAACTGTCAAAATCAAATTTTGAGATAGTTTATAATGAGATTCTCAAGGGTCATCCCAGAAATCTTCTCAAGTAGTCCTAACTGTGATTGAGTACTCTCTCAACTAAAGCCTATTCATTTTCTCTTACTTCAGGCGTGCAGCAGTACAACTAATCATCGTACTACCACGACTTTGTACTTAATACAAATCTCGACCTGCATGGGCCACTACTAAAAATGTGTCACGACCCGCACCCAGTGTAGGGGAACGAGAAGTGGGTACGTCCAGCCTACGCCGCAGTGTCAGCGGTAGAACGTTATTCTAGGTCACTATCTAATCAATAACTCACACAATTATATAATGTACCTGGCACAACCCCGAATAGAGGACAAGTATAAGATACGATAATACTCAGTCACAATCTAAGTACGATAAGATAACAAAGGAGTCTAACAACTATATAAAACTCAAAACAACAACAACAACATAAATAAACTCCCAAAATAACAACATCTCAACAATCTCAAGACACCACTTATTACAAAACAAGTTCTAAAAGAGAAACTAAACCAGAAACTAGTAATCTACTCCAAGCTCTACTGGTCCTATAGGCTAGCAGTGAATCTCTAGGTTACCTGTAATATTTTCAACAGGTCCAGTCAGGACAGGAACGAGCACAATACATCTCACGCAGTTCATATCAAGACAGGAAATGTAAGCATGCTATAGAGTAAGATACATGAAGCGCTGATGAATATACATGAAGTAAAAGAGATAATTGTAAAGAAATATCTACTATAAGTAAAGAACTATCAGTGGCTAGTGATTTAGAGGACAAGATAGACATGTAAATGGCTTGAATTTGCACATGAGTATACAAAAGAGTATGCACATGATTACACTACTTTAGAATTGTTCACATGACCATTTATACTCCCACGTACCCCAATCAATACACAAGGATCCAGAAAAGTTATGTTATTACACATGAAATCACATGAAGGCCCATAAATAGGTGCACATGAATGTATACATAGGGGCTCTGTGAACATGAGAGTAAATGAATCACAAGAGTGCACATGAATGGTGAAAGCACCAGAGTACATGATGAAAGTGAAACGCACATGACATACCGTTACCCGATGCTCCCGAGGGAGATAACATCTCATAAAGGGATCAATATAGTACCAATCTATGTTAACAATGTGACAGCATAAAGTAAAGTAATCTAGAGCATAGATATAAATCCTGTCAAGTATGAAATGGTCAGAGAATGTACTCGCCTGATACCCTGAACAGCTGATATAAAAAGATGGCCAATTGGAGTCACAGAGTCCTAGTTAGAGCAACACAGGTTATAAAGAGTTCAATTTATATATTAAAATTATAATACAATCTACATGAGTCTAAGTCAATCTAGGTCAAAGTCAACTCTTGGTCAACTCTGGTCAACTATAAAATCAAACTAGGTCAACTCTAGTCAACTGTGGTCAAACTAGCTAGGGTTGGGTCAACAATGGTCAACTAGTCTAGGTTAGTAAATTCTAGGTCTAAACAAACTAAGTCTATGCAAATCAAGTATCCAAGATAGCGACTAACTTATAGCCTAAGTCACTTGGTAAACCAAGCACAAAACTAAACCATAAGTTAACAAGGCACACAAACTTAGTCATATAATATATATATTATTCACATTCACATATTCATATACATAGATATATATAGAAAAGCTATATATATAGGCACATACATACATACATACATATACATATATATATATATATATATATATATATATATATATATAAGGAGAAGTAAAAGAGTATGTATGTGTGAGTGTGTGTTTGGCATGTGTGTGAAAGGATATGTGTTAATGTTCTCAGATTTAGTGATTGGTAGGTGTATGTGACTTGGGATACATGGTGTCAAAAGGGTGTATGAATGCATGTGTGTAAAAGGTTATAGGTTAACTCAGTTTATAGACATGTATACATAGATACTTACATTGCATACATGCATACATACATATCATGTATACATACATACATTGCATACATGCCTACATACATGTCATATATGCATACTTGCATTCATTCATGCACCTATACATACATACATAGATGCATACATACATATCATTGTAGAAGCATGGAAAATACTAAAGAAAGATCCATGCGGCCAGAAAACCCCATGCGGCTCAGAAAGCCCATGCGGCTCACAGATTCATGCGGCACAAGGGACTATGCGGCTCAAGATGTCCCATGCATCTCAGAGCAGAAGACACGTGGCTTGCAAAACAGTTCTTCCCTCCTGCATTAATTACTTTGACGGCTGACAACTCTGAAAAAGTGGCAGCCCTGACACAAAAGAGGTAATTATGACTCTGTCATAATGACAGACCCCTAGGGAAGCGAAGGAGATCTTTGACATAATCCCCCGAGATCCAGAAAATGCCATGTGGCCCTGACACGTGGACAGTTATATGCGGCTCGAGCGAAAACTCCCTATGCGGTTCAGGATGAAGCTGCCTTATGCGGCTCAGGCCGAAATAGTCTAATGCGGCTCAAGCATAGGCCCCCCTATGCGGCTCGCAAGGATCATCTCCATGCGGCTCATTACCCATTATGTGGCTCAAATTATCGTATGGTTCGAGGGTTCGGGAGGGGCCACTCCCCAAGCAGACCCGGCACGTGGCCAGACTTATGCGGCTCCATCCTTATACGGCTCAATCTTTATGCGGCTCAGATCCTCCTCAGCGGTTCTCAGGACACGTGTCATAAAGCCGATCAATTTCCTAGATTTACTGCAATCAAAGATTGGGTTAAATCCCAATAATCTGGGACACGTGGCAGGAGAATGAATTAAATTTATTCATCCAGATTCACAGACATCAGCAAATCATCATCACGAGGATTCATTCCAATCAGCATTAATTACTGATGGGATTTGGTGCAATCTACATTAAGTGGCCCTGATTCATCACACTCAAGATTAATGGCCCAGATTGATCAATCAACAGGCCGCCGCCACTCTAAGGGGTAATCACTGCAAACCCTAATGATCACATTCCCCTTCTTATAAATAACGAGGTGCCATTCCCTTGCGAGAGGACCCTCTTTTCGAGATCAGAGAGCATTAGAAGACTTGGAAAAAAAAAAGCAGAGAGAGAGCAAAGAGAGCATTTCTTCAACGCCAAACAATCTTTCGGAGCGAAGGCTGCATACCAATCGTCCAAGGAGTAAGGCAGAGCGGCCGTCGCTTTTCCGAGCCTCTATCGTCACCCCCCAGAATCTAAAATAAACAATTGTACTTAGATTACTGTACCTAGGTTTTCGTCCCTAGGCTTTCTTTGTACAAGCGAGTTTGTAACGTGAAGTAAAAGTCCAGTCCTACGATAATTGTTCTGCTCTTTTATATTTCATGGCAAACACGATGGCGACTCTGCTAGGGACAAACTTTTCTACGGCTGAGGAGTTGGTGACGCAATCGGGTGCAGCCAAACTTGGTCCACCCAACAGAAGATGATCGTACGCTTCGACCAACAGGTGTTCGAAGAAATGCTCTCCGAAAGGAGCGCTGGCCCGGTCCAGAAGCGCACCCGCACCACGAAGGCTCGTAAAGAGTGGAGGCCAAAATCTTTTGCTCCTCTCCAGGCCCTCGATGGAGTACTCTCTGCTACCCAAGACGGTGAAGGCGATTCTCGTGCGGCCCCGCTTCGAGCCATAGAAGACTCTGATGTTCCCAAGTTCGGTAGAGGAAAGCACTATGATGCTGGACTTGCAGGGGCAAAGAGTGATTCTATGGGCTCCAGAAAGAGACCAAACAAGGGCACTAGCCGCAAAGCGAAGACTCATGCGACTAAGATGGCCAGCCGCATGAATGATGACCATGCGGCTGAAACTGCTAGCAAAATTCATAGTACTCATGCGACTGGGATTTCCAGCCGCATGGAGAACACTTATGCGGCCAGGGTTTCCAGCCTCATGGAGAAGACCCATGCGGCTACGACTGCCAGCCGCATGAGGATTGATGATTCCAGCCGCATGACGTCTACTCCACATGGCTCCGTCTTCGACCGCCTCACCTATGGTCCTGATCTCCTATGCTCCCAAGAAGACATGTCCGACTCCCTCCAGCACCACTTAGACTCTTCCTACTATGTGCCCTTACGCACTAGAGTGAAGAAGTCTAAGACAGCACGAGTTTGGCAAGCTCGGTCCGTTGATCCGACCTGTGACCATCAGAGCGTCCCATGTACTATTATACGGGCCTCTGATGGGAAGTTGTACAGAACCACTCAAGTCCAGCCTCCGGCGGCAAACAGACAAGGAGGTTCCCAAAAGTCTCCTGAAATCCAGGGAGCAAACATGGTCGATCCGGACCTATCCGACTTGCGTGAGGCCATCCTCCACAAACGCAAGGAAAGAGAAGGTGCCCCAGGGTGCAAGGAGTCCTCTCACGGACGTCACTACACCCAAATCATTGTCAACTGCTATTGCAACAATACAATGGTACAAGAAGGCCGGCGGTCCATCTTCCAAAGACTGCAACGACCAAGCTCAGAGGACGAGGTGCCTCCTGTTGTCCCCTGCAACTCTACTCAGAAAATCCCCGCCGAGGGGAGAGGAAAGAAGACAAGCATCTCCAGCCCAAAAATATCAACCACTACAGCTAAGAGACTTTCTTCTAAACGGTTGTCCACTACCGGAGTTTTCTAAGGCACCCATTCAAAGACGAAATCTGCTGCAATGGGAGATTCATCATCCACATCACTGGGGGTTATGGGAACTGGGGGTAGCACTCCTCCGGACATCCACGACAATCCGATATTCCAAGGAGACGAGCCCGGGGAGACAACTCTCCCATCAGATACAGCAGGTGCTGATATCCCCGAGGACATTCACGACTCTCAAGATAAAGCAAGCTCTGAAGCTGGGGGTACTATTCCCTCCGAGTCCGAACCCGAAGAGAACATTCCCATATACCCCGATGACTTCTCGTACTACAACAAAAAACCCATTTTACAACGTTAGATAAACGTTGTTAATAGCTTTTTACAATGTTTCAGAAAATGTTGTAGTTCGAGGAGTTGTAGAAAGTTTGAAATATTTTTACAACGACGGGCTATCGTTGCACCACACGTTGTAAACACAGTTTTTGACTTCGTATTTTTTCATTTTAACAATAATTCTATAACGTTGTAAATATTAGTTTTAACAATGGTTACAATTTGTTGTCATTACAACTTCTACAATGTTTGATAAATATTGTAAAGCACCATTTACAACATTGTTTCAATATTGTCACTTTTACATCAGCAACTTTTTAAAAAACGTTGTATATATGTATATCACAATATTTTTCCTTCATCGTCATATAGCTGTCAACAACATTTAGTTAACGTTGTAAAATAGTTGTAATTGATGATATTGGCAATAGCTCATAAACGTTGTGAAACAATTATTTACAACATTGGTTAATCATTGTTTAAATTAAATTTTCATTTAAAAAAAATTATATATATATATATATATATATATATATATATATATATGGAATTGACAATAATACACAAATTCCATTATTGACCATTTACAAAAGAGGAGCATAACAAGACTGAGAAGATATTCCATGTATTCAATCCAATAATTCAACTACAAATTAGATAAAAGTCGAATCAAAAGACTACAATAGATGGATGGTCGCAACTGAAACCCAAGGACTCTCGACCCAGAAAGTTAAGAAAATGGTCCATAATGTTCTCCTGCAGTTCAAATAAAAAACACATTAGAGATAGTATTGCCTTCTAATATACAGCTTCAAGTAGCAAACAAATTCATCAAGGGTGAAGGTGTCAGAGAGGAACGTTATAGCACCAAATGGTGACGATATTAAGTCTGTAAATAAGTTTCAAAACTCGATTAAATCCACAAGATTCCCAGCAGGAGGTGCTTTATCTGTCAATCGATCTGTGAATTCTTTTCGCACAGTTGAGCTGTATTATCATACGCTGCAGCAGCTGAAGTGGGGACCCTCAGCTGAGGAAACTCTTAATAATCTTCAATGTAGATTGGATGCTTGCCAAGCAGACCAGGTACTGAAGTTGCTCCGTGATCACTCTGTTGCTTTTGGGTTTTTCAAATGGTTGAAGCATCAGCAAATGTTCAAGCATGATGAACATACCTATACAACCATGATTGGCATCCTAGGACAATCAAGACAATTTGACACTATAAAAAGACTTCTAGATGAAATGAAGAGGGAGGGATGCCATCCAACTGTTGTGACATATAACCGTCTGATCCACTTCTATGGACGTGCTAATTATATAGGTGAGGCTGTTCAAGTGTTCAGTGAGATGCAGGAACTGGGTTATGAACCCGATCATGTTACATTTTGCACACTTATTGACATCCATGCAAAGGCTGGGTTCCTTGATGTTTCATTGGACTTGTACCAAAAGATGCAAATGAAAAACACATTAGAGATAGTATTGCCTTCTAATATACAGCTTCAATCAGAGGTACTGAATTAAATATAGATCAATCAAAAAAAATCAATCAAAAAGCATGTAAATGATATAGTACCTGTACTGAAGTATTGATAGCTGCTCTTTCTATGTGTTCTTTCTGGGCATTACTGGCATTAGAGGTAGAAGGAAATCGGCGTGCACGCCCAAGTAATGTATGTACACACCCAAATGTTTTTGCCTCATACTTCCTCTCTTTTTGCCAATTCAGAACCTCTTGTCTCTCTTTGTACCAGAGTTCTACTGTTTCTTTAGCTTCTTTAAGAGATACCTGATATAAAACAGCTCCCACTTAAAACGCAATGATCCTCTTAAGACTTTCAGTGATTAACCATAGGTAAAACAGAGCACATCCTTCAGATAATTCAATACATTATATTCGACGTATTACATATAGAATACAGGTAATATATTTTCTGTTTGGCCTTTCAATTCATCTTCCTTTCATATAACACAAGCACAAAGAATTAAGCAATAGTTATGAATGGATGCAAGATTGCACGTATTAATACATGTCCATATATGTGAGAACACAGGGTTCCTAGCTCCAACTGATATAAAATATTACCTGCCACGTTGAGACTTGGGAGCAAACTGCTTGCACGAAAGAAGACATTTTCATGTGTTAATGTGTACATGTATGTAGCGGCAAAGGAGTGTTTCATGTGTATGTGCAACAAAGTCAATAGAGCTATCACAATTTTAGGGTGTCTGAGATTTAATTTCTTACTGATGCCTAATAGTAAAACATTTGCTCCGAGTCTTTAACATTCACCAGATACTGGAGAATGGTAAGGCCGTTGTTGGATGGTTGAAGATCAAAGCATCTATGAGATGGAGAATCTTAATCAGGAAGAAGGCAGCTGAGAGGAGAGCTCAGCTTATTGAGCTGGAAGATTAGCAAGTTCTGTTAAAGTAGTAGTAATAGTTCTTCAATTTGTTCGCAACATCTGGTAACCAATTGATCCAGACTATCCCAGGATGTAGAAGACTGGGAGATATCAGGAGTGGAATTCCATTTGAAATTGGTTCGCAAAATCAATCAGAGGTATTGAAGCAAAAATCAGAGGTATTGTACCAAAAAAAAACTCTCCATTACTAATGTTAATTAAATATAGATCAATCAGAGGTATCAACTGTACCAAAAATCAGAGAGTTTATGCCTACAGAGGTCATTATTGTTGAGCCAAACCTTCAAAAGTCCCTTAACAATAATATATAAAACAGAATTAACAATCATTTGACTCTTTCTCATATGATTTTATTGAAGCAGTAAAAAAAACTTACAACAATAGCAAGCCAAACATTAGACTGAATCAACACCTTGAACTTGCTCTCAAGCAAGGTATCTTTCTCTTCGTTATTTCTACCAAAAAAAAAGGGGAAAACGTACTAGAAAATTAGAATTCAAACATGTACGAAATGTAAGTGAACAAATAAACAACTAGATTGCAAGCGACTAGTATTAAAGAGATTAGACTTGCCCACTCATCAATGACGAGAGCAACATCTTCTAAAGGTAGAATTCTTGCATGCCTCAAGTGCTACCTTGGCCACAACAAGCTGTTGGTTCCGTCTCTTCAATTTCTTTAGTAAAAGTCACAATGTTAATTGTTATGAATGCTTTCAAAACATAACAAGCTATAGAGGAAAGTGTAGCTGCATACTTACATGCCAGGGTTGTTGCACATCCGAGAATACCACCCTCAAAATTTGCTCGACTTCAACCTGATCTTTCTTCTCATCAAACTTCAAAATCCAACATACACCATCACCAGCATGGACATCAAATGAATATAATATAAAGTTGGTGTGACAATTTCTAAGAGATTTATTATGTCTGTCAGTAACAAGCTATCAACAATAATATCAATTGGGGAAACAAGTAGAAGACAACACAAGTTAAATCTCTCATTTGCCCATTATTTATCTAAAATTACTTAATCTTGGACTAAAAGCCTTACCATCTAGCAGAGCAATGATAGGACATGCTTTCTCCATAATCTCAGCTCCCACTGGATTATCAGCAAACATTCTACTACTTCTGTAACCTGGAATTTGCCAAACAAAGGCACATGAAGAGCATTAAAATCATAATCCATTTACCATGTACAAAATTATGGTATTAAAAGCTGCTAATATATTGAGAGAAAAAATAAAATGTTGATGGTATTAAAACTTTAAGTATGCACAAAGTAGTAGGTCTGCTTTGTACAAGTTACACAGCTCTTCAAGTGGGCCAACATTTATACTTACATCTTTACGTATAGCAGCTTCAATAAAGTTCAATTAATTGGGATAGAGGCTGAATCAACCCGATGAACAAACTTTACGACAAAATTACTAGCAAAATAGGCAAGAGTTTAGGCATGAACCACTTGCCATATCAGAAAGCATGCAAATGATATAGTACCTATACTGGAGTATTGATAGGTGCTCTTTCTATATGTCCTTTCTGGGCATTACTGGCATTAGAGGTAGAAGGAAATCGGCGTGCACGCCCAAGTAATGTATGTACACACCCAAATGTTTTTGCCTCATACTTCCGCTCTTTTTGCCAATTTAGAACCTCTTGTCTCTCTTTGCACCAGAGTTCTACTGTTTCTTTAGCTTCTTTAAGAGATACCTGATATAAAACAGCTCCCACTTAAAATGCAATGATCCTCTTAAGACTTTCAGAGATTAACCATAGGTAAAATAGAGCACATCCTTCAGATAATTCAATACATTATATTCGACATATTACATATAGAATACAGGTAATATATTTTCTATTTGGCCTTTCAATTCATCTTCCTTTCATATAACACAAGCACAAAGAATTAAGCAATAGTTATGAATGGATGCAAGATTGCACGTATTAATGGATGTCCATATATGTGAGATCACAGGGTTCCTAGCTCCAACTGATATAAAATATTACCTGCCACGTTGAGACTTGGGAGCAAACTGCTTGCACGAAAGAAGACATTTTCATGTGTTAATGTGTACATGTATGTAGCGGCAAAGGAGTGTTTCATGTGTATGTGCAACAAAGTCAATAGAGCTATCACAATTTTAGGGTGTCTGAGATTTAATTTCTTACTGATGCCTAATAGTAAAACATTTGCTCCGAGTCTTTAACATTCAACAGATACTGGAGAATGGTAAGGCCGTTGTTGGATGGTTGAAGATCAAAGCAGCTATGAGATGGGGAATCTTTATCAAGAAGAAGGCAGCTGAGAGGAGAGCTCAGCTTATTGAGCTGGAAGACTAGCAAGTTCTGTTAAAGTAGTAGTAATAGTTCTTCAATTTGTTCGCAACATCTGGTAACCAATTGATCCAGACTATCCCAGGATGTAGAAGACTGGGAGATATCAGGAGTGGAATTCCATTTGAAATCGGTTCGCAAAACTAATAGTTATTTTGTTACGACTTTTTTGTATATATATGAAATTCTAAATAACCAAACTGAGAGCTATTAAAAAACAAACAAGGAAAGAGGAAAACTAAATAAGTTTACAATGTTCATAATAAATGACATTCATATTTACCTCTTGAGAAGATCTTGATTGTAGACAGTGAGCACCTCTTCCTTCCTCCTTTATCTTGAGAGGAAAACAAAATCCATCTTCAAAAGAGACATTAACACAATTAAACTAATACGCCATCTTCATTCCTTCTTTCATAGGAATTATCCTCATCATCAATAGCTTCGCCAAGTTTTGATATATCCAGCGGTTGACAACTTGTTTCTGCATTCTCATCATATAATTCCAATTCATGAAAACCTCTTGGTGGTGGTTTCAACACAACATACCAACTAGAAGAATCTGACTCTCTAGAGTAGAATACTTGCTTCGCTTGTGATGCTAGAATGAAAGGGTCACTTTCGAATTGATTTTTGAATTGATGGAGATTTACTAGCGTAAAACCATCTTCAAACTTAACACCATGATAAATGTGCGCCCAATCACACCTAAAGATGGGGATTTGAAATTATTATAATCTAAAACAAGAATTTCGTGCAAGACCCCATAAAAAGCTCTTGAGCTTGAAGTTCCAGCATTGTCATTTGAATCTGATTGGCATACGGTTTTTTGCTTCTAAAGAAATACCACTATTTTGAGTGGACCTTTGAACATCTTTGGTTTGAAATCGACGCCCATTGATAAGGAATGCAGAATATGACATTACTTCCTTTACAGGCCCATATGCCAACCACTTTATTGTATCACACACATGAATGCTTGTACTGATTTCCTCCTTAACCTATAAAAAAACTCGTAGTAAGATCTAATAATTTCATACATATTGCAATCTCAAAGAATATAGAAAAATATATGTATACTTGAACTATTACCTTTTTCTGAAACCAATCACAGAATGTATCTGAATGTTTCTTCCAAAGTTTGTTTTCATTTGTGAAAAGACGCTTATCTGAATTCTTCAACTCAGTCAAATGCATTCTAGATGAAACAATATGGTAAGAAAACACATTCACGCCTAGTCTAAATATTAAATTATTAAAAAAGAATTATAATGAATCTCCTTATACTTACTCTTCATAAGGTGCCACCTTTGCAGTATTAAAAAGCACATATCGATGTGCAATTTTTAAGAGTTCATGAGACATTGTTACATGCACTCCTTTGGATAATGGGCGTCCCTCATGTAATGAGTTATCAAGAGAGTCTTCGTTACGTCTATGACGAACACCTATTTCTTTTGCTTGTTCTGTATAGCTACAATAATACCTCATGCACTCCTCAGAAAGATAGCACTCTGCTATGCATCCTTCAGGACGTGCTGAATTTTTGACATATCCTTTGAGTATCTTCATATACCTAATAAACATATTTCAGCTATTTATGAATGGTATAAACAAATATGGTTTTAGAAAGTAAGATGATATAGTGGAGTACCTTTCAAATGGATACATCCAACGATATTGTACTGGTCCACATAAATGAACTTCTCGCACTAGGTGAATGGTCAAAGTACCATAATATCAAAGAAAGAAGGAGGAAAAAATCTTTCTAACATGCACAATGTTTTAGCAAATTCAGCTTCAAGACATTCCAATCTATCTCGATCAATAACCCTTTGGCATATTTCATTAAAAAATGCACATAATCTAAGTATTGCATTTCTCGGTCCCTTGTCTAAGAGATCTTTCAAAGCTACGGGAAGCAATTGTTGCATCAAAACATGACAATCATGAGATTTTAGGCTTATTATGTTGTTATCCTTTGAGAAGCAATTTCTAATGTCAGAACTATACCTATTGGGTACCTTCAAATTTCTTAACCGATTATAAAATAATTGCTTTTCAGTCTTCGATAATGTGTATAGTGCTACAGGAAGGTATACTTTACCGTCTTTATCCTGTGGATGCAACTCTCTTCTAATTTCCATTTCTTGCAAATCTCTTCGAGAATTAAGACCATCTTTTGATTTCCCTTTAATATCTAAAAGTGTGCCAAGTATACTCTCACATTTCTTTTCAATGTGCATTACATCCAAATTGTGGCGTAGAAGCAAATCCTAATAAGAAAACAAAGTTACATGTTATTATGAACTATATTTTGAACTCGGAAATATTAAGACAAAATAAAGATAACTAGATTGATTAAAAATGACTTACCTTCCAATAAGGCAGCTCAAAGAATATTGACCGCTTCTTCCATATTTGTACCTCACTATCAATTGCAGCCTTTGACTTCTTTCTTTTATTTGGTTTTTGTTTTTTCTTTCCCCAGTCATTTTCAATTTGACTTGTAGCTCTCAATACATCACAACCGGTCATTATTATCGGTTTTTCCCTATCTTCATGCTTTCCATCAAACCAACTTTTTTTTGTTCGAAATAGGTGTTTTGAAGGAAGGAATCTTCTATGAGCCATATATACTGTCTTACAGCTATGCGGTAACCACATAGATAATGTACTACCACCACAAATAGGACAAGCTGACTTTCCTTTTGTTGTACATCCAGCTACCATAAGCGGGAAAATCATTTATTGTCCACATTAAAATCACCTTCAAATTAAACATTGTCTTAATGTAAGCATCATAAACTTCTACCCCATTGTTCCATAACTCTGTTAAATCTTCTATAAGTGGCTGCAAGTAAACATCAATATCATTACCAGGTTGCTTCGGCCCTGGAATTAATAAAGTCAACATTATATGCTCTTTCAACATGCATAACCATGGCGGAAGGTTGTATGCAACAAGCATCACAGGCCAACAACTATAGGTAGAGCTAAGATTACTAAAAAGGTTAAATCCATCGGCAGCAAGACCAAGTCTTATATTTCGTAGATCTGATGCAAAATTGGGCCACTTCCTGTCTATTGCTTTCCAGGCTAACGAGTCAACTGGATGGCGTAACTTGCCATCTTTATTTGTATTGGTGCTATGCCACCTCAAATGTTCAGATGTTTCTATTGATAGAAATATTCTTTTCAGCCTTGGTATGATGGAAAAATATCTAAGACCTTCACCGGAATCTTTTTTATATACTTGTTCCCATTTCTATTATCTTCGATATTGCAGTCATTCACTTTCCAACGAGAATAACCACATTTGGGACAATTATCCATATCTGCAAGTTCTTTTCTAAATAAACAACAATCATTCTCACAAGCATGTATTTTTTCATAATTTAGATCAAAAGACTTCAATAACTTCTTTGCTTCATATGAGGTTTTAGGAAGCATGTTATCTTCTGGAAGCATGTTACCAACGGTTTTAAGAAGTTCATCAAAACAAACCTTGGATAAACCATTCGTAGTTTTGATTTTATACAAAGCAACTGTTGCAGACAATCTTGTCTGATTCATGCAACCTGTGTACAAAGGGGTTTCAACATCTTCCGGCACATTAGCCGACCCTCCTCTTCTATCACTACTATGATCTGTAATCCCTTCATCTTGAGCAAGTGCATTTGCATACATTTGATACATATCAGATGATATTATACCTTGATGCACCTCATAAGGTGTAGATTGTTCCCCATGTAATGCCCAAGTAGTATAGAATGGATCCATTCCTTTACAAACTAAGTTCTCATACACGATTGGACCTGGAAGAGAATCCAAGTTCTTGCATTTCATACAAGGACATGAAATAGTTTCTGGATTACCTAGATTCTTCAAAGCAACATTTACAAAATTCATTGCTCCTTGTTGGTATTCAGAGGTGTGTCTACATATTTACAAGAAAAAAATAGAATGAATATCAAAATGGTATACAGCAAAAAACAAAAAGAGCAATTAGTTTATTATGGGTAACTTCGAAACCTTTCAAAATGCAACCAAGCTTTATCCATCATTGGAAACGTGGAAACGTGCAATAGTACTCTAATTCACATCAAACAAAATAGAATTAGGGATAGCTACTAAGAAAATCAAATCAACTATTTTATAATTGAATCAAGTGAAATGATGTAATAAGAAATAAAAGAAATTAGATTAACTAATTAAATATCAGAGCCAAACGAAAAACAATTATATTTGTGATAAAAAAAATCACTTGATGTAACTTTAACAAGAGGCCTAGGCTACAATGTAATCCCAATTTCATATAAAACTCTCAGACACATTGCACAAAGTTAAGGTTCTTACTATCCATTCTTCCATTCTTCATAGATCAAGATACATACTATAAAAACATTATTATTTTAAAGGTTATAGAACTTCTCGTTAATGACACTAAAAAGATTTTATAACAAAGACATGGTAGAGGCACCAGAATATTATTTTGCTTTTTTTGCTTCACTCGACTTCATTTGCATCTTGAGATTCTAGACATCTTTCATCAGTAAAAATTGAAAGTAACAAAATAAAAAAGGGTATATAGTTTAACGATAAATTATTATTAAGGTGTTGCTCCCTCATTGACATCTAAATTGTTTGTAACAGAGATAAGGATGAGCGATTAGAACCAGAACATGCATGTATTTCTTACCTTAATTTATATATTTATATATAAGAAATCTAATATCCTATGGATTATGTTGTGCAGGAAGTAGATCCAAGAAAGCGCTAAGAAAACATCAAAATACATGACAAAGTTAGATATTGATAACTTTTTGGTTGTTAAATTAATAGTCCATATTTCATTCCATCTCATGCATTCTATCATAATTGCATTGACTACTAAATAATATTAAAAAAAATGAAAACGCTTACCTGTTGAAAGCAGTCGAGTGGTAGGGATGACAGTAATGAGTACCAATTCCTGCAATAATATACATTAATCAAGACAAGGAATTAAAAAAAACCAATCAAGATAAAAAAAATTAAAAACAAATCTTCAAAACTTCTTCATTGTCGTTACTCTCCCACCAAATAAGAAAACCTAAAAATCTGGATGACTGAAAATCAGACCAACTACAATATTAAAAGAACATATTTACCGACGTAATAATAAAATTCCGAACCTGTAAAATAACTTATTTCTTCCATCGATTTGGGAGTACCAAAATTATGGAGCAATCAATATGGAAGCACCAAATTTATATAGGCCACTGATCGATTTGGGAGCACCAAATTTTAGGGTTTTAATTAGGGCATAACCCAAATCGAATCAAATTCTTTTTAAAAAACAGGGGTTTTAAATATCATCGATTATTTGGGACAATAAAATTTATCCGTCCATAGAAAATATCGGCAAGATGGAGTCGAAGACGAAAAGAGCAGAACCTACAAAAAATAAAAAATAAAAAGCAAAGAACTTACTTCTCCGCTTCTGGAGATGAAGACGTCTCTGGACCCGGCGGGAGCAACGAGCAAAATATTGGGAGAAACTCTCTGATCTGGACCCAGCGGGAGCGAAATATAGGGAGAGACTTCTCTCTGGACCCGGCGGGAGCGAAATATAGGGCGGGAGAAAAATATTAGGGGTTCGGTTTTGGGAAAGTATACGCGGAATATAACCCTATTTTGTTTTGGGGAAATATAGGAGGAGATATATGTGGACCGCGGGAACATGAAAAGAGGAAAAGAGTTGGTGAAATATTTGGATCCCGCTCGGACCCAATAACCTGCAGCTTCCCGCAACTCTTTAAAATTTTTTTAACTATGCACAAATAATATTGTTAAAGTTTAAATTTACAACATTATACTGAATTATTGTAAAAAAAACTAGATTCACAACATTTAAATAAAAAATGTTGTTATCACCAACATTTTACAACGTTCTTATTAGAAATATTGTAAATCATATCACTTTTTACAATATTTTTTAAAATCGTTGTAAATAAAACGTTGTAAAATGGGTTTTTTGTTGTAGTGTCGGTACATGGGTATGACTCGGAGGGTACATCCTCCACCGTTCCTTCCATCACTCCTCATGTAAGGACGGTATTCATGACGGACAGTAACCAAGGTGGTTCCAGCGATCGCCAACGCATCGACACTCTGGAGGCCATATTGCTTGCCTTAGTCAAGTCTGTAGACGAGATCAAAGTGGCTCTTCCAACTCTGCAAGGAGATGCCTGGCCAAATAAGCACGGGTCCTGCGGTCAATACAGACTCGAATTCAGCGGCACCGAACCCGGACAACAATCCTCCTGAAGGAACGGCCCCCACCGCCGTGGATGAAGCCCGCGAAGCGAGAGAAGAGAGGTCCAGGAGCTCCGAGCCATGTTTCACGCTCGAGAAAATTCCCAAGACCTCAGAATACGACATCCGTACCCTGCGGCCTGGAGGGATGTTCCATTCCCACCAAGATATAAGTCGTTCAATATCAATCCTTATGATGGCAAGACCTCAGCAAGTCGGTACATTACTTACTTTGAGGTCACCATCGACCATCTGCCCCATGATGATGCCATCCTCACACGATTATTTATCGGGGCATTGGAAGGAGTCGCCTTCGACTGGTATCGTAACCTGCCAGACAACTGCATCCATTCCTTCGCTGGCTTCAAGCGCATGTTCTTAGAGAGGTTCTACGAAGTAGGACAGGACATCACAATGTCCACCCTCATGGACGTCGTCCAAGGGGAGAAAGAGCTGACAAGGAACTACATTGAGCGGTTTTGCCAAACCGCAAAAGCTGCCGTCTGGAAACCCGGATTCTCCCTAATTGAAATTTGCCAAAAGAGCAACGAGACTACTGCTCTGTATTCTTTTCAGTCCAACAGAGTAGCAGAAAGGAAGAATAGAACATTGACAGAAATGATAAACTCAATACTGTTGACTGCGGGTCTTCTAAAGTATTTTTGGGGAAAAGCTGCATTGACGGCCAAATTCATTCTGAACAGAGTGCCGTATGCAACTTCTGATATTACTCCTCATGAACTCTATTTCAAAGTCAAACCCAACTTGAATATCATTCGAGTGTGGGGGCATCTTGCATATGTGAAGCTCCCGGATCTGAAGATTTAGAAGTTCGGAACAAGGACTACGAAGACAATATTCTTGGGGTATGCCAAGAAGAGTGATGCTCGAAGGTTCTTTGACTTGGAGTCTAACCATGTCATCAAATCTCGTGACGCAGAGTACTTTGAAGACAAGTTTGCTAGGCACAAAAACATTGTTCTCACGGACATTCCGGAGAATAATGATGGTACAAAGGAAATTGAGGTTTCCAACGATGCAGTAGTCCAAGAAGAAGCTGTTGTTGATGAAACAACGTTTGAAACAGAACTCGCAGAGCCGTCAGCTAAGCAATTGAGGAGACCGAAAGACTTCGGAGAGGACTTTGTCATCTATCATGTGGAAGCAGATTCGCTTACCTATGATGAGGCAATGAAGACCAGAGATGCTATCTTCTGGAAAGGAGGCGGTGAATGACGAGTTTGACTCTATCTCCTCCAATAACACATGTGTGTTAGTAGATCTACCTGAAGGAGCAAAACTCATCGGATGTAAATGGATCTTCAAGAAGAGAATGAAGGCAGATGGAACTATTGACAAGTTCAAGGCCATGCTGGTAGCCAAGGGGTTTTCTCAAAAACATGGGATAGACTACTTTGACACGTACGCTCCAGTAGTATGAATGAGCAAACATGACAATAAGGATTGCATGTAGAAAGAATTTGATAAAAGACGTATAATGGCATGGGAGCATAAATAAATAAAAGTAATACTTGACATAAAACAATAATTGAATCTGTGCTAGTGTTAAGAATATAAAGGGGTACAATTATTCTCTAATTGTACAAAATCATCTAATCATGAAAAGAATTTATTACAGTCGAGGGAAACCTCAAAAATGTCAAGTACAGAAAGCATACCAAAAATATCAAAACTAAGATTGAATTTATCAATCACATATGAAATCTAATTAAAGTAAAACAAGAAGATTCTTGAAGCCAAGACAAAGATCTACAACTTTCACTAAGGACCAAGGTGACAAGCGTGGATAATGTAACAAGAATTATCATGGCAAGAAATGGCACAAGGGGGTCAAAACGGGTGTCAGGGACAGCATGTGCCAGGACAGCATGTGCCAGGACAGCATGCGCCAGGGACAACCAGGGACAGCATGCGCCAGGACAGCATACACCTGGGACAGCATGCGCCAGGACAGCATATGCCAGGGACAGCATACTCCAGGACAGCATGCGCCAGGGACAGCATGCGCCAGGACAACATGTGCCAGGGACAGCATGCGCCAGGACAGCATACGCCATGGGCAAAAAGGCACCACAGCATGTGCCAAGCCAGCATGTGCAAGGGACAACATGCGCCATGGGCCAAAAGGTACCTTCCACAGCATGCGCCAGGACAGCATGCGCCATGGGCCAAAAGGCACCATCCATAGTATGCGCCAGGACAGCATGTGCTAGGGACAGCATCCGCCATCCACAGCATGCGACAGGACAACATGTGCCAGGGGCAGCATGCGCTATGGGCCAAAAGGCACTATCCCCAGCATGCGCCAAGACAGCATGTGTCAGGGACAATATGCGCTAGGACAGCATGCACCATGGGCCAAAAGGCACCATCAATAGCATGCGCCATGACAACATATGCCAGGGACAGCATGCGCCAGGACAACATGTGCCATGGGCCAAAGGCACCATCCACAGCATGTACAATAACAGCATGTGTCGGCAAGCATGCATGTGCTAGCATGCATCAGCATGCACTGCTCATCTTCTCCAAGCAGCCTCCAAATGTTCATGAGAACCCATGGACTAGAAAGGCCATAAATCTCTCAAAATAAGTAAAAATTGGGACTTTTAAGGGTCTAAATTGGGTAGAATCTAATTTTCTACAACATAGAACCATTAGATTTCGAAAATAATAAAGTTTAAGAGATCAAAACCAAGAAAAATCGAGAAAAATTATAAACTTAGATCTACAAAATCTATACATGGAAACTAAAAATCCAAGTTCTAAAGAGGCTTAGAATCAAGAAAGGAAGAGAATAGAACAAATAAAAAAATATTGTTCAAGATTTGGCAAGATGTACTTGCATAGATTTTGAAGGAGGAGCAAATGGAGAAAGAGTAAATAAAATGAATGAAGGAGAGAGAGAGAAGTTAGTTTTTATACAAAACCCTTCTCATCTCAACCCAACCCAAACCAACTCATGCAAAGTTGAACCAAACCAAAATAAACCAAGTACAAGATTAAACCAAGTCAAGGCTAAGAAAGACAAATCAAAACACGGGTCACCTAACAAATGTCAGAATCCCGTACAAGTATACTAAAATACGTATAACGAAAATGGGAGTGACAGGTATGCCGTGGCATAGACTGGTACGCTGGCGATATGCCGGTCAAGGAGAAAATCTATAAGTTGGAAAAATTTTAAAGCATTCCGAAAATCAAGAAAATACAAAACACTGTACAAAAATACGTATCCGTATATAAATACCGATACAGTGAGACGAGTCTCACAACTCTCCCATCCTTAGAAAAATTTTGTCCTCGAAATTTCCTAAAGCTAGTCGAACATGATAAACAAAACAAAAGCTCAAGAAAATACATCTATCACAATAAATAAAGCATGACATATAAGTAAATGAAGGCAACAATAATATAAATAAATGTGTAAGCAATAAATGAAGGCAATAGTAATCTAAATAAATGTGTAAGCAATAATAGAACCACAATCAAGAAGGACTAGAGGCATATGAATAGATATGTCTCCTGAGTCAGTAGAGTAGGGACGAACGTCCTCGCTGGCCTACACTGACTCCAAAAATAGATAAAGGTCAAGTCTCAAAGTAAGTCGGTACCAATGACTTAGTCCAAGACATGACTCTACCCATGACGTATCTTCGTAGTCGAGATACGTGATAGATATCATGTATCTCGAGATACGAGGACAGAAGAGTGGGACGAGAAACTCGTATTCACTCATCGAATAAGTCAAACCGACCATTGTACTTCATATATAGATAGAATACCAAGTCGCCGACAAGAACCCAAGATATACTGCCACTACCTGGCCTGCTACTGAAAGACAGATCCAAAGGTCATAACTGAAGGAAGACCATGAAGATGGTAGCTGAGACTCCCAATGTACAACCCTCATGTCGATACTACAGCTGCTCCTGGTTCTGTGCATTCAATCGCGCTCTGAGCTGCCTGACCCTCTGAGCTCGTGATGACAGTGGGTACTGTGCTAATGGTTGAACATCTAGTATTGGCTCAACTACTTGTCTACTGTTGGAGGCGATGACTGAGGTGACTGAAAGGACTGCAGTGGTATATCCGGTGTAGATAGTCGTCCTCGAGATATCGGATATGGGCAAGTGTTAATTGAATGGTCCTTTGCTCCACAGCAGAAGCATCGCCTATTGGCCATCCAACAAACTGATCTTGATTACCGTAACTTTCCATAATAGATACAGGCTTGTTCTGCCCGATACTGCTACTGGTTTCTCTGTCTCTGGGATTGCTACTGCTGAACCGACACTGGTACCTGCTGGTCGGAAGGCTGGAAGGATGGCAATCCACCTTGACTCCTCCGGGGACAAATTTCTATCATGTAGTCAGGTGAACCGCACGATAAACATAAAAAGTTAGCCCTTCGACAAGTATGATGAGTGTGCCCTTCCCATCCACAGAAGGAACATATGGTTGGTAAATCCTGGTGTTGGTATGGACGTTGGTCTGCTGGTACTTATGAAGGACGTTGCGGTGAAAAGCCTGACATGGGTGAATGGTACCTCTTACGACCCGCAGTTCTAGATTTGGTCCTCCTGGCTATATGCTCTTGCTCTCGTACTGTCTCCATTGTAGGTCGGGCTCGATATGCTGACTGGCTGGATAACTGGTATTGTCTGGCTCCAATCTGTACTTCCTCTGGATGCAAGTTCTTGGCTTGAAATTCGTCAGGTATTCCTTGCTGACTTCGGTCTATCAACATCTGGATACTCTGCTGGAGAACGAGATCTCGTCGTTGCTGTGACTCTATCGTTTCCTTGATAATCCCTATGAGTGCAGGTACATCGAGCTGATCTAGAACTACCTCTGCTCGGACTGCTGACTGTACGGGCAGCTGGATGATCGGGATGGACTGACATCTTTGTCCTCGAGTCAACTCTCGACTCTGCATCTAAATGCTGAGACTGATCCTCCATAATTGGCCTGACAAAAGATTGCTGACCTGCCATTGGCAGAACCCAAATAAGGTAATCGAAAGGATTAGGAACAATGTCCCTGAAAGTTAAAGGTCGATCAAATCGAGGGAACAGAAGATATCAACGATCATGGCAGATATCAGGTCAAAGGATCAAAGATAGAGAATAATATGAAGGATATCAATAAAGGATAATTGTGATTGATATAACTAAACATCAGTAACCCCCCACATATCTGATAAATTAGACCTGTACGAGCCACCACTAAAACCTGTGTCATGCCCCAGAACTAGAATACTGGCAGATGGAGACATACAAGGCCAGCTACTTGATACCAAAGTACGCCAGTACTCTCAAATCACATATAAGCTGTCAAGACATGGGGGTTACTTCTACAAGCCAACAGTCGATCCTAGGTCAAGCAATCTTAGGTATCTCAATCACAGGCAATTATACAAAGTATAAGAAGTATGATCATCAGATATACAATAGTGAAGCATCCCAAACCATTTATACATAGATGATCATGAAGCTAGTCAAACCAAAATAGAGACTAGTAAGAGTAATAGTCACACATGATAAGCTCTAGCTATAGTCTAGAATATGTACATCATGTTCTGGCCCGTAGGCTAAATATCAAGAACGGAGGCTAAACGCCACAAAAGAATAATATACATATCAAGTGGGAGAATGAAACATGAAACCCACTCAGGTACTCTGGTGCTCCGGGTGGTCACCGTCGAGTAGATGGTACGAAGATCCCTTAGGCTTCTCTATCAGATCTGGCCAAACAAAACCAGTGTGGTCAGACCCCAAATAGCAAGTACCACATAAGAAGCCAAATTTAGGAACTAAAACCAGCAATAGCTAACATAGCAATGGTTAGGAAAGTAATGAGTAGATGTGAATCAAGACTCGTGCACCACCAATGCACTTATCCCGAGAGTAGAAAAGACAATGAGTAAGGCATCATGTAACGTAAGTAATTAACATGTGACATAATGTACAATATAGTCATGTTAAGAAAACAGAAGTTTGAGAATATAAAATCAATTGATCATATAAGCATGTGAGCCAGCCGGGTCATAAGAGCACGTTGACTTAGCATAGGGATCACGTAAAGTTTGTGAGATAACTGGACTTGTGCGTATGTGGGATAACTAGCGCATGAGAGCATGTGAGAACTATATAGAACGACAATTATAGGATGACTTAGGAACTATTCCGGAAGTCGAGTTACAACTCGTAAACCAAAGAAGGACCAGGGTTGTAACCCTTCTCATGAACAGAACTTCGTCTAATCATTTATCGACAAAAGTAAAGCATAAATAATAATACTGAAATAAACATACGGACACTGCCTAGACAAAACTGGACTAGACTGGACTGACTCCATCCATCAAACACGGCCAAGCAAGGAGTACGGCTTTCTACTTTTACTAACTAGGGTTATCACAAGCCTAGTTACTAACAAGATACAACAAGATATTCCTACAGTCATAAGCCCTGCAGCTATCCAGGTTATCCAGGCCGGATACATTGCCTAGGAGACAAATGTATCCAAGATCTGGTAGAGGGTACATCGCCCAGGAGACAAATGTACCCTATATATATAATAGTGCCACATATGACAGTGGGCTGGAAATGTGCCCTACTCGTCGGCAGGCTACAAGTCCATCAAGGGGGGCCAGAATAACGGGATTACCTGTAACTAAAAATTTCTCTATATGAGCAACTTGATCAATCTAGTCATCACCCTAGTCAGATTCAGTATGAATCCCTGACCATGGTAATCAGGAATCTATGTCCCAGACATGATGCAAGATGAGACATCTAGCTTGTGCACACATACACAAAGAATTTAACCACGATGTCCAAAAGAGTTACATTAGCAAGGGGAAATAGTCATCGCAACAGTATCTTGATTAAGCATGTCATGATTAGATTTATTGGTCATGTAAAGAGTACTTGTCAAGAGTGCACCACAACGGACCACTATCAAGAATTATCATGTTAAGGTTTACTTGTCATGTATAGAATACTTGTCAAGAGTTCGCCTCTACGGGCCACTATCATGTAAGCAAAGAAAGATATGTTCAAGAGTGCACCACGATGGGTCATTATAATATATCAAAGAAAGACATGTAACATTAGTGCACCACAATGGGTCACTTTCTGTAATAAGCAAACATGAGACATAAATCATGAGTGCACCCCGATAGGCCACTATCTAAGAATAAGCAAACATGACAATAAGGATCGCATGTAGAAAGAATTTGATAAAAGACTTATCATGGCATTGGAGAAGAAATAAATAAAAGTATTACTTGAGATAAAACAATAATTGAATCTATGCTAGTGTTAAGAATATAAGGGGGTACAATAATTCTCTAACTGTAGAAAATTATCTAATCATGATAAGAATTTATTACAGTCGAGAGAAACCTCAAAAACGTCAAGTACAGAATGCATGCCAAAAATATCAAAACTAAGATTGAATTTATCAATCGCATATGATCTCTAATTAAAGTAAAACAAGAAGATTCTTGAAGCCAAGACAAAGATCTACAACATAACACTAAGGACCAAGGTGACAATCGTGCATAATGTTACAAGAATTATTATGGCAAGAAATGGCACAAGGGGGTCAAAACGGGTGTCAGGGACAACATGCGCCAGGACAGTATGTGCCAGGACAATATGTGTTAGGTACAGCATGTGCTAGGGACAGCATGCGCCAAGACAGCATATGCCAGGGACAGCATGCGCCAGGACAGCATGCACCTGCACAGCATGCGCCAGGGATAACATGTGCCAGGACAACATGCGCCAGGGACAGCATGCGCCAGGACAACATCAGCCATGGGCCAGCAAGCGCCAAGACGGCATGCGCCATGGGCCAAAAGGCACCATCCACAGTATGCCAGGACAACATGTGCCAGGGACAACATGCGCAGGATAGCATGCGCCATGGGCCAAAAGGCACCATCTACCGCATGCACCAGGATCGCATGTGCCAGGCACAGCATGCGCCAGGACAGCATACGCCATGGGCCAAAAGGCACCATCCACAGTATGTGCCAGGACAACATGTACCAAGGACAACATGCGCCAGGACAATATGCACCATGGGACAAAAGGCACCATCCACAGCATACGGTAGGACAGCATGTGATAGGGACGATAAGCGCCAGGACAGCATACGCCATGGGCCAAAAGGTAACATCCATAGCAAGCGCCATGACAGTATGTGCCAGGGACAACATGTGCCAGGACAGCATGCGCCATGGACCAAAAGGCACCATCCACAACATGCGCCAGGATAGCATGTATCAGGGACAACATGCGCTAGGACATCATGCGCCATGAGCCAAAAGGCACCATCCACAACATGCGCCAGGACAGCATGTGCCAGGGACAGCATGCGGCAGAACAACATGCGCTATAGGCCAAAAGGCACCATCCATAGCATGTGCCATGACAGTATGTGCCAGGGATGCACCATGATAGCATGTGCCAACATTCATGTGCCAGCATGCATGTGCTAGCATGCGTCAGCATGCACTGCTCATTCTCCAACCAGCCTCCAAATGTTCATGAGAATCCATGGACTAGAAAGGCCATAAATCTCTCAAAATAAGTCTAAATCGGGACTTTCAAGGGTCTAAATTGGGTAGAATCAAATTTTATACAACATAGGACCATTAGATTTCAAAAATAATAAAGTTTAAGAGATCAAAACCAAGAAAAACCGAGAAAAAAATATAAACTTGAATCTACAAAAATCTATCCATGGAAACTAAAAACTCTAAGTTCTAAAGAGGCTTAGAATCAAGAAAGAAGATAATAGAATAAACAAAAATAATTGTTCAAGATTTGGCAAGATGTACTTGGCTTGGTTTTGGCGGAGGGGCAAATAGAGAAGAAGGAGTAAATGAAATGAATGGAGGAGAGAGAGAGAGAGCGAAGTTAGTTTTTATACAAAACCCTTCTCATCTAAACCCAACCCAAACCAACTCATGCCAGTTGAACCAAACCAAAATAAACCAAGTACAAGATTAAACCAAGTCAAGGCTAAGAACGACAAATCAAAACATGGGTCACCTGACAAATGTCAGAATCCTGTACACGTATACTGAAAATACGTATAATAAAAAATGAGAGTGACATGTATTTCATCGGCATACACTGGTACACTGACGATATGCCGGTCAAAAAGAAAATTTATAAGTCAAATTTTTTTTAAAGTGTTCCAAAAATCAAGAAAATATAAAACACAGTACAAAAATACGTATCCGTATATAAATACCGATACAGTGAGACGAGTCTCACATTATGTTAGATGTTTATATATGTGTTGTGCGTGTGTTTGAGAGAGGGAAGAAGTGCATGTGTGTGAGTGTGCTTGAGGGGAGTTGTGAGTGTGTGTGTGATTGTAAGTGGCTTGGTTGTATTGTGGTTTAGTATTAGTGTGTGTGTGAGGAGAGGGAAGAGATGAGATTGTGTATGTATATATATGTGAGTATGTGTATGTGCTTATGGGAAGTGAGTGACAGAAGAGTGTTTGTGTTGTATGTGTGTTTGTGGAGAGAGAAGAGTGATTGAGAGAGTGTGTGCTTGTTTTGTGTGTGTTCTGAGTGAGAGAGTTAGAGGAAATTAGAAGGAAGTGAGTGAGAAGAGGAGAGAAGAGGAGGGGGGCTTGTGCTGCCAATAAGTAGCAGCAGCTTGCAGAAGCAGCAACAACAGCAGCTACAGAAGCAGCAACAACAGCTTACAAAAGCAGTAAGCAGCAGCTGCACCTTTGTGTTTGAGTATGTGTGTATGTTGTGAGTTAGTGTTAGTTAGATGTATATGTTAGTGTCCTACAAGTTAGTATCTTAAGGTATCCTAGTTAGTAGAGGTATATATTCACTACAACAAAAAGGCCTATTAATAACGCTCGACAAGACGTATTGATGACGCCTGATACCTAAGCGTTATCATAGTTCGAAATACCTTTTTTCTATGACGATTTGGGCCAATTCTGGACTTTTTATAACATTTATAAAACAAAAAGTCATTAATATTTTAGAGCGGTGGCAAACTTGTAATAAGTTTTCTGTAAAATCCTTTCCACCTATGCGATATTTTGAGGCTCAAGCCCCCGCCCCCTTCTCATTCCCTCTCCAAATCCCTTCTCCTTCCCTCTTAGCTCCACTCCCCTTCTCCTCCTCTTTCCTCCTCTCGCCAAACCCTAATCTTCTCCTATTTTCTTCAATCCCCCACAAACCCTAACCTAGGTCCCATTCTAAGCCCTAAGCCCCCAACCCCCTCCCACAAACCCTAACCTAGGTTCCATTCTCGGCCCGTAGCCATGTCCTCCTTCTCCTCTGCTCCAGAGCCCTCTGTGCCGACCTCCACGGCCTCCTCTCCGACCTCTCTGTCCCTCCTCGACATCCTTTCTAGTGAGATCGACAGCCTGGAGAGGGAGATTGACGACGGAGTCTCCGAGAAGTGGCTCCCGGTGATGGTTGCCTCCGTCGACTCGTCCGCTAGGCCAAGTGCGTGCTCTTCAGAGCCTCGACTCCCCGACTTAGGTGAAAATAGGTAATTTTGTCAATTTTGTTCAAATTATGCAATATTTTGTAATTTTTTCGGTGAAATTTATGCTCTAGTCTTTTATAGCTCCTAATATCGGGACAAAAATTTCAAATTATGTTCTGTTCATGTTAATTTCTGTCCTCTCTGCCATAATTACATCCAGATTTGGTGAACATATTGGTGTAATTACTTCACTTATTTTTTCTAAATAATATTTTCAAGATTTTATTTGTTTGAATTTGTTAATTTTCTACGAAATTTGTTGTTCTCAATTACTTCATTCTTTACTGAATGGTGCTTTCGTCCTTTTTAACCATTGTTGTTATTTTTGTTCTCATTTGTTGTCAACTTTTTTCCTATTATTAAGTATTTTAAGCACTTGTAGTCTTGTTTGCTCTTTTGATGTTATGTTTCATTTGTCCCTTTGTTCAGGTGTCGTGCCAAGGCGCTAGCCGCAGTTCGACCTCGGCAACAGTTTGCTCTAGTAATTTTGGTTCTGTCATATCTCCTGTCCAAGTATCATCATCACAGTAAGTGTATATATCTTTGATGCTACTAGGCATTCTTTCTTTAAAAAAATGTGCTTTCTGAAGATTGACATTTCTGGTTTTGTTAACTGAAGTGTGTTTTCTTCTGAATTGTATAGGACTTCAAGTGGTAGAAGCGTCCAGCCAATTAGGGCCACAGCCACTGAGGTACCTCCTGCTATTCCGAGTAAGGTTTCGGTCTTGCTGATCGACATATAATAATGCTGCAGTTGGACATTTCTACCCTGAAAACCTACAATATTTTATGTCCTTTTTAACTCGTTATAGAATTCATAATATTGAGTTATTTGTATAAGGTCTTTGGCTAATATGACAAGATAGAGGAGCCAACTATATGCTTTTTGAATTTTGATCAAACTAGAAAGATTTTTGTTTACGAAATGTCTTTAGACACCGTTAAATCACCATACATCTTTCTTATAACCAATAGAGTTCAATAATTTAAAATGATTTTTTGTCTATCCATAAATTAAAGAACTTCTAAAAGGAAAAAGAAAAATCCCTATAGTTTTTTCACAGTTACTGTGATGGTTGTCCTGAACTTTTTTTGTTGTTGTGGGGGAGAAGAGGAGGGGGAGAAGAGGAGCTCGAACTCGGAGCTCCGGCACTCGTGCGCCCGCTTCTCGTCTGCCTACCGACCGTTGGCACGCGCGTTGTTTACTTCAGAGCCGAGGATGCACAGGAAAAGTGTAAAAAACTTATTTGAGTCATGACCTTCCATTTTAAATGTTATTTATTCTGATTTATCAGAAAGAATATGAACATGTTATTCTAACTTGGAATAATTCTAACAATAATATAACCAGTAAAAGACTTTCATAATGCTAAATTTGTGGACTATCACAGTTTATTCTTTTTATTTCAATATCACATTAAAAAGCATCACTTAAGTTGGCTTTGTTAGTTTTTGCGATAATTTACTTGTTAGGTATGAATTTCTTTCTTTCTGTCTAAATTAGAGGCATCCATGCATGTATTAGTTTTAAATATTAAATTCATCTTTAAAACTTTTGTGGTTTCATCGTCTCTTTTGTGACTTTAATATGGCTGTTGTAGTTAAATAGTAAAGCTACATGTCAATTGACTTGACTTCTTGGACAATTAATAGTTCAAGCCCCCTAACTGATTGAATATATTGTTTTTGATTCAAAGCTTGGAGTTATTTGGAAATGTTAAGTTTTATTAGTGGATTGGATTCAGTTGTTTCATCTAATATTTCTTGGCAATCAACATGAAAGAAATTATAAATAGTGGTATAAAATGCTATCAGCTACTTTTTTTGGCCTTTTGGACCGACCCGACTGATTGTCTAACATGGATGAAGTGATCTTACTAGGCTTTTGCATTTTACTCGATGAGGTTATCTTATTTGCACATTTTTTTGCATTTAGACATGTTTTGATTAGAACTATATGGTTCCTAAATCAATTGTGTGGGGTTTGATCAGGTTGTATAACTTTTTACAAGGTAGGATATTCAGTAGTTCCTTATAAGATAGCTTCATATTTCTTCCTACAACTGAAGTCAAAGTGAAAATTCATTATTCCTATTAAGGTTCTTCTATATTTCCTTTGGCACCTTGGTCTTGTACAAACTGGTTTGTTTATTTTTTTGGATGTGTTCAGGTGATTATTTTCTGCCACAATGATGAGTAACTTATCTTGATTGTATCTAGGTTTTGTTGTGTGAGGTATTAACTACAATTTTAGTTCATATTTTAAAAATAAAGTTGGCAATTTTAAAATTATTTATTTTTCATATAGGTCGTAGATTGGTTTTATTGATTCAATTAACTGCAACATTGTAATGTATCATACACTTTCCCTTGCCGTCTATTTGGATTATGTATATTGGATGTTAGGATTTTTCTTTTTGAAAGTTTCTTTCCTTGAAATGCTGGACAACTGAGGTTGCAACTAACCTGGGCTAGTCCAAATTCATATATGCTAGAGTTCGAATTCATTTCCCCTTACAATCCAATCTGGGCATGAGGGTGATCTGGATGAGAAAATAATTATTTAAAGGAAGCAAAAGCATATATAGTAAATAAAAGGTGAGTCTGGAAATTTATTTTATATGTAGTAAGCATACATAGTAAATGAAAGGTGAGGCTAGGCAATCACTTTAGGAATGGTCCATGTTGGATGTCAAAAATCCTTCAAGATTTAACATGACTTTTAAAATATTGATTTCAGTTATCCTGAATCATGTTGCTTGTTTGATTGCCGTCTCGTCTCATGTTGAATTTTACACCAAACTTGAAATTGGAAGGGATTGGTTTAGAAAGGTAATGCCAGTTCCTCAGTTTATGTTTTGGTACATGAGCAATATTACAAAGTATATTGAACCGTGTTTTTATCTTTTTCAGGGATTTGCTACACGTAATGTTGACATTTTTGATGTGCTCAAGTTGAAGCCAAAGTACTTGTTTTGAGGATCCATTTAAGTAGTAGTTATAAATATGTATTTGGATACCCTATTTTGAGATAATGTAATGAAGATGGTGATATGATATTTCGATGTTTTCTTGTGAATATAGTTCAAAGTGGTTGTTTTAAAATTGAATTGAGAAGTTTTTGGAAAGTAATATATAATGTGAAGTATTAAGCATAAATGTAATGATTTCAGTAATATTGAGTGTTATAAATGTTCTCCATTGAGCTTATACAATTTATCTATTCATAACGCTTTCAAAATGTCCTAAATTGCGCATTATATATAACTATTCATAACGCTTTTATAGAAACTATTCATGAAGGTTTTTTTATAACACTTTTAAAAAACATTTATAACACCCGTTTTCAAACGGTTGCTATGAAAAAAAGCGTCATGGTTCGTCATTAATGACGCTTTTTAGCCATCATTAAAAGGGTTTTTTGTTGTAGTGATTATTGTCTTGAGTTAGGATACTAGTTGAGTTGGTATCTTGGAGATCGGGATACTACATGTTAGAGTATTAGATATCTTAGGATAAGGTAAGTTGGTATCTTGGGATAAGATATAGATTAGTATCTTACTAGTATCTAGTATCTAGGTTAGTGTCTTAGGATGTAGATGAGTAGTGTCACTCCCGTTTCCCGTTATACGTATTTTTCAGGATACGTATACGGATTTCTGACAAATGTCAGGTGGCCCGTATTTTGACTTATCTTGCTTAGCTTAGCCTTGGTTTAAATCTTGACTTGATTGGTTCAACTTGGTTCAACATGACTTGGCTTGGCTTGGTTTGGTTTATTTTGGGTTGAGATGAGAGGGGTTGCAATATAAGTCAACTTCTTCTCTCTCCTCCATTATTTGCATTTACTTCTTCATCTTCTTCTTTTACTCCTCCACCTACCAAGCCTAGGCAAGTGCAACTTGCTTCATGAGAGATCTCAAGTTTTCTTGTCCATTCTCTTCCTTACTAGATTCTGAGCCTCTTTAGAACTGGAAGTTTTCGGTTTTGACGGTTATATTTTTGTAGATCTAAGTTTTAAGTTCCTTCTTGTTTAGTTTTCTTGGTTTTGATCTGTAAAAACTTGGTATTTACAAAAACTAGTGGTTCTATGTTATAGAGAATTTGATTTCATGCAGTCTTGTCTTTTGTTTCGCTAGATTTCGACTTCGGATGAGGAAGTTATGGCCATAGCAAGTTTTTAGAATTTTTATGGCTGAAATTTCTGTTTGGGACGATGAAACCCATGCGCCGGGAACCCCATGCATCCGGGAGGCCATGCGTCCGAGAGGCCATGCGCTGTGAAGTCCCGGCAACGTATTCTTTGACTCTGAGCGTGTCATGCGCGTAGGTTCTTTATGCGCATGTACTGAAGACGCAACGTGAGTTTAAATTTCCATGCGCCGATTGTGCAGGAATTCCCATGCGCCAATTGTGCAGGAATCCCATGCGCCGATTGTGTAGGAATCCCATGCGCCAATTGTGCAGATATTCCCATGCACCGGTTGTGCAGGAATCCTATGCGCAGATTGTGCAGGAATTCCATGTGCCGATTGTGCAGGAATTCCCATGCGCCGATTGTGCAGGAATCCCATGCGCCGATTGTACAGGAATCCCATGCGCCGATTGTGTAGGAATTCCCATGCACCGATTGTGCAGGAATCCCATGCGCCGATTGTGCAGGAATCCCATGCGCCGATTGTGCAGGAATCCTATGCGCCGGAATTGCTCTATTTTACTGTTTTTGCCTGTTTAGGTTGTTTTATAATTAGAATCTTGAAAAACTCAAAACATGAAAGTTGTAGATCTTTTTTCTGGCTTCAAGAATATATTACTAATAAATTTTATGCAAGTTTTTCTCATTCATGATAATGTAAGGATAGAACACGATAGTGGCCTGTTCAGGTGCACCCTTGACAAGTATCAAGTGACATGATAATTCTTGATAGTGACCCTTCGGGGTGCACTCTTGAAAAGCAACTGGACATGAACAATCTTGATAGTGGCCCGTCGAGGCGCACTCCTAACATGTAATCTTGACAAGTAACAAGTAACCTAACATGATAATCTCGATATAACTTGCTAAGTAACTCTTGTCTTGACACCGTGGGTGATTTTTTGATGGTGCCTGTATAAGCTACATGTCTCGTCTTGCATTATGTCTAGGACATGAATTCCTGATTTTCACATGGTCAGGGATTTATACTGAATCTGACTAAGTTAATGACCAGATTAATCAAGTAGTTCATATAGGGAGATATTTTCAGTTACAGGCGATCCCGTTATCCCGGCCACACCTGAGGGACTTGTAGCCTACCGTCGAGTAGGGCACATTTCCAGCCCACTGTCATGTGGGGCACTTCATGAAACAAGTTCTATGCACACTGTTATGTGTTGCACACCAAGCTACCTAATAATTCTTGATAACTCTTAAATAGACCTCGCCTGGATAACCTGGATAGCTGCAGGGCTTGTGACTGTGGAAACATCTCATTGCATCTTGCTAGTAAATAGGCTTCTGATAACCCTAACTAGTTAAAGTATCAAGCCGTACTCTTTGCTTGGCCGTGATTGATGGATGTAGTTCAGTCTAGGCTTGTCTAAGTAATGCCGGTCTATGACTATTTCAGCACATGCTTGTTTATGCTTTACTCTTGTCGATAATTGGTTAGAGACTAAGTTCTGTTCAGGCGAAGGGTTACAACCCTGGTCCTTGTTTGGTTTACGGGTTGTAACTTGGCTACCAGAATAGTTTCTTAGTTATCTTATCATTTATCACCCTACTATCCTATTTCTGGTTTTCTTGTTATTATTATGCCTTGTTTTCTAATTTGCTGATTTTAGTTCCTAAGTAAAGCCTCCATTGTGGCACTTGCTCTTTCTGGGGTCTGACCCAGCTAGTTTTGTATGGCCAGATTTCACAGTAGGACTCAAGGATCCTCCAGCTTTCCTGCCAGATGGTGACCACTAGGCGCAACACTGGCAACGAGTGGGTTCTTATTTTGCTCTCCCACTTTCTTGTAAAAATATTCTTTTTAGGCGTTTAGCCGCCGAGCAAGTGTTAGCTCGTTTGCAACTTTACTTGCTGTCTGCCAACGGGCTGTAACATGATTGACAAATCCTAGGTTGATCATGTATAACTGAAACTCTTGCTAGTCTTCACATTTTGTATGCCTAGCTTCATGATCATCTGAATATGTAATGTTTGGGATGCCTTACTTTGTATGTCTGATGATCTAACATCTTGTAACATGTACTTACTTGCTTGAGATTGAGACACTAGGCTTGTTTATGACCATAAGAGACGGTTGGCTTGTAGATAAACCCTCATGCATCTAGATAGCCGTGACCGTATATCGAGGTAGATTATACTTCAATGTTCGTAGCTGGCTGTGTCTGTCCCCCGCTCTCCAGTATTCTGGTTATGGGGCGTGACACGGTTTAAGTGGTGGCCCATGCAGGTCTTGTAAATCAAGATATGTGAGGGTTTTACCGGATAGATGTCTCAATCAGCACTCGTCCTTGATCTCTACTCGTGTCTTGTAATCTTGCTGAAATCTTGACATGATCACGTGTTTATATCCTCGATCTATCATGGTCCTTCCTTATTGTTCCCTATGTCATTTCTCAGCGGCATTGTCCCTAGTCCTACGGATCAGCAAGGCGGAGCACCTCCAGTGGACCAGCAGCAACCTGGAGACCAAGCCCAACACTCTGGGGCAGCCTTCCGAGTCATGCATTCTGGGGACCCAGAGCCCCCAGTTCAACTAGTCCAGCCTGTAGAGCCTGATAATAGAACCCTGGTGGGTCTCATCAGGGAATTGCTTGCATCTTAAAATCGTCGGGGCGATGCCCTGTACCAGACAGTACAAGATGCCATGGACAGAGTTGGTTACCAAGGGAACAACGCGGCCAACAGCTTCAAGCGTCTGAACCCTCCTTTCTTTGATGGCAGTAAAGATGCTATCACTGCTGATGCATGGCTTCAGGACACAAAAGTAATCCTAGAGGTAGCTAGAATTACCGAGGGAGAGAAGGTGGCCGTTGTGCGCCTACAGTTGTTGGACTTAGCCCGCAACTGGTGGGTGATGCAAGTAGTTGGATTGGCGACGCCTGTCTTATGGGCGGTATTCAGTGACAAGTTTTAGACCAAGTACTTCGATGCAGTAGTTCGGTATGATTTGCAGACCAGATTCAGCAATCTCAAGCAGATGGGAAGGACGGTCGATGGATATGCAGCTGAGTTTTCTAGGCTTAGTCGGTTTGCCCCAACCTTGGTGGTGACCGAATTGGATCGAGCCCAGCGGTTCCAGCAGGGACTCCACCTAGAGATCATTCTAGCAGTGCAGCAGTTCGAGCACCAGACATTTGATGTCATCTTGCGAGCAGCGAAGAGGCATGAGTATACTTCTCAAAGGATAGTGGACCGAACCGGAAGTAGAAAAGGTCCCATGGGCAGATGAGTTTATCCTCGGCACTAGCCCCAGCAGCTAGGGCTTTGACTATTGGAGTTCCTCGGAGGGCGAATTCAGTTTCGTCGGTTCGGCACTCGACACCGACGTACCCTCAGAAGCAGAAGCAATCTTTCTTAATGGGCTGCACTCATTATGGGAAGCCAGGGCACGTAATATCTGAGTGTCATAGAGCACAGGGATTGTGCTTGGCTTGTGGGGCACCGGATCATAAGATTGTCCTACCCACATAGAGGCAGTTCATCATCATCAAACCTAACCAGTCTATCGGTTAGGGGTCCAGCACCAGTGCAGCAGCAGTACCAGCCTCCGAGGCCATTGCCGTCTCAGGCTCAACAGTTTGCCCAAGCTCAGAATCAGAACAGGCAGAGAGGTTTCCAGCAGAGGGGCCAGCACCCAGAGGACAAGGTCAGGCTATGGCTCTGACCGTAGCAGAAGAGTTAGCTTCAGGTGAGGTGGTGGCAGGTACCATTCTCGTCAACTCTTTTCCAACATCAGTATTATTTGATTCGGGAGCATCGCATTCATTTATGTCTGCACGATTCGCAACACGGGTGGGACTGGAGCCCGAGTCATTATCAGTAAGGCTTAATATAATTACTGGTAATGGTCTTGTGGGGGTAGATAGAGTCTATTCCTCGTGTCGAATCATAGTTAGCTGTAGAGACTTTTCTGCTAGATTTATAGAATTTCCGATGGCCGATTATGATGTGGTCCTAGGAATGGATTGGTTGAAGGATCAATACGCAAGAATAGACTGCCATGTTGGCAGGCTTATTTTTGGTATTCCATGCGAACCAGAGTTTTCGTTTTCCAGAGGCGAAGTAGAACCTTCTCCACCTGTATTGTGGATGGCAGTAGCAGGAGCAGTTCAGTTTCCCAGAGTCGTTGAAGAGTTTTCTGATGTGTTTCCCGAAGAGCTTCCAGGCATGCCGTCGGAAGAGAGGTAGAGTTCACTATCAATTTGATTTCCGGAACAGCACCAGTGTCAGAGAGAGTCTACCGGATGGTACTGTCAGAATTGGAGATCTTGTATAAGATGATTGAGGAACTCAGAACCAAAGGATTTATCCGTGCTAGTGGATCAGCTTGGGGAGCCCCGATGCTTCTTGTGAAAAAGAAGGATGGTATGTCAAGATTATGTGTAGATTATCGTAACTTGAATTCTGTAACAATAAAGAATAGATACCTTCTACCAAGGATAGATGATTTGTTTGATCAACTCAATGGGGCAGCAGTATTTTCAAAGATTGACTTGCGATCGGGGTACCATCAGATCAGAGTCAGAGAGCAAGACATTCTGAAGACAACCTTCAGATCTAGATATGGGCATTGGGAGTTCCTTGTTATGCCATTTGGAGCGACCAATGCGCCAGCCGTATGCATGAACCTCATGAATCGTATCTTTATGCCCTATTTGGACCAGTTCGTGATAGTTTTTATAGACGACATCTTGGTCTATAGCAAGAATGAGGCAGAGCATGAGCAGCATCTCCATGTGGTTCTTCAGATTCTCAGAGAGCACCAGTTGTATGCGAAGTTCAGTAAGTACGAGTTTTGGTTGAAGCGTATCTAGTACTTGGGTCACATCATCACCCAGGTAGAGTAGAAGTTGATCCCTAGAAGATTGTAGCCATAGAGACGTGGCCCGTTCATAGCACCGTCACAGAAGTTCGGGGTTTTCTGGGATTGGCCGGCTATTACCGGCGGTTTGTGTCAGACTTTGTTCAGATTTTAGCACCATTGACGCAGTTGACAAGCAAGGATGTGCAGTTTGCTTGGACAGCAGAGTGTCAGAGTTCATTTGAGAAGTTGAAGCAAGGATTGATGACGACGCCTATTCTCACGCTTCCAGATGGGACTAGAGGATTTTAGTTTATTGTGACACATCCGGCAAGGGATTTGGATGTGTCTTGATGCAGCATGGAAAGGTAGTAGCTTATGCATCACGTCAGCTTCGTGATCATGAGAGGAATTACCTAGCCCATGACTTGGAGTTAGCAGCGGTGGTCTTCGCACTCAAGCTTTGGAGGCATTATTTATATGGAGATCGGGTGGATATTTTCACCGACCACAAGAGTCTTAAGTATGTGTTTACCCAGAAGGATCTTAACATGCGTCAGAGAAGATGGCTAGAGCTACTTGTGGATTACGACATCAACTTGCAGTATTATCCTGGAAGGGCCAACGTTGTTGCAGATGCATTGAGCAAAAAGCTGAAGTCTATTTCCTAACAACGCAACCAGAGTTATTAGCAGATCTTCAGAAGATGGGTGTTGAGGTTGTTCTTCCCACCAATGTGGCATTAATAGCCAGCATGTAAGTTCAGTCCAGTATAGTTGAGAGGATCAAGGTAGCTCAGTCAACAAATTCCAAGCTTCAGCGGCTTAGGGCAGAATGTAAAGCAGGAAGGAGAACAGAGTTATGTATACACGAAGACGGTACTCTTCGACATGGAAGGCGTCTTTGTGTACCAAGTGGTGATATCAGACAGGAGATCATGGCAGAGGCTCACGATTCTCAGTATTCAATTCATCTCGGTAGCACGAAGATGTGCCGAAACATCCGTCAGCATTTCTGGTGGAATGGCATGAAGAGGGAGATAGCCCAATTTGTCTCTCATTGTTTAGTTTACCAACAAGTTAAAGCTGAAAATCAGAGGCCAGCTGGACTTCTTCAACCTTTACGGATCCCAGAATGGAAATGGGAGCACATTACCATGGATTTTGTAACTGGGTTACCTAAATCCCCAGCTGGAAGAGATGCTATATGGGTTATAGTTGACCGACGCACAAAGGTAGCTCATTTTCTCCCCTTCAGAGTTGGTCAGTCGACGGATCAGCTTGCAGAGATGTACCTCAGGCTGATAGTCAGATTGTATGGAGTGCCAGTTAGTATCATATCAGACAGAGATTCGAGATTCACATCTCACTTTTGGCGGAGTCTTCAAGAGAGTTTGGGGACTCATCTCAAGTTTAGTTCAGCATATCATCCATAGACAGATGGTCAGTCAGAGCGCACGATCCAGACTCTTGAAGATATGTTGCGGTCATGAACACTTGACTTTGGTAGTTCGTAGAAAGATCACTTGCACCTAGTAGAGTTCTCGTACAACAACAGCTTCCAGGCCAGTATCCAGATGGCACCCTTTAAAGTACTGTATGGCAGGAAGTGCAGATCACCTTTAGCTTAGGATGATGTAGGCGAGAGGCAGATGCTTGGTCCAGAAATGATTTCACAGACTATCGAGGTGGTCAGACGAGTCAGAGATCATCTTCGAGTTGCCCAAGATCGCCAGCGCCATTGGGCCGATTCTCATCGGCGTCCCCTTGAGTTTTCAGTCGGCGACCATGTGTTTCTTAGGATCTCTCCTACCCGTGGCGTCATTCGATTCGGCATGCGGGGAAAGCTTAGTCCTAGGTATATAGGGCCATTCAACATTCTAGAGCGAGTAGGCGATGTGTCCTATCGTCTCGCTCTTTCATCGTCGTTGCGTGAGGTACATGACGTATTCCATGTATCTCAATTGTGACGGTATATCTCAGATCCGAGCTATATCCTTGATCATTCAAAATTGGTTGTTGGTACCAACCTTTCGTATGAGGAAAGGCCCGTATCCATATTGGACCGAAGAGAGAAGGCACTCAAGACCAAGACTATTAAGCTAGTCCACGTTGCTTGGGTCAGCACTCTTTGGGTGAGTCAACGTGGGAGCGTGAGGATGATATCCGATCGCGATATCCACACCTGTTTGTCTCATAAGGTATAATGTCTTTCTTATGCCTTATGCTATAATTCCTTGCTTGCATGAATGATTGTATGATTGATTGCTTAGTCATATATTGCTTGTTATTAGTATAGCTTGTCCCAACTTCTCTAGCCTCTTGATTAAATTCCGAGGACAGAATTCTTTTAAGGTGGGTAGAGTTGTCACTCCCGTTTTCCGTTATACGTATTTTTCAGGATACGTATACAGGTTTCTGACAAATGTCAGGTGGCCCGTATTTTGACTTGTTTCGCTTAGCCTTGGTTTAAATCTTGACTTGATTGGTTCAACTTGGTTCAACATGACTTGGCTTGGCTTGGTTTGGTTTATTTTGGGTTGAGATGCGAGGGATTGCTATATAAGTCAACTTCTTCTCTCTCCTCCATTATTTGCATTTACTTCTTCATCTTCTTCATTTACTCCTCCCACCTACTAAGCCTAGGCTAGTGCAACTTGCTTCATGAGAGATCTCAAGTTTTCTTGTTCCATTCTCTTCCTTACTAGATTCTAAGTCTCTTTAGAACTGGAAGTTTTCGGTTTTGATGGTTATATTTTTGTAGATCTAAGTTTTAAGTTCCTTCTTGTTTAGTTTTCTCGGTTTTGATCTGTAAAAACTTGGTATTTCCAAAAACTAGTGGTTTCATGTTGTAGAGAATTTGATTTCATGCAGTTTTGGCTTTTGTTTCGCTTGATTTCGACTTCGGATGAGGAAGTTATGGCCATAGCAAGTTTTTAGGACTTTCATGGCTGAACTTGCTGTTTGGGGACGATGAACCCCATGCGTTGGGAACCCCATGCGCCGGGAACCCCATGCGCCCGAAGGCCATGCGCCGAGAGGCCATACGCCGTGAAGTCCGGGCAACAGATTCTTTGACTCCGAGCGTGTCATGCGCGTAGGTTCCTTACGCGCATATACTGAAGACGCAACGTGAGTTTAAATTCCCATGCGCCGATTATGCAGAATTCCCATGCGCCGATTGTGCAAGAATTCCATGCGCCGATTGTACAGGAATCCCATGCGCCGATTGTACAGGAATCCCATGCGCCGATTGTGCAGGAATCCCATGCGCCGATTGTGCAGGAATTCCCATGCGCCGATTGTGCAGGAATCCCATGCGTCAATTGTGCAGGAATCCCATGCGCCGATTATGCAGGAATCCCATGCGCCGGAATTGCTCTATTTTACTGTTTTTGCCTGTTTAGGTTGTTTTGTAATTAGAATATTGAAAAACTCAAAAAATGAAAGTTGTAGATCTTTTTCTTGGCTTCAAGAATATGTTACTAATTATTTTATGCAAGTTTTTCTCATTCATGATAATGTAAGGATATGACACAATAGTGGCCTGTTAAAGCGCACTCTTGACAAGTATCAAGTGACATGATAATTCTTAATAGTGACCCGTCGGGTGCACTCTTGACAAGTAACTGGACATGAATACTTGATAGTGGCCCGTCGAGGCGCACTCCTGACAAGTAATCTTGACAAGTAACAAGTAACCTAACATGATAATCTCGATATGCCTTGCTAAGTAACTCTTGTCTTGACACCGTGGGTGGTTTTCTTGATGGTGCCTGTATAAGCAACATGTCTCGTCTTGCATCATGTCTAGGACATGAATTCCTAATTTTTCCACGGTCAGGGATTTATACTGAATCTGACTAAGTTAATTACTAGATTAATCAAGTAGTTCATATAGGGAGATGTTTTCAGTTACAGGCGATC
>JANAVB010009368.1:0-65622 GCA_029216955.1 Iris pallida
AGGGTTGTGCTGCTGTGGTCGGGTGGCGGGGGGGGGGGGGGGGGGGGGGTCGGGGGGGTGGGAGGGAGGGGGTTGCTGCTGTGGTCGGGCGGCGGGGGGGAGGGGGTCGGGGGGGGTCGGCCGGGGGGGGGGGGATCTGGTCGGGTGGGGGGGGTCGGGAGGGAGGGGGGTGCTGCTGTTGTCGGGTGGCGGGGGGGGGTGCTGCTGTGGTCGGGCGGCGGGGGGGGGAGGTGGGTATCGGCTAGGGGGGGTGCTGCTGTGGGCGGCGGGAGGGGGGGGGGGGGGGGGGGGGTCGGGTAGGGGGGGGGGGGGTCGGCTAGAGAGAGAGAGAGAAAAAAAAAATTTGTGGAGAGAGAGTTATGGCTCTGATACCATGTAGAAAATAATGGTTAGATAATTTTATTGATGGACTACTTCACTATATATAGGGAGTCTAGCTCCTCTTCATACTACATATTCCGATGTGGGACTAAAAGTCCCTTATTGATTCTCAACAAAAATGAATGAAGTGTACATGACATGGACTGTTAGATGTTCATGTCACAAAATTTGACTTTTTTGTGCTCGTCTGATTTTTATTTTGTACAAAATACTCTTTACCTTAAATAACGAATGTGTAACATCTTTTTGATGCATATAATTTTTTTCTGCAGATGGTAGTTCAAGGGATACCTCTGTACTTGTTGTTCTGTTAGAAACTAGTGAAGTATATATCATTATCAGCCTGTCAAGAAAGAAGGATACCCAAGTAATCTACGTTGATCCGACAACTGGTTCATTGCGTTATCTTGGGAAGCCTGGACTTGATCTTTTTAATTCTGAGGAAGAAGCTTTGAACTACATTACAGATGGATCAAGACTTATGTGTAAGAGTACCACATATGCTAGAGCGATTCTAGGTTATGCAGCCCTCGGAAATTTTGGGTTACTTCTAGTGGCAACCAGGCTGAGTGCTACCGTTCCAAATCTTCCTGGTGGTGGGTGTGTTTATACAGTGACGGAAAGTCAGTGGATCAAGATACAGCTTCAAAATCCTCAACCTCAAGGTAAAGGAGAGTTAAAGAATGTTCAGGAATTGACTGAGCTTGACATTGATGGAAAGCATTACTTTTGTGAAACAAGGGATATTACCTGGCCTTTCCCAAGTCCTATGACTTGCCATAATCCAGACGACGAGTTTGTTTGGAATGGCTGGTTTTCAAAGCCTTTCATTGACATTGGGTTGCCAAAACATTGTGTCATTCTTCTTCAGGTATTTCACTTCGTGTCTGTCATATATTTAGACTTCTAGCTCTATTCTGTTTTTTGGTGGTTATATAATTTAATAACCATCTGATTATTACAAAAAATCAAATCCTTGGTTTAGGTGGAATTTGACGAGTCACTATGTTGCATAGACATTAATACATCACAACACAATACCAACGCAAAACATTGATATGCTACCAAATTTGGTTTGTCCAAGAGTATTTTTTGGAGTCTTTAGTTGTGTCAGACGTGTGCCCTACATTGACACGACACAGATATGACACCGTTTTTTGAATATTTGTTCTTCATAAATGGGCCACTTGCATTCACAAAGCACAACTTTTTACTACTGTCAAAATATTATATATTTTAACTTGTTCCTAAATACTTGAAGAAAGAAGCATACATCATGTAGTTGGTGATGCTTATCACCAGGGTCTGAATTATGAAATCAATACCCATATATCTATATTAAGGTTTAAAAATGTGGTATTGGTAGTGGTCTCTCTTTATGAGTGTCAACGTTGAAAGTTTTTGGGTGGAGTGTTAGGTATTGGGTTTTGAAACTTCAGACTTTTTCTATTATAAAAAACTGGAAATTGCTGAGAAACCCAATTTCGGGGTGGTCTTTTATGAAATGCCCACCCGCTGCATAAGTTTTATGAAATATCCAGAATTAAGTATTTTCACGTTAAATATTCCAAGATTCCCTTTTAGATGCCACCCGCTGGGAAATGCTATTTTTATAATACCGAAACTACCCCTCCGCGCGAATTGGTCATCTATATGTATTTGAATTCAAAAAACTCAGATCTGGATTGCGATTTTCGTCTTCTTCTTCTTCACGGGAAATCTGAATTCCATTGCTCTCATATTCAGCAGAGATCGCAAAAATCGTTCGTAGTTCGGTGTGTTTTTCTTCAGTCGAACTCAGATCATCGCTCGTCATCATCATCACCATCATCATCATCTTCATCGTGGAGACATTTGAAGTTTTTCGACGATTAGGTCAATTGTGGAGAGAAGATCATTCTTCTTCTTTTCCATAAGAATTATCATCGTTTTGAAAGAAGAACGAAACTCTTTATTCATGAAAAAACTAAATTAACGTTTTAACACTGTAAATGACCATTCTCCGTGTAAACTAACACGGAGAATGCCATTCTCCATTTTATTTAAAACGGAGAATGCCGTTCTCCGTGTTTCTAACACGGAGAATGACCATTCTCCTGCGTTTTAACACTGGAATGACCATTCTCCGTCTTAATTAGGACGGAGAATGACCATTCTCCGTCTTAATTAAGACGGAGAATGCCATTCTCCGTTTTATTTAACACGGAGAATGACATTCTCCGTTTTATTTAACACGGAGAATGGCATTCTCCGTGTTTCTAACACGGAGAATGGTCATTCTCCTGCGTTTTAACACTGGTATGACCATTCTCCGTGATAAATTACACGGAGAATGGCATTCTCCGTGTAAATTAAGACGGAGAATGTCCATTCTCCGTTTAATTTAGCACGGAGAATGGCCATTCTCCGCCTTAATTAGGACGGAGAATGCCATTCTCCGTTTTATTTAACACGGAGAATGACATTCTCCGTTTTATTTAACACGGAGAATGACATTCTCCGTGTTTCTAACACGGAGAATGGTCATTCTCCTGCGTTTTAACTCTGGAATGACCATTCTCCGTGTAAATTAAGACGGAGAATGTCATTCTCCGTGTTACTAACACAGAGAATGTCATTCTCCGTGTAAATTAAGACGGAGAATGCCATTCTCCGTGTTACTAATACGGAGAATAACCACCCTAACACGGAGAATGGTCATTCTCCGTGTAAATTAAGACGGAGAATGCCATTCTCCGTGTTACTAATACGGAGAATAACCACCCTCATGCGAAAATTAACATTTTTCGTGTTCTAAACGGAGAATGGCCATTCTCCTGCATTTTATGGTCAGCTGAAACTTTGGAGGGCCATAACTTTTGACTGGGAGGTCGAAACGAGGTCCCGTTTGCCGCAAAATGAGCGTATCGTCGAGGAGACTGAAAATAACAGCTTCATGGTTAGACGGCCTTCCGAAATTTTAGAATCGCAAAAAAATGATGTTTGGACCTCCGTTTTAGCACTTTTGTCGTTCGTCCCGGTCTTTCCGAAATTTTCCGACGAATTTTTAAAGATTTTTGAGGAGAAAACCTAGATTCGAAAGTGAGCAGCGTATGGAAGAAGATGGAGTATTGAAACGTTTTTTTTAAGAGCAGTTTTGTGGGTGTTTCCAATAAATTAAAAGGAAGGGCAAAAGGGTCAATTGGAACCCGCTTTGGATAAGTTTCTCTAATTCTGGGCACGCGATGAAAGTTTTTTTAGCGGCCAGAATTTATTATATACAACAAATGAAAAGTTAAAGTTTAAACATAATTTCATTAATTATCTTTGTAGCTTTATGTTGACTCTGGAGAACAATTGTGTAACTAACTGCATGATTCTATGAATTTATAACATGATAAGATTGCAAAGCTTGATATCCAAATTACCATGATTGAAAAAGTTTTTAAAAGCATGAAAATTGAAGTAAACGTAAATCAAATACAGATTTTGGCCATTTTTGGCAAATCTGTAAAAAAATGTTCAGCCAATTTGACCTTGTTTAAAGGTTTTCCTCGCGTTGGACCAATTTCAATATTATTTGGGGAAGTTCTAGTCACTTCGGAAAAGTTCCGACGGTTTTAGCCAACTTAAGCAAGTTTAGGCCATAGCGAACCGAAAATTAACCGAGTTTTCCACTATTAGCCGAACATAGGTATATGCTGATCTCGATTTTAGATTGAAATTTTGAATATGTTCCTTCTAAATGTGACACGATAAGGATGAGGTTATGAGCAATCTTTTAAACCTTGTTCTATATGGGCACAAAGCTGGATTACTGGCCTTCGCAGTTTATTTGAACCTTTTGTACTTACGGGCTTAACTCAATCTTGGTATTTCAAGAAATCAAGGTGACAAATCAACCCCATTAACCTGATTTTGACTTGGAATTTCTAGATGCCTCTTATATTAGTTATAAATATTGACATGAAGATCACCTTTCCTAGTCATAAACATCTATAGGGATGCAGGAAAGACTAGATCATAGCCTGTGGAATTAGGACCCTGATTGCAAATAATGTCACCCTAGTGGAACGCTATAAGAGTGGGATTCCTCTAATAACCGTGTCCTTGTTCCTCAACACTTATGTTGGACCTTGTTTGACGCTGTCTAGGTTCAAAAGGAACCTAGTACATGGCTAAAAGTGATTTGGCATCATCGGACTCGTGCCAGACATAATCGAGATCTTGAAAACTAAGGTTGTGTTTGGTTCATTGTAATGTAATCGTAATTGTAATTGTAATGGAATTCAATTTGTAATGTAATTGAGTTTGTAATGTAATGGAATTACAACTACATTACCATATTTGGTTGGAGCATGTAATTAAACCATGCAATGTAATGTCAATTACATTCAAATGTTTGGTTTGACATGTAATGGAATGAAATAATAATTATTATTTGTATCATTTTGACAAATATACCCTTACTTTTTTTGGTCAAACTTATTAGAAAAAAATATGTATATGATGTATTTTAAAATTAATTTATTTTAAAAAATCATACATATTATTTTTTTTGGTCATATAATGTTTTATTTTTTGCCAAAATTAGCATATAACAATTTAAAATTAGCAAGTACTATGGATGGCAAACAAACATAAAATAAATTTCATTCCATTTCAGAAAAAGGTTAAAAATAGTTATAAACCAGAACATTAATATCTTATTATAAAATAAGCTGATCAAAGATTAAGCTAGAGTCAACACCTAAAAAATCAGGCGTGAACTTAGAAATAAAAATTCCAAAAACTATAAGCAATCACTCTTCTTCTATAAACACCAACTCCCCCAAATAAAAAAGAAGTCTCAATTTTCGCACAATCTACACTCCAAACTCCAAGAAAGAGCAGAAAGAAGAAGAAGATTAGAGATCCGACCCCGACCAACCTGTAACTAATGGGCTCCTTCAAGGGCCACGTGCTCCCGGGATCCCTCTTCCTCTTCGTCGGGATGTCACGTGTGGGGCGCGGCAGTGCGATACGTGTCGGATCTGGGCACATTCCGTGTCTGGACGTGGCACCTGGTCGACTCCTCCGGCACGTGCTGTATATCGTCGCGGAGGAGGAGGGGGGGGATTTGCCGCGGGCTCCACCGCGAGGTCTGAATCGACCGGAGGAGAATTTTTTTCTCTCGACCAGAGGAGAGTTTGGTGGGATATTTGTGTAGGGGTATATTAATAATTTAAAAGTTTGAGAATGTAATGTAATTAGGATTACATTGGTTTGATGATGTAATTGATTTGAATAGGAGTTGATGTAATGTAATCAAGTTTATAATCACGATTACATTACTTCTAGACAATAATTGTCCAACCAAATATCCGATTTAGGATTACTACGTAATATTAATTACATTACGTTGTTCAATCCGGTAAACCAAACGCATCCTAACATTTCTTCTGCAGCGGGTCATTTCTAGAATTTCTTGGAACCCTGTTGCTGGCCCAACCATATATATACCATTTCATCTAGTGTTCCATGTCATAACTAAGAAGTTATGGCAATTTTAAACTATAGGTAAGCACAATTTCTTAAAACCTAATCTTATCCAAATCCTAAGCTTTTAGAAAATTTGAGTTGCACCCCATCTTTTTTATCCATATTTACGGTGCACCCGACTGCTTTATCATAAAGCACAAACCTTCCCACTTTTGACGAAAATCGTCCATAGCTGACGGTAAACCCCTTTGATCGACATTTTTGACGAAAACCCCTATTTCTTCTTCCCAAACTCCTACCCCACCCCACCGACTCCCTCCCTCCTCCGGTCAGCAGTCGACCCCCTCCTCCGGCCAGTAGCTGACCCCACCCCCTCCCTCCTCCGGCCGCCGCCAACCCACCCCCTCCATCCTTTTCCCGTAGCTCCTCCACCCCTCCCCCCGCTGCCAATCCACCCCCTTCCTCCTCTTCGCCCCGCGGCTCCTCCGGGGGTCCTACAAGGTGCGGGGGGCGCACGGCGAGACGGCCATGGAGCGGGGGCAGCACGGCGAGGTGAGGGCGGGGGAGGTGCGGGGGGCGGCCGCGACGACGGCCATGGCGCGGGGGACGCGCGACGTTGCGGGAAGATGCTGCGGGGGCCACGCGGCGAGGCGGGAGGGGGGAGGTACGTGGGGTAGCTGTCACGCCCCGACCCGGAATCACTCGAATCATCGTCCTCACAGGGGCGTGATGCCGCACGAGCCTGGAGTTGCGCTCGTGCAAGGCAAGATGACAAGTTCTCAAATGGTTATCTTTTGATTCGATATTTAATAACGAAAGAAAACAGAGTATACGAAACAAATTCTCTTTATTGATATCCAAAACAGAGATTACAAAGGCTTTCGATAGCCTAACAATACATGCCAGATTGGCTACAACACTCAGGTTCTCTCTTGCCCACAAAGGATTTCACCGTTCCATACATCATGCCTTCTATATCTCGGCCGCATCAATCCATCTGCATAGTCCGAGCGTCAATGCGATAGCACGCTTCAATGCGCTTCGGCATTCCAAGCCTTAACACGTTCAAGCAACGCTTCGCCGCGAGCAACCCATTCCCTGCACCCTACATGAAGCTGGTGGGGGATCAGTACGTTCGTCCTCGCATGTACTGAAGCAAAGATCTTCTTTCCAAACCGATATTTTAATATTTATGTTTAATCATGCAACTTAGCTTATGATCTTGCTATCTTCTCCTTAGGGTCAATTTCATGGTATATTCGAAAGCGTAAAGCATGTTATCATAGCAAGCATGTTATCGAATTGAATAGGCAAGCAAGCATTCTCGTGTTTGATTCGTGGTGCGACTTACCAAGTCGACGCACTCGCCCTTGCACCGACGCAAGGTGAATACGCCTATCTGTATTCCCTATCATGTTATAAGTGCCTTCTATTCGGATCCATCCATGCAGGATACGTATACCTTGCACTTCCAAACCCATCGCCCTTAACTATATGAAGGTCACTAGCTTGTCAAGCTAGAATGGACTTATATTTATCGAATCGAAATTGTAAGACGACAGTCACTCAGTTATGGTTGCTAACCACACACGATCCGAGGACCCCCGAATTACTCGTGTAAGTGGCTTATCACATTCACTAGATAGGCACTACCCGTCTAGTCGAAGTGCACCAACAATACCGAAAATGAAATCCCTCCTAGGCCGAACGGTCCCAGCGCCCTGGTGATCACGTTCGAGGGAATACCCATGCACGGGCTTTTATATATCTTTAAGTCCATTTGACCATACAACGAATCTTATATTTCATATAACCAAGCAAGTTCGCTTATCTCTATTTCAATTGGCACAACGCCCGAATGTTCTCAACGAACGCCCGTAGGCCTCGAACATCTCGAAGGGCACCATGCCGCATTATTGTCTCGCATTTCTTCATTAACTTTCTATCTCTTACGTTTCATTCTTCGTTTCAATGTTTCAATGGCATCATGCCTCAACTCAATGCTCGTCAACCGAACGACCCGAAGGTCTCGAACACCTTTCGAGGCATTATGTCATATCCGACAGTTCTGCCACATTCATGCCACAACTGTATTCTTTCGCAACGAAGCCATCTTTTATTATCCCGTGCACGTAGGCACGTTCCGACCGTATTCCGATGTTCTATGACTTAGCATTCAATGTCCGTGGCTTGCGCGCTAGGGCGCTCGCCTATTGTCTTTCAATGTTCTAGCCGTTCTAACTCGTGCGCGAAGGCACGGTATGGTTCGTGCACTAAGGCACTCGCCGAGTACAGTTATCCCATGTTCTTGCGGCTTGCGCACCGAGGCGCTCGCCTTTGCGATATCCAATGTTCCATAGCGACTCGTACGTTTGTCGTACAATTCATTTCAATTGTTCTATCTTAGTGTTCGACACGTACTACGTTTAACTCTCTATCGAGCCACGCCCGTGGCGTTGATAGGTTAACTCAGCATACAATGATATATTTGACTTATCGAATGAAGGAGTAAAGAGAAGTCAATCCTCCCACCTTGAGTCGATACGCCTTTGTCGTTTCGCCGAGCCGATGCGGCTCGATTCCCTAACTTCGTTGCACGGCCACTCTCCTGACTTAGCCATTCGAGCACTTCGTGTTTATTGAGTTTGTACGTCCGATTTGCCTTAGCGTGCCAACGCTTCCGTCCGTCGCAAGACGACGATTTGCTTTCGCGGACCCCTTACTGAATAAGGCAAAAGATCGACCTCTAACATTTCAGCGTAAACGTATAGCCTGCACATAAAACCAACTAAAATCAATACTTGCATCGATTCGGACTTGCGCCTTGGTCGATTCGATTTCTTAGAATCTTCGAGCCGTCTCAACGCACTTATCCTTCGAGGCAACGCGGCGCTTCGCATCGATTCACTCGATGCATTCTTTGGGACAAGGCAACTCTTCGCATCGACTTAGTTCGATGCATTCCTCGGGACAACTTAACACTTTGTATCGATTCGCATCGATACGTAATCGGGTCAACGCAACTCTTCGAGTCAACGACTCAGCATAATGCACCGTGCGGAGCGGGGCATTACAGAATATACCACTCAAAACAAGGTTCGTCCCGAACCGAAACCAATACTAAATTTCCAAGGGTTTTATTAGATCGTTCCACGATCTCGTCTCACTATCGTTTGGATCGTATAACTTAGTTTGGAATCATACACATATTTTAGGCGTCCCACCAATATATGCATTTCAGCCAAGCTCAGTTGTAAGATATCGGAACAATGCAAACACGTAACTCTTATTCTCAATTACTTGCCATCTAGTATTCTCGATTGGACTTGGCTCTATTACTTGTTCTCGCAATTCTAGCACACATGCATATTGTTACATACGCGATTCGCCAACAAAAGTTAAGGCATACAATACGATTCAAAAATCGCATTTCTCACTTTGTGTGTTTCATCGGGACTATCAATTCTACGCGTCGCGTTAAGCCGTCGCACATCCGATCACGACGAGTCTCCGCAACGCCTTGCGTTCGATGTCACTATCCAACGATTTTCGATGTTTTACTTCGTATCCTATCTCGACATGATTCCCTTTAGTTGACTTGCAAAACATCAACATTCAGGACTACGTCCGCAGGTGACTTACCTAGACACCGTGCTCAGCTTCTCCCAACGCAAGTTTAAATTGACATTGCACAAAGGCCACAATCTATCCGACACAATAGTTTACATCAAGGCGACGGTGCTCAAGACAACGATCGCCTTGACACGAGGTCTTTACGACACGCCTTACGTTCGATTTCCTAACGAGTAGGAATTCACTAGCCAAATTCTCAATTTATCCGTCTTGCCACATCGAACTTAATTTCGATTCACGCAAGCTCAATTGCAAGGTGAATCCGAATCTAACGACATGACTCGTAAGTCATTCTCAATCGAAAGTTGTTCCAATAATTCTCGATCGCCTAGACTTATCGTCAACATGTACCACCTTGTATTTGTTATCGATGCAATCTCATATGCGATATCGTATGGGTCATCTTACGGTCTGCAGCATTCAATTTGATTTGGCGGTCAAGTCTTCTAGGGTCAGCTGCCCCGAAGCTACGCTCGATAATTGTGGATCATCACCGAAGGACAGTTTACTACGAACCATGCTATATCTTATTTCGGAGCCAAATCACGTTCCTACGATTTCTACGCGACTTTCCAATTTCGGACAAAACTATTTCTATCGGCGCAACTGATGCGCAACTATCCTCCGAGTAAAGTCATGCATTACCGTCGATGATTCCGCAATTTATGAAATATCTACTCGTAACGAGTTCGAGTCTATCTTATTTCGCGGTCGACACACGAGATGCTATACGCATCGAGCAATCGTCGATGACTTATAGTCTCGTCTTTGATAAATCACAAAGTTCATGATCAACCAGTTCGTTTCAATCTCGTATCGTTACTTACAAAATTTCATAGCACGAGGCACACTCTATTTTGTATTCGCACATCGCTTATGTTTCCTTACGTATCGATCTCGATATGCCGTATCCATTTCGATAACGTAAGGGTCAATTCTGAATCCGTTTCAACGTCAACTTAACTCGTATCGCATACATTCAAGTTCGCAGTGAACTTTTCCATACGCATCAACTCATTCTCCGATTTGCCGCATCCCGCTATACTTCGATCGCGTAACTGAGTTACTGATTATCCAACATCGAACCCTCAAGTCATACGATCTCGTCCTCTAAGTTTTGCGTGTTTTTAGTCGTACTCAAATGAGTTTTGCCGTAACGTAACCAACTATTTCTTAAGCACGATTACTCACGTCACCTAACTTTCTGACCGAAACCGTACATCGTGCGATTCGATTACAATTTGCATCGCCCAACATTCTTTTATCAAAATCGCAAGTCGTACGATTTGATTCGTCTCGCCCAACATTTCCATCGGGATCGCAAGTCGTGCGGTTCGATTTCAACATTTCGAGTTTCCTATCCCGTTAATCCGATTGTTGCCTCAAGGCATAATCGTTTCGCTAGTTCCCGTCATTCGACCGACACATAAATTTTCAATTGACGTATCATTCAATGTTACAAGTCCCGCCTTACCGTTTTAACCGATCATCGAAGAACACTTGCATCAACATGTCGTCGTACAAATTCTCAATTGATTCTCGGTGCTATCCCGTCCGTTTCGGACAAACCTTCAGCAATTCTCACAAAACGTCGATGCAATTTATCGCACAAGTGGTATGGCATATACCACTCGGAATCGAGCCATTCATTGCATCGGTGGTATGCCAAATACCACCCAAAAATCAAGTTACTTCCGTCGTAACTTACTCTTTACGAACCGACGATCTCTTCCGACTCACGATTTCCGCAGTGATCTTGCTTGATCACAACCGTAACTCTGATTAATCCAAATCCGACGCAACTTGGCCAATGCATTCATTTGCCAACACAGCTCGGCGCGCAGCCGAACCAATTTCGTTTCTCGATTTATAACTTTTATTTTCTTCCGTTGCATCTTGTGCAAAATTTATTTTCGATATCCGTTGCACTTCGTGCATCGATTATTTTGATACGCGTCGCACCACGTGTAATAATTTTTACTTTTAATACGTATTGCACATCGTGCAATGATTTATTTTCGATATTTACCGCACCTCGTGCATCGATTTTCTTTCAATACGCATTGCACATCGTGCAAAGATTTATTTCCGACATTCAAAGTCAATGCTCAAATCCGTTCAACACATTCGATATTGACTTATCGCTTTTCATCGCAACGCACATTAAAATCGATATGTGAATCCGTCCGACACATTCCATATCAACTTTCATTTCTTTTCAACGTATCGTTTACAATCAACGCGTGGCAATTGCTGCAGCAACATTCCACGACTATCATTGTATCGATGCAACCAACATTTCTCGTATCGTTCGTTGTAAACAACGAATATCTCAAACCATAACTTACAACGTGTTGCATCTACGACAACAAATTCTCGATTCATATTTTTGCAACTTGTTGCACCTGCAGCAACAAACCTTTTTCGACTTTTCCAACTAACACCATGTAATTTCCAAACAACACGCAGCAAAATTACATGATTTGTATTAGACTTATTGTATGGAACATCCAGTGCGGCATCGAGTAGAGTCAAGAGTGATTTCGATTGATGGTGGGCAACTTTTAGAACTGAAATGAAGCAAGCGTCCAGAGGAAATTGAGCCTAGAGCTCTGATACCAATTTGTCACGCCCCGACCCGGAATCACCCGAATCATCGTCCTCGCAGGGGCGTGATGCCGCACGAGCCTGGAGTTGCGCTCGTGCAAGGCAAGATGACAAGTTCTCAAATGGTTATCTTTTGATTCGATATTTAACAACGAAAGGAAACAGAGTATACGAAACAAATTCTCTTTATTGATATCCGAAACAGAGATTACAAAGGCTTTCGATAGCCTAACAATACATGTCAGATTGGCTACAACACTCAGGTTCTCTTTTGCCCACAAAGGATTTCACCGTTCCATATATCATGCCTTCTATATCTCGGCCGCATCAATCCAGCTGCGTAGTCCGAGCGTCAATGCGATAGCACGCTTCAATGCGTTTCGACATTCCAAGCCTTAACACGTTCAATCAACGCTTCGCCGCGAGCAACCCATTCCCTGCACCCTGCATGAAGCTGGTGGGGGATCAGTACGTTCGTCCTCGCATGTACTGAAGCAAAGATCTTCTTTCCAAACCGACATTTTAATATTTATGTTTAATCATGCAACTTAGCTTATGATCTTGCTATGTTCTCCTTAGGGTCAATTTCATGGCATATTCGAAAGCGTAAAGCATGTTATCATAGCAAGCATGTTATCGAATTGAATAGACAAGCAAGCATTCTCGTGTTTGATTCGTGGCGCGACTTACCAAGTCGACGCACTCGCCCTTGCACCGACGCAAGGTGAATACGCCTATCTGTATTCCCTGTCATGTTATAAGTGCCTTCTATTCGGATCTATCCATGCAGGATACGTATACCTTGCACTTCCAAACCCATCGCCCTTAACTATATGAAGGTCACTAGCTTGTCAAGCTAGAATGGACTTATATTTATCGAATCGAAATTGTAAGACGACAGTCACTCAGTTATGGTTGCTAACCACACACGATCCAAGGACCCCCGAATTACTCGTGTAAGTGGCTTATCACATTCACTAGACAGGCGCTACCCGTCTAGTCAAAGTGCACCAACAATACCAAAAACGAAATCCCTCCTAGGCTGAACGGTCCCAGCGCCCTGGTGATCACGTTCGAGGGAATACCCATGCACGGGCTTTTAATTTGTCACGTCCCGACCCGGAATCACCCGAATTATCGTCCTCGCAGGGGCGTGATGCCGCACGAGCCTGGAGTTGCGCTCGTGCAAGACAAGATGACAAGTTCTCAAATTGTTATCTTTTGATTCGATATTTAACAACGAAAGGAAACAGAGTATACGAAACAAATTCTCTTTATTGATATCCGAAACAGAGATTACAAAGGCTTTCGATAGCCTAACAATACATGCCAGATTGGCTACAACACTCAGGTTCTCTCTTGTCCATAAAGGATTTTACCGTTCCATACATCATGCCTTCTATATCTCGGCCGCATCAATCCAGCTGCGTAGTCCGAGCGTCAATGCGATAGCACGCTTTAATGCGCTTCGGCATTCCAAGCCTTAACACGTTCAAGCAACGCTTCGCCGCGAGCAACCCATTTCCTGCACCCTGCATGAAGCTGGTGGGGGATCAGTACGTTCGTCCTCGCATGTACTGAAGCAAAGATCTTCTTTCCAAACCGACATTTTAATATTTATGTTTAATCATGCAACTTAGCTTATAATCTTGCTATGTTCTCCTTAGGGTCAATTTCATGGCATATTCGAAAGCGTAAAGCATGTTATCATAGCAAGCATGTTATCGAATTGAATAGGCAAGCAAGCATTCTCGTGTTTGATTCGTGGCACGACTTACTAAGTCGACGCACTCGCCCTTGTACCGACGCAAGGTGAATACGCCTATCTGTATTCCCTGCCATGTTATAAGTGCCTTCTATTCGGATCCATCCATGCAGGATACGTATACCTTGCACTTCCAAACCCATCGCCCTTAACTATATGAAGGTCACTAGCTTGTCAAGCTAGAATGGACTTATATTTATCGAATCAAAATTGTAAGACGACAGTCACTCAGTTATGGTTGCTAACCACACACGATCCGAGGACCCCCGAATTACTCGTGTAAGTGGCTTATCACATTCACTAGACAGGCGCTACCCGTCTAGTCGAAGTGCACCAACAATACCGAAAACAAAATCCCTCCTAGGCCGAACGGTCCCAGCGCCCTGGTGATCACGTTCGAGGAAATACCCATGCACGGGCTTTTATATATCTTTAAGTCCATTTGACCATGCAACGAATCTTATATTTCATACAACCAAGCAAGTTCGCTTATCTCTATTTCAATTGGCACAACGCCCGAATGTTCTCAACGAACGCCCGTAGGCCTCGAACATCCCGAAGGGCACCATGCCGCATTATCGTCTCGCATTTCTCCATTAACTTTCTATCTCTTACGTTTCATTCTTCGTTTCAATGTTTCAATGGCATCATGCCTCAACTCAATGCTCGTCAACCGAACGACCCGAAGGTCTCGAACACCTTTCGAGGCATTATGTCATATCCGACAGTTCTGCCACATTCATGCCACAACTGTATTCTTTCGCAACGAAGCCATCTTTTATTATCCCGTGCACGTAGGCATGTTCCGACCGTATTCCGATGTTCTATGACTTAGCATTCAATGTCCATGGCTTGCGCGCTAGGGCGCTCGCCTATTGTCTTTCAATGTTCTAGCCGTTCTAACTCGTGCGCGAAGGCACGGTTTGGTTCGTGCACTAAGGCACTCGCCGAGTACAGTTATCCCATGTTCTTGCGGGTTGCGCACCGAGGCGCTCGCCTTTGCGATATCCAATGTTCCATAGCGACTCGTACGTTTGTCGTACAATTCATTTCAATTGTTCTATCTTAGTGTTCGACACGCACTACGTTTAACTCTCTATCGAGCCACGCCCGTGGCGTTGATAGGTTAACTCAGTATACAATGATATATTTGACTTATCGAATGAATGAGTAAAGAGAAGTCAATCCTCCCACCTTGAGTCGATACGCCTTTGTCGTTTCGCCGAGCCGATGCGGCTCGATTCCCTAACTTCGTTGCACGGCCACTCTCCTGACTTAGCCATTCGAGCACTTTGTGCTTATTGAGTTTGTACGTCCGATTTGCCTTAGCGTGCCAACGCTTCCGTCCGTCGCAAGGCGACGATTTGCTTTCGCGGACCCCTTACTGAATAAGGCAAAAGATCGACCTCTAACATTTCAGTGTAAACGTATAGCCTGCACATGAAACCAACTAAAATCAATACTTGCATCGATTCGGACTTGCGCCTTGGTCAATTCGATTTCTTAGAATCTTCGAGCCGTCTCAACGCACTTATCCTTCGAGGCAACGCGGCGCTTCGCATCGATTCACTCGATGCATTCTTTGGGACAAGGCAACTCTTCGCATCGACTTAGTTCGATGCATTCCTCGGGACAACGTAACACTTTGTATCGATTCGCATCGATACGTAATCGGGTCAATACAACTCTTCGAGTCAACGACTCAGCATAATGCACCGTGCGGAGCGGGGCATTACAGTAGCCGCAACGACGGCCATGGCACGGGGGGCGTGCAGCGCTGGGGGGTGGGGCTGCGTGGTGCGGGGGCAGGCACGGCAGATGCGGCGGCGACGACTATTGCTCGGGGAGCGCGGTGCTGCGGGGGGGGGGGAGACGAAGGGGGTGTTTTTGTCGATTTTTTTGGTCAAATGAGTTGACCGTGAGTTGATAAGTTGGAGACGGTTTTCGTCGAAATTGGGGGGGGGGGGGGGGGGGGGGTTCGTGCTTTATGGTAAAGCACCAGGGTGCACCGTGAATATGGGTCAATAAAGTGGGATGCAACTCAAATTGTCTTTTATATTTTTTTTACAACTTTAAGCTTATCCAATTTTAAATTTAAGAATTCAAAACATTAAGCTTGTCCAAAATCTAAAATTTAAAAGTACGTGTTCATATATAGAACTTGATTTATAGCTAAGCAAGACATTTTGCATGACTTTGGATTTACCCAAATTTACATAGTATAGTTAAAAGTTTGTAAATCCAATTTAAAATTCAAAAATTAAACTAGAGTATCTTCAATGCAAGTTATATCATATGAGTATCCATTAATATGTTAATTTATATTATTAAATATTTGATGAATGAGTATCCATTAATATATTAGTAATACTAGTAAATCTTTCATAAAAAATTACCCATTTAGTAACCATGCGGTGCACGGGTATTTTTGTTAGTGTGTGTGTATATATGTTGCCATTAATATATTAATAATACTAGTAGGGTGCTATTATTAACACTCCTAAAATGTTATTATGCATTTCTTTTTTAATTTTATATCATTCAAATTCCAAATCTACTCTTGCATTAAATCTGACATTAATGTGTGCATGCATGCCATGGAGGGAGGAGTGCCGGATGACATTTTAGGAGTACCAATAATGTTAATACAAGGGTACATTTGAAATTTGAATGATAAAAAAATTAAAGAGTGCAGGATGACATTTTAGGGGTGTCAATAACGGCATCCTACTAGTAAATATTCCATAAAAAAAATGCCTATTTAGTAACCATGCGGTGCACGGGTATTTTTGTTAGTGTGTGTGTGTATGTTGTACCCGCATCTATTGTTTAAAAAATGTATTTCAAATCTGTATTGTGTCTATATCTAAAACCATCATGTTAAATCTTGCTACCACACCAAAACTCTAAGAGTGGTTGTGAGTGTTGAGGGTTAAAATATTTATATTATTTTGGCACGCACTCACAAACCGAATGCCCATTTTATGGACGGATATCTTGACTTAGGTGCTGTTGTAATATTTTATAAAATTTGCTTAAAGTGAAAGCCATAGGAGATATGATCCTGGATTTGCTTTGTAACCATGCAAAAGTCCTATCACTGCATACATAGATACTCCAGAGTTATGGCGAGGGATGAGAGTTGAATCTTATATTATTCTGACATAGATATCTGGAACTTGGTGGTGATGGTACGTCCCAGGTCATGGTATAGGTTTGAAAATGGGGTACACTAGTCTTTATTTTCGATTCATAGGGTGTAGGCTCTATCGTTTTACCAATTTGGTTTGCGGTACGCTTCAAAATGTTTGGATCGATGTATAGTCATGACTGATGGGTATTAAAGAAACAAATGCCATACAAACTACTTAGTCAAAGTTCAAACAACTGCCGTACGAACTGGGAAGTCTTTCATAAGAAATGTGTAACTAGGGAGGGAACCCCAATTTAGCAACAAATCTATTTTTTTGCCTGCCTTTCTTTTCCAGTAACTTACGCAGAAGCAATTTTACAATGAGATTCAACACAAGATTCAGACCACCATATTTGGCGATCCGGATCGGAAATGTACCCTGAACGAGAACGTCGTAATGGAACATGTTTCAATTGGGTTTAGGGTGTACCGGTAACTGACTCTGACACGTGTCTATATGGCCAAGCCCCTACCACTTGGCAATACGCTAAACTTTCCTGTGTTTTTTTATTCAGTAACCAAAACCACCAAGACCATTTTGGTGTTCTTTGTGGCCTTTTCTTGTTGCCAGATCCCTGCAGTCTTAAGTTGAAATGCCAGAGAATCTCGAGAACTTTCTAAATTCAGTGACGTGTCACATTTTTTTAATTTCTGAATATTCAAACTTCTTGCATGTACCAAATCATATTCTTGTTGTAATCACGATAACAGTTTCCAGAATGTCATTTCTTATGTAAATTTGTACATTTCTGATGGTCCCAAATTGCTAGTTCCCTGTCCTGCATGGTTTGACAATACAGTCTGCATTAGGAATGTAAGCCTAGGAGGGAGTTCTAAAGAAAATTAAGTATAGAGTTGGGGTTGGAATTTTCAAAGATTGGTATGTACATTGAAAGTTTACGTGGTTGTAATTGCAAGGTTCTAACTTGCTATTGTCCATGGTGTTCAAAGATTGGTGTGGAAGCAAGGATTGTCATTTTTGAAGGAGTCATATAGGACGGTTTCATGTCAAAATAAGCAGGTTCAGATCTATTTGACATAACTGCACTATTTGTACGATGACTTTCATCTCAGCTCAATTTTGGGTGTGCTATCCCAATTCAAAAACTCGACGAGGGCCACAACTTTCTTGTTCGAGATTTCCAAATTCAGTCTTTCGAACCTCAAATATTGGGAAGGAAAACCTATGAAAGTGAAGCTTTTACAGTTGAGGTGCTTGTGATAGTAGGTTGGTGTTAGTCCCCGGGCTTGATCAAAGATGAAAAACAAATGCAATCGAGATCTGAGATGTCACACAAAACTTTGCAGTGATCAAACTTAAGATCTACGATGGTACAATAAATCAAATAGCCAAATTACAATCTGAAGGAGGGAAAAAGAGAAGAGAAGATCTCTCGTTCTTCCTTGCAAACGTGTTGCAATTGGGACAGAACGAGTTACAATAATCTGGAGGAAGATTAGAAGAAGAACAGTTGCTGGGGTGTCAAAACACCGTTGCTTAAAGCAAGATTCGCCCCACACGATCTGCTTCCAGGAACCAGCAAGTTGAAGAACTTGTGGAACGCTCGAAGTCACCTCTGTTCTGACTCCTCGGATGGACTTGCAATGGCGGCAGCAACTCTCTCTCTCTTTCTCCTTTTCTGACTTCTATTTTTCGTAGTAGTCACAAAGGAGGCCGGAAGAGAGTATATATAGAGAGAGGGTGGAAACCCTAGCCGCCTCTTCAGTTATGGAAAGATTGAATCAAATCCCAAAAGATAGCAACGAGATTTAATTCAAATCCCACGAAATTAATTCAAATTCCACAAAGATAGGATCTGAATTAATTCAAATCCCACAAAGATAGGATCTGATTTAATCGCATTGATTCAGCTTTTCCATTACTGATTTGAATCTGCACAGTCAGCGGATCCCTCCATGCGGCAGCAGCAGCAGCCTGGCCGCATGAGCCTAATGGCCGCATGGACCGCATGAGCCGCATGGACCGCATGAGCCGCATGAGCCGCATGGACCGCATGGACCGCATGAGCCGCATGAGCCGCATGGACCGCATGAGCCGCATGAGGCCGCATGAGCCGCATGAGCCGCATGGGCCGCATGAGGCCGCATATGAGCCGCATGCCGCATAAGACCGCATGGCCTTATATGAGCCGCATGATGAGCCGCATGGGCCGTATGAGGCCGCATATGAGCCGCATGCCGCATAAGACCGCATGGCCGCATATGAGCCGCATGACTGCTGACGTGCTAAGTGCAAAGTGCGCCAACAAAATGCCACATTACGCCTCATGAGCCCATGAGCCCGAGTCCGAGTCCGAGTCGCTAAGCCCCTTTGGGGCTTAGCTCCAATTGGAATTAATCCAAAAGAATGACAAAAGCATTAATGCTTAATTCTTGGAGCCTTATTCTTACCTCCTTGTAAAATCATCCACATGGTTCCCTCCTTAGGGTCACCACCCCATGTGCATCTCTCAACAACACACCCAAGTATATATGTTGAGATAACTCATGGTGCATTTCCGATGTGGGACTAAAATTTACAAGGCATGTTGAGAGCAAGCTCTCTCCATGTAAAGAAAGCACCAACAATCCCCCACATATCACAACATATATATGTGTCGAGGGTTGAGCGTTCCCCACAGTAACTGTCCATTTTGCATTAGGATAGATGTCGCTGACGACTTGAATCTTCCCGCATGGGTTAAATAACAGTGTGATACAAGAATGGACTACGCCTTGAATTCTGTACCACAATTGTAATTCTTTCCACTCACAAAGTGTAGTTACGTGTGCTTCTGGCTGCACATTAAAGGCCCTGTGCCAGCCTGGTTTCAGTGTATAATTTTGGGCGTCTACAAGTTTACCCTCAAGAGACGGCATGATATCTCTTTCCATACACTATAGGTGAGTTCTTTATTAAAGAGATATGGCATAAAGCCTTGCGCTTCCTTGCGGTGCTACGCCGCTATGACATGGCCTGAAGCCGAGGCATTACCCCTTCCTGGAAACCTCATCGTAGTGTCATACTACTGTAGCATGAGGTCACAAGCCTCTTTGTAGTGCCAAACTACCCAGCATGAAGCCTGAGGCTTCCTTGCGGTGTTACGCCGCAATGACATGGCTTGCAATGTCGAGACTTTACCCCTACCTGGGTACCTCATCGTGGTGTCATGCCACTGTAACATGGGGCCATCCTTCCCTTTGTAGTGCTGTCTACAACTCTTTAATTACGTCATACAGCATTAGGCTACCTGCCTATTTGCGGTGCTTCGCCGCTATGACTTGGCTTGCAAAGCCGAGGCATTACGCCTACCTGGGAACCTCATGGTGGAGTCACCCCACTGTAGCATGGAGTTTCACTCCTTGTAGTGCTGCTCTACCGTGCTTCCTGTAAAGCACACCAGGCATTCACTCTGCCTGAGAACTCATTAAGGCATTTAAGCCAACCTTCCACAGGATCTGTTTTTTTCGCAGAAAAATACATAGTAGACAACAGTGGTTATGGGTTCGTATCCCTTCCATGTTCCAGAGAATAAGTACCCACTGTTACCTGACAGTTTTCCAGTCAGTGATCCTCCTTTGAACCAAAAGTTAGATGCCTAGTAGATTTCTCTTTGAACTAATAGCATAAAACTTTATGGTAGGATTACAAAGACACACTATCAGAATGCCTTCAAGCCCATTTTACAAGCTGTGTCATCGACCAACTGGCGCTTGAGGCCCTTTGTGAACGGATCTGCCAGGTTCTCCTGACTCCGAACATCAACCACTGCAATTACACCTCTTTTGATAAGATCGTGTACTGCCCTGTGCTTCAACCGCACAGTCCTCTTCTTTCCGTTGAAGAGGTCATTTGATGCCAACGTCGCAGTCGCCTGGTTGTCACAGTATATCGGTATCACCGGTATCTGAGCCCCAACTACTGGAAGATCATACATGAGCTCCCGAAGCCATTCTGCTTCATCTGCTGCAGTTTCAAGTGCATAGAATTCAGATTCCATGAAGGAGCGAGAGAGTATAGTCTGCTTCTTCGACTTCCATGATATAGCAGCTCCACCCAAGGAAAAGACATATCCACCTGTGGATCTCTCGCTTTCCACCTCTGAACACTAGCTAGCATCACTGAAGCCTTCCACTACTGTCGGATACCCATTGTAGTGCAGTGCATATGTCTGAGTTTTCTTGAGATATCTCATCACCAGCTTCACAGCTTTTCAGTGCTCAACCCCTGGGTTGCTTGTGAACCGACTCAGCATTCCTACGGCGAAAGCTATGTCAGGCCTTGTGGCAGTGATTGCGTACATCAAACTTCCGATAACGCTAGAATACTCCAGCTGCCTGACGCTTTCCCTTGAATTTGACTTCAGCTTCTGATCACACCTGTATGGCGTATCGATCCCTGAAGATCCTTATACCCATAGCGTGTGAGCATCTTCTCAATGTAGTGAGATTGTGACAACGCTACTCCAGTGTCTGTCCTGATGATCTTTATGCCCAAGATGACATCTGCATCCCCCAAGTCCTTCATACTGAACTTGGTTGAGAGGAACTTCTTTGTCTCTGTGACACAGCCTATATCCGTACCTAGGATTAGCATGTCGTCCACGTACAGACAAACGATGACTCCTCTTCCATCAGCGAACTTTGTGTAAACACATTTGTTCGTCTCGCTGACTCTGTAGCCGTTTGACCTAATAACTTTGTCAAACTTCTCATGCCATATCTTGGGAGCTTGCTTCAAACCATATAATGATTTCACCAACTTGCAGACTTTGTCTTCAAGACCTTTGACGACAAATCCATCTGGCTGTTGCATGTAAATCTCTTCGGTCAGCTCCCCATTCAGGAATGCGGTCTTTACATCCATCTGATGTATCACCAACTTATGTATAGCTGCTAGAGCGATTAACATCCTGATGGTGGTCATCCGGGCTACTGGAGCGTACGTGTCAAAGTAGTCTATCCCCTGTTTCTGAGAAAATCCCCTGGCTACCAGCCTGGCCTTGAACTTGTCAATAGTTCCATCTGCCTTCATCTTCTTCTTGAAGATCCATTTACATCCGATGGGCTTTTCTCCTTCAGGTAGATCTACCAACACCCATGTGTTATTGGAGGTGACAGAGTCAAACTCGTCATTCACTGCCTCCTTCCAGAAGATAGCATCTCTGGTCTTCATCGCCTCATCATAGGTAAGCGGATCTGCTTCCACATGATAGGTGACAAAGTCATCTCCGAAATCTTTCGGTCTCCTCGCTCGCTTAGCTGACGGCTCTGCGAGTTCTGGTACAAGAGTTGTTTCCTCAACAACAGCTTCTTCTTGGACTACTGGCTCATATGAGATTTCAGTCTCATTTGCACCTACATCATTTTTCGGAATGTCCGAAAGAACAATGTTTTTGTCTTTTGCAAACTTGTCTTCAAAGTATTCGGCATCGCGAGATTCGATGATATGATTTGACTCAATATCAAGAAATCTCCGAGCATCACTCTTCTCGGCATATCCCAAGAAGATCGCCTTCGTAGTCCTTGAGCCTAGCTTCTGAATCTTCAGATCTGGGAGCTTCACATACGCCAGACACCCCCACACTCGAATGACATTCAAGTTTGGTCTGACTTTGAACCAGAGTTCATGAGGAGTTACGTCCGAAGTTGCATATGGCACTCTATTTAGAATAAAAGTGGCCGTCAATGCAGCTTCTCCCCAGTAGCATTTTGGAAGGCCTGCAGTAAGCAGCATAGAATTCATCATTTCTGTTAATGTTCGGTTCTTCCTCTCTGCTACTCCGTTGGATTGAGGAGAATATGGAGCAGTAGTCTCGCATATGATCCCATGTTCTTTGCAGAATGATGTGAATTCATGAGACCTGTACTCCCCACCTTGATCACTTCTCAACCTCTTGAGTTGTTGTCCAGTCTGCCGTTCAGCTTCGGCCCTGAACTCTCTGAACTTCTCGAAAGCTTCGTCTTTAGACTTGAGCAAGTAGATGAACACATATTTTGAGAAGTCATCGATGAAGGTTATGAAATACTTTATCCCGGCCTTCGTGGAGAAATGTTTGAAGTCACAGATATCGGAGTACACCAACTCCAGAAGATCTGTGCTTCGATTGACCCGATGAAAGGGTTTCCTGGTGATCTTCGTCTGAGCACACACTTCACACTTCTCCACCTTACCCCCACATTTGGAGATAAGTCCTAGACTAGACATTTTGTTAATTCTTTTACAATGACCATGTCCTAGTCTATTATGCCACAACTCAAGAGAATAATCAGAAAATGCAACTGCATTAATGTCTTCAAACTGGTTAACAAGCTGAATTTTAAACATTCCTTCGGTTTGATAAGCCTTCCCGAAGTATGTTCCTTTTTTGGACATCACCATCTGACCAGCATTGATGTCCATCCTCAAGCCTGCGTTGCAGAGCAGGCTCCCAGAGATCAGGTTCTTGGCAATCGCCGGAACATGCTTCACACCTTGAAGCGTCAGAGTGTTCCCAGAAGTGAGTTTCAGTTCCACGGTCCCGATCCCCAGAACTTCAGCTTGGGCCTGGTTTGCCATGACAACCTTCTTAGATATCGGCTGGTATGTGACGAACCATTCCTTGCCAGAACAGATATGGCAAGTCGTACCAGTGTCTATCCACCAGTCAGAGTCAACCCCCACATTTGTGACCTGTACGATCATAGCAACAAAGTTAGAAACCTTATTAGGCTCACATTTCTCTGATTGTTTAGGCTTAGATCTGCATTCACTCTTGTAGTGGCCTTTCTTGCCACAATTGTAACAAGTCACGTGGGACTTAATCTTCTGTTGTTTGAAAGAAGGACCCTTCACTTTTAGATTAGTGAAGTCCTTCTTCTTGGGATGAGAAGCCGCCTGCTTCCCCTTGGGATCTCTCGTCTGCACAAGATTGGCTTTAGCCAACTGTTTGGACAGAGTGTCCACCTTCTGTTGGGAACGCATCTCGTCCTCAACATGGATCTCTTGAAGTAGATCTCCCAAGCTAATGTCTAGCTTCTTTCTGTGCATCCTTGCATAGAAGGTACTCCATCCAGCAGGAAGTTTTGAGACGATCCCTCCGACGACAAACTTGTCGGGAAGGGGCATCTCTTCGTCTTCCAGTTTCTGACGCAGCTTCAGAAATTCCTTCACCTGCGGCAGCATGGACTTTTCATCCTCAAAGAGCAATTTGTGATATTTTTCAACCACAAACATTTTGCTCCTGTTCTTATCTTCTTCATACAGATTTTCCACAGACTCCCATATGTCTCTGGCAAGTTCCTTCTTCGAGTAGGATTCAGCCAGGGAGTCCTCCATAGCATTCAGGATGAGAAGCCTGCAGATGCTATTTTCCCTTCTCCACTTGGCCTGGAGTTTGGTAGCCGCGTTGATTGCGACAGAAGATCCAGTGTCTGGAACAGAGGGTTCTTCCTCTAACAGAACATGATCAACGTCTTTCAGTTGAAGAGTTAGGTAAACCTTTCTCTTCCAGACTTGATAGTGCTCTCCATCGAACTTTTCCAACTTGCAGAAGTCCGATTGGAGGAGCGAAGCATTAATGTTTTCCATCTACACGGATCTTGCTTTGAGATTGTTAGTCCCCGGGCTTGATCAAAGATGAAAAACAGATGCAATCGAGATCTGAGATGTCACACAAAACTTTGCAGTGATCAAACTCAAGATCTACGATGGTACAATAAATCAAATAGCCAAATTACAATCTGAAGGAGGGAAAAAGAGAAGAGAAGATCTCTCGTTCTTCCTTGCAAACGTGTTGCAATTGGGACAGAACGAGTTACAATAATCTGGAGGAAGATTAGAAGAAGAACAGTTACTGGGGTGTCAAAACACCGTTGCTCAAAGCAAGATTCGCCCCACACGATCTGCTTCCAGGAACCAGCAAGTTGAAGAACTTGTGGAACGCTCGAAGTCACCTCTGTTCTGACTCCTCGGATGGACTTGCAATGGCGGCAGCAACTCTCTCTCTCTTTCTCCTTTTCTGACTTATATTTTTCGTAGTAGTCACAAAGGAGGTCGGAAGAGAGTATATATAGAGAGAGGGTAGAAACCCTAGCCGCCTCTTCAGTTATGGAAAGATTGAATCAAATCCCAAAAGATAGCAACGAGATTTAATTCAAATCCCACGAAATTAATTCAAATCCCACAAAGATAGGATCTGAATTAATTTAAATCCCACAAAGATAGGATCTGATTTATTGCATTGATTCAGCCTTTCCATTACTGATTTGAATCTGCACAGTCAGCGGATCCCTCCATGCGGCAGCAGCAGCAGCCTGGCCGCATGAGCCTAATGGCCGCATGGACCGCATGAGCCGCATGGACCGTATGAGCCGCATGGACCGCATGGACCGCATGAGCCGCATGAGGCCGCATGAGCCGCATAAGACCGCATGATGAGCCGCATGGGCCGCATGAGGCCGCATGCCGCATAAGACCGCATGGCCGCATATAAGCCGCATGACTGCTGACGTGCTAAGTGCTAAGTGCAAAGTGTGCCAACAAAACGTCACATTACGCCTCATGAGCCCATGAGCCCGAGTCGCTAAGCCCCTTTGGGGCTTAGCTCCAATTGGAATTAATCCAAGACAATGACAAAAGCATTAATGCTTAATTCTTGGAGCCTTATTCTTACCTCCTTGTAAAATCACCCACATGGTTCCCTCCTTAGGGTCACCACCCCATGTGCATCTCTCGACAACACACCCAAGTATATATGTTAAGATAACTCATGGTGCATTTCCGATGTGGAACTAAAATTTACAAGGCATGTTGAGAGCAAGCTCTCTCCATGTAAAGAAAGCACCAACAGTTGGAACCTTATGAAATATATAAGGAGCTCCCTTTGATATTAAGGGTCTAGATTTCTCCATTTAAGATTATCAACAGTTTTTTCAGTCCCATTTATTGGCTTCCAGTTGCCTTGTGGATTTCAAGGTTGTCGCACTCGGTAGATTTCGGGTAATTGTCTAGCATGGTTGCTTATTTAGGGCTCAATCACTGCCTACCTCACAACTGTTCTGCATCAAAGTGCTATCAAAGCCTTCTTGTTTTGGCTTCTTCTGATCAAGGTTGTAAAAATCGTTAGTCGACCGCTAGTCAGTTCACGGAGACTAGGGATTAATCGGATTAATCGGGGACTAGTCGGTTTGGAGTTTATAATATAGCAGCACATATATTTAATTGGTGTGTCTTTTCTTTTTTTAATTTACATGCTTATTAATATGACATTGGTAGCATCAGCAGCAAAAGCAGTTCAAAAGAAAAAAATACACTTCAAAAGAAAAAAATGTAGCATCAGCAGCAAAAGCAAAAGCAAAAGCAGTCCAATAAAAAACAGTCCAAAGGAAAAAAAATGCAGCAGCAACATCAAAAGCAGTGCAGTCCAAAAAAAAAGGAAGAAAAATTAGTCTAAAGAAAAAAAAAATCAGCGACAACATCAAAAGCAGTACAATCCAAGAAGTACAGTCCCTCCTCCTCGAAACGCTTGTTTTCTTCTCCCTCCATGGTCCCTCCTCCAATACAGCAACAACATCAAAAAACAGAAAACACTTGTTTTCTTCTCCCTCCTTGGTCCCTCCTCCTCCTCCAATACTTGGACTGACAAAAGCCAAACATGAAAAAAATAAAAGAAATGCAGCAAAAGCCAAAAAAAAAAGCAAAAATAGTGCAGAAAATGAAAAATACTACCTGCGGAAGCGACTGGCAGCGCGGCGGTCGGCAGGGATCGAAGGGGATCAGGTCAGTTCGTTTCTCCTTCTCTTCTTTCTCTTTCCCTGAAACTTTTCTGATTTTTTAACCGCTCAGTCGGCCAACTAGCCGCCTAGGGCCGCCTAGTCGGCCGACTAGGCCCGATTACTGCTGTGGCCGATTTCTCCGCCGCCTAGCCTCCAAATCGAGTCGGGGGCGGCCGACTACCGACTAGTTGGCCGTCCAGTCCGATTTTTACAACATTGCTTCTGATAGCCTCCGATAATAGGGCTGATGGAACCCTTACTCTTACCAAGTTCCTATAGTTGTGACAAAAGGTGCCACGGAAAGTTTCGAACAAAGGTTCCAAGTCTTGGAACAGTAGGTGGATCAACTATTGTTGTTGATATATTGACACTAGTCAATAGGCTTATGCTGATTCAATCCTAAAGGACATGAAGGTGTGGGCACATGGTCCACTTCCTCAATATCTGACTTTTACTAAGGGGCTTTTTGGTTCAACGAAGTGGAGCTTGAAAGTGGACAAATTTCGGATCTGGGCGCTCATCTGAACCACTTCCGCTGTTTGAATGAGTTGCCAAGTGGGTCGCGAAGTGGGATGATTTGACAATGAGCAGTTACAGTCTGTTCATTGTGAATCTCTCTTTTCCTCGTTTTCACGTCTTCAAAAAATTTGAAGTGGCTAAAGTGGGATCTCTTCCCCTCCCTAGTTCCATTCGTCCAAGCGCGGAATTCCTCGAAGTTGTCCCCTCCCTAGTGTCACCACTTTTCCTACGGTCGTTAGGAGAAAGATGGAGGCTCCACAGCCTGTACTAAGTGTCGTTTCCGGCTAGGCTGGAGGACGGGTTGGGTTTCGTAGGGAGCGGACTGGCCGAACTTGGGGATTTTCTTCCGTCAACTTAGTTGCTCGAGAGACATGGCCAGTCTTCGAAAGATTAATTTTGTAAATTTTGTGAAAAGTGGAGCTAATGACTTCATATTTCTATCGGATGGTATGAAAAATCAAACGCCTAAAGAAACAAGTTGCATATTGTTTGCTAGTAATGGGGCTGTTTGGATAGGATTGTAGAAAATTTTCACTGATGTGGATGTGTATATAGATGATGTGGATGTGTATATAGATGAATCTTATGTTTTATCTGTTGGTGTTTTTGCCTTTGGACTAGAAAAGATAGTCCCACATCGGCTACACCAAATGGTGAGTATCTCAATATAATGCATTGCTTATGTTGAGGTGTGCACATGAGGTGTAGTGGGACACAAGCTTGTGCCATGTGGAAGTATTTTTCTAGAAGGAAAAATGATTAAATCCAACAAGGATGAAAGTTAATTTTTGTTGTGCGGACTCGGACTCGGACACGGACTCCAGGATGTCTCGTGCATGCACGGGAGTGTTCGGGGGGTAGGCGTGGACTGGCACACTTCTATGCTGATTGTGGGATGATCTAAAATATCAAACTCTATTTTTGAGTATTGGTATTTTAGTCCCACATCGGATAGGAGAAGAGGTGAAGTCTCAACTCCACTCTATAAATAGAGCCCCTTGGCCTCCTTTGAAAGATGCACCAAGAAGAGAGTTGAGGGAGTCTGTTAAGTCCAGGAAGCCCGTTCAAGTCTCAAATATTGACTTACGAGCGTTCCAGAAGTTCTCCTGAACTTGCTGGTTCCTGGGAGCTTATCCGTACTGCGGGTATAGCTTTGAGCGCCGGTGTTCTACACCCCAGCGAGATCCGTTCTTCTTCTTCCTCCCTCTTTCTGTTGCACGGTTCGGTTGCCTTCGAGAATACCGTCGCTTCTCTTTAGAAGTTATACGGTTCTGTTGCCTTCTAGAAATATTACGAAAAAAAATTTAGATTCTCGTAATACAACATCACCTTCTTTAGGGTGTTGTTGCCAGAAACATTGTCTTTACAATTGTTTCTGAATTCGTGTTTTTTCCATCGATTGTTCGTCAAGGTACTAACAATCTCAAAGCTATACGATTCGATGGAAAACACTCGTGCTTCGCTTGTCGATACCGGCTTTAACAAGTTGGAGAAATTCGACGGTGAACACTTCCAGATCTGGAAGCGAAAGGTGACTCTGAACCTTCAACTCGTGGATGTTGATCACGTATTGGATGAGGAAGAACCAATCGTTCCAGCAACAGGATCTGCTGCTGTTCTGGCCGCTGCTACGAGCAAGCAGACGAAGTGGAAAAAGCAAAACAGCATATGCAGGCTGCTGATCCTGAATTCCATGGAAGACTCTCTGGCCGAGTCCTACACAAAGAAGACTTCTGCCAAAGAGATCTGGGAGTCCGTGGGGAAGCTGTATGACGACGACGAGGCCCGGTCGAAGACGTTCATGGTTGAAAAATACCACAAATGGGTCTTTGAAGACGAAAAGACCATGCTGCCCCAAGTGAAAGAGTTCATGAAGCTGCGCCAGAAACTGGAGGACGATAGCATGCCCCTCGTCGACAAGTTCGTCGTTGGAGGGATCGTGGCAAAACTTCCTCCAGGATGGAGCAACATCTATGCAAGGATGCATAGGAAGAAGATGGAGATTAGCCTGTATAATCTCCTCAGTGAGATTCATGTTGAGGACGAAATGCGCTCTCAACAGAAGTTGGACGCCCTGTCCAAGCAACTAGCAACGGCGAATCTGGTTCAAGCCACCAGAGAGAACAAAGGGAAGCAGGCGGCTTCTCACCACAAGAAGAAGGACTTCTCGAATCTGAAAGTGAAGGGTCCAGGATTCAAGCAACAGAAGTCCAAGTCCCATGTGACTTGCTTCAACTGTGGCAAGAAGGGTCACTATAAAAGTGAATGCAAGTCCAAGCCCAAAGAGCAAGGTGAGCCTAACAAGGTTTCTTTGGTTACTAATCAGGTTGCCATGATAGCACAGGTTGCAACTGTGGGGGCAGACTTGGACTGGTGGATAGATACTGGCGCGACATGTCATGTCTGTTCAGACAAGGACTGGTTCGTCTCCTATGAGCCTACTTCCGAGAAAGTCATGATGGCGAACCAGGCACAAGCTGAAGTACTGGGGATCGGGACGGTGGAGCTGAAGCTTACTTCGGGGAACATTCTGACGCTTCAAGGTGTGAAGCATGTTCCTGCAATCGCAAAGAACCTGATCTCTGGGAGCCTGCTCTGCAACGCAGGCTTGAGGATGGACATCAATGCTGGCCAGTTGGTGATGTCCAAGAAGGGTACATTCTTCGGGAAAGCTTTCCAAACTGAAGAAATGTACAAGATTCAGCTTGTTGTAACCCAGCATGATAATATAAATGCTATCACTTTTTCTGATTATTCTCTTGAGTTGTGGCATAATAGGCTAGGACATGTTCATTGTAAAAGAATTAACAGAATGTCTAGTCTAGGACTTATCTCCAAGTGTGGGGGTAAGGTAGAGAAATGCGAAGTATGTGCTCAGACGAAGATCACTAGGAAACCCTTCCATAGGGTCCATCGAAGCATAGATCTTCTGGAGTTGGTTCACTCAGATATCTGTGACTTCAAACAATTCTCTACAAAGGCCGGGATAAAGTATTTCATTACTTTCATCGATGACTTCTCAAAGTATGCTTTTGTCTACTTGCTAAAGTCTAAAGACGAAGCATTCGAGAAGTTTAAGGAGTTCAGGGCCGAGGCTGAGCGGCAAACTGGACAACAACTCAAGAGGTTAAGGAGTGATCGAGGCGGGGAGTATCGGTCTCATGAATTCTTATCATTCTGCAAAGAACATGGAATCATCAATGAGACAACGGCTCCGTATTCTCCACAATCCAACGGAGTAGCAGAAAGGAAGAACAGAACGTTGACAGAGATGATGAACTCCATGCTGTTGACTGCGGGTCTTCCAAAGTGTTACTGGGGAGAAGCTGTACTAACGGCAATGTTCATTCTGAACAGAGTGCCATATGCAACTTCCGACATAACTCCTCATGAACTCTGGTTCAAAGTCAGACCTAACTTGAATGTCATTCGAGTGTGGGGGTGTCTGGCTTATGTGAAGCTCCCGGATCTGAAGATTCAGAAGCTGGGGACAAGGACTACGAAGGCGATCTTCTTGGGGTATGCCGAGAAGAGTGATGCTCGGAGATTCCTTGATATCGGGTCAAACCATATCATCGAATCTCGCGATGCTGAATACTTTGAAGACAAGTTTGCAAAACACAAGAATATTGTTCTCGCAGATCTTCCGGAGAATGATGAGGGTACAAAGCAGACAGAAGTCTTTAATGAACCAGTAGTCCAAGATGAAGCTGTCGTCAAGGAGACACCAGCTGAACCAGAACTCGCTGAGCCGTCAACTAAGCGAATGAGGAGGCCGAAAGACTTCGGAGATGACTTCGTCACCTATCATGTGGAAGCAGATCCGCTTACCTATGATGTGGCAATGAAGACCAGAGATGCTGTATTCTGGAAGGAGGCGATAGACAACGAGATTGACTCAATCACCTCCAACAACACATGGGTATTGGTTGACCTGCCAGAAGGAGCAAGATCCATCGGATGCAAATGGATCTTCAAGAAGAAGATAAAAGCAGATGGAACTATTGTCAAGTTTAAGGCCAGGCTAGTGGCCAAGGGGTTTGCTCAGAAGCAGGGGATCGACTACTTTGACACTTATGCTCCAGTAGCTCGAATGACAACAATCAGATTGTTAATTGCTTTAGCAGCAATACACAAGCTGGTGATACATCAGATGGATGTGAAAACGGCATTCCTTAATGGCGAGCTGACCGAAGAGATCTACATGCAACAACCAGAAGGTTTTGTCGTCAGAGGTTTGGAAGACAAAGTCTGCAAGTTGATGAAGTCTCTGTATGGTTTGAAATAAGCTCCCAAAATGTGGCATGAGAAGTTTGACAAGGTGATAAGGTCAAATGGCTACAGGGTCAGTGAAACAGACAAGTGTGTCTATACGAAGTTTGCTGACGGAAGAGGAGTAATCGTTTGTCTTTACGTGGACGACATGCTAATCCTAGGTACGGATTTAAGCTGCGTCACAGAGACAAAGAAATTCCTCTCGACCAAGTTCAGTATGAAGGACTTGGGGGATGCCGACGTAATCTTGGGGCTCAAGATCATCCGGACAAGCACTGGAATAGCGCTGTCACAATCTCATTATATTGAGAAAATGCTCACTCGCTACGGGTATCAAGATCTTCCTTTTATTGATACACCGTACCGGAGTGATCAGAAGCTGGAGCCAGATTTGAGGGAAAGCGTCAGGCAGTTGGAGTACGCTAGCATCATCGGAAGCTTGATGTACGCTACTACTGCCACAAGGCCTGACATAGCTTTTGCAGTGGGAATGCTGAGTCGGTTCACTAGCAATCCAGGCGTTGAGCACTGGAAAGCTGTGAAGCGTGTTATGAGATATCTCAAGAAAACTCAGACATATGCACTTTTCTACAGCGGAGATCCGTTAGTAGTGGAAGGCTTCAGTGATGCTAGCTGGTGTTCAGATATGGAGAGCGAGTATTCCACAGGTGGATTCGTATTCGCCATGGGCGGAGCTGCTATATCGTGGAAGTCGAAGAAGCAGACTATGTTATCTCGCTCCTCCATGGAATCTGAATTCTTTGCATTGGATGCTGCTGCAGATGAAGCAGAGTGGCTTCGGGAGCTCATGTATGATCTTCCGGTGGTTGGTGCTCAGATACCGGCAATACCGATATACTGTGACAACCAGGCGGCAGCAGCAGTGGCATCAAATGAACTCTTCAACGGGAAAAAGAGGACTGTGCGGTTGAAGCACAGAGCAGTGAACGATCTCATCAAAAGGGGCGTCATTGCAGTGATTGATGTTCGGAGTCAGGAGAACCTGGCGGATCCGTTCACCAAAGGCCTCAAGCGCCAGCTGGTCGATGACACAGCTTGTAAAATGGGCTTGAAGGCATTCTGATATTGTGTTATTACATTCCTACCATAAAGTTTTATGCTATTAGTTCAAAGAGAAATCTACTAGGCATCTAGCTTTTGGTTCAAGGGAGGACTATTAACCAGAAGAATATCAGGAACGGTGGGTACTTGTCCTATGTGACATGGAGAGGTTACGGACCTACAACCACTGTTGTCTACTATTGTTTTCTGCGGAAAACGGATCCTGTGGGAAGGTTGGCTTAAACGCCTTAATGAGTTCTCAGGCAGAGTGAATGTCTGGTGTGCTTTACAGGAAGCACGGTAGAGCAGCACTACAAGGAGTGAAACTCCATGCTACAGTGGGGTGACTCCACCATGAGGTTCCCAGGTAGGGATAATGCCTCGACTTTGCAAGCTAAGTCACAGCGGAGTAGCACCGCAAATAGGCAGGTAGCCTAATGTTGTATGATAATCGTAATAAAGAGAGGTAGACAGCACTACAAAGAGGACGATGTCCTCATGTTACAGTGGCATGACACCACGAAGAGGTACCAGGTAGGGTAAAGCCTCGGCTTCGTAAGCCATGTCATAGCGGCGTAACACCGCACGGAAGCGCAAGGCTTCATGCTGGGTAGTTTGGCACTACAAAGGGGCTTGTGACCTCATGCTACAGTAGTTTGACACTACGATGAGGTACCCAGGTGGGGTAAAGCCTCGGCTTTAAGCCATGTCATAGCGGCGTAGCACCGCAAAGAAGCGCAATGCTTCATGCCATGACTCTTTATAAAGAACTCACCTATAGTGTATGGAAAGAGATATCAGGCCGTCTCTTGAGGGTAAGCTTGTAGACGCCCAAAATTATACACTGAAACCAGGCTGGCACAAGGCCTTCAATGTGCAGCCAGAAGCACAGTTGATGTCATTATGTGAGTAGGAAGAATTACAGTTATGGTGCAGAATTCAAGGCTTAGTCCATTCTTGTATCATGCTGTTATTTAACCTATGCGGGAAGATTCAAGTCGTAGCGACATCTCTCCTAATGCATGATGGACAATCACTGTGGGGAACGCTCAACCCATATATTGAGATATGTGGAAGATTGTTGGTGTTTTTGCCTTTGGACTAGAAAAGATAGTCCCACATCGGCTACACCAAATGGTGAGTATCTCAATATAATGCATTGCTTATGTTGAGGTGTGCACATGAGGTGTAGTGGGACACAAGCTTGTGCCATGTGGAAGTATTTTTCTAGAAGGAAAAAGGATTAAATCCAACAAGGATGAAAGTTAATTTTTGTTGTGCGGACTCGGACTCGGACACGGACTCCAGGATGTCTCGTGCATGCACGGGAGTGTTCGGGGGGTAGGCGTGGACTGGCACACTTCTATGCTGATTGTGGGATGATCTAAAATATCAAACTCTGTTTTTGAGTATTGGTATTTTAGTCCCACATCGGATAGGAGAAGAGGTGAAGTCTCAACTCCACTCTATAAATAGAGCCCCTTGGCCTCCTTTGAAAGATGCACCAAGAAGAGAGTTGAGGGAGTCTGTTAAGTCCAGGAAGCCCGTTCAAGTCTCAAATATTGACTTACGAGCGTTCCAGAAGTTCTCCTGAACTTGCTGGTTCCTGGGAGCTTATCCGTACTGCGGGTATAGCTTTGAGCGCCGGTGTTCTACACCCCAGCGAGATCCGTTCTTCTTCTTCCTCCCTCTTTCTGTTGCACGGTTCGGTTGCCTTCGAGAATACCGTCGCTTCTCTTTAGAAGTTATACGGTTCTGTTGCCTTCTAGAAATATTACGAAATAATCTTTTTAGATTCTCGTAATACAACATCACCTTCTTTAGGGTGTTGTTGCCAGAAACATTGTCTTTACAATTGTTTCTGAATTCGTGTTTTTTCCATCGATTGTTCGTCAAGGTACTAACATTATCTTCTTGATCACCGCCTCTTTGTCTCTTTCAAACTGTAAATAAAATTTGATTGCCACTATAGCTGTGGGGAAGTTCATTTATCTAAAAGAAACTTAGGGAGACTTTCATCGACATTCACAGTGAGTAGACTTTGATGAATATCAATATTCTGGTGTATACTACTGGCGGTACACGGTGTACCATTAGTACACTGTGTAATTTGGATTTTTCCAGTAACATTATCGTGTGTACCACAATACAGTGGCAGTACACTGCCAGTGTATTGCCATCTTTGTAATTGTCATCTAGATTCCAAGTTCATGTGTAATCCTTCAATTATTTGGTTTGAAAATAAATCCCTTTGTAATTTTTTTTGGCTATTTCTATTTCTTTGAAGCTTTATTTTCTTTTTTTTTTTTTTGTGAACCCATTCATTTTTTGGGTTGAAAATAAAATTCCAAGTTCAAATGTGTGAAGGGAGTAAGCTCACCCATTTCAAATGTGGTTAACCGTATCTCTTCTCCATGTCATCCAAACAAAGGAAGTACAAAAAGTTACACTTCCAAGTTGAGTTTAGCAAACATCCAAACAACATAACTATGAATTTGCCACTTCCAAGCTTCACTTCTTCAAAGCATCCAAAAGAATGAAGTAGAAATATATGCGTATACAACATCCGAATTTTACACTTTCATACTTCCATCTACTTCATGCATCCTAATCGCCTCTAAGTGTAAAGAGATTCATGAAGTACATGAAGTTAAATAGTGCAAAAAGTAATGGAAGACAAGATTAAAAGAGTTCAAGAAGGCCAAGATATGATTGAAGCAATATAATACATATCAATTCAGATGGGTTACATAGCTCTTATATATATATTTTGTTGGACTTTGTAATATTCTAGACCTCAAGAAACTATATGAGAAGGGTGGCAGAAATCATGTTTGGATGAAGCTTTTGAAGATAAAGAAAACTCAATCATATGAACCAGCAGATTTCAGTTTGAATCAATGAACTTGAGATACGAGTTATAAAAGAAGGCAAGCTTGCAAGCTGGTTAAGACGGCACGAGGTGGTGGCACATCAAAGAATCAAAAAGCCTAGAGTGGATGCAAATTTTTTTTCTTCTGGGAGAGCGAAATAAACTAACTTAAAACTTAAGGGGGCATTATATAGAAGTTATAAAATAAATTTATAAATCATTTTTATGTGAAAAGTGAATTTAACGGGCATTATATATACTAGTAAATGCACGTGCTTTGCACGTATAATAAGAATATTATTCAATTATAGTCAAATATCTTTTCTGACTCATGTGGTTAAGGTGTGAGTTATTTTTCTTGTTTGGTGGAGTTCGATTCCCCATGTTGACAAATTTAAACTTTTTTCAACAATTTTTTACACAATTTATTTATTTTTAAAAAAATGGACCATGATATACATACGGCTTAGATGGCTCAAAAGTGAGCCGTTTTGAAGCCTCATTGTATAGTAGAATATATTCCAAATAGAATTTTCAGAGCACTGTGATACATCTCCAGGCTACGCACCTGTATAACACATGTCGTGTCATACCTGCGATTGTCGCCTGTAAATTCTAGGATAATATATAGACATCGAGAGACAATCTAAAGTAATTTACATTTATTTACACAAAACTCGCATGTTCGATCACATATTTACATTCTTTTTTTTGTTTACATCCAAAAAGTTTCATAGCTATACATAGAACAACAAACGACAACTACTCATTCCAACATCTTTCATTTTTCTTTCCTTATTCATAAAGCTCCTTCTCATTGTAAAGCTGCACTCCTTCATGGTCTTTAACTAAACCTAGTGAACAAAAACTAGGTCGTCAATACGACTAGCAAGTCCTCGGTCAAGGAACGAAATAAGTAAAATAAGTTGATAAAATTTATTGAAATTAAATCGGAATGAAGAAAACAAAATTATGGATAAGTTTTACTAAAATTTGAAATTCTACTTAAAAATAAAATTTATATTTCTGCATATTCCAAGACTACGGTTGTATTACAGAAATGTGAAGAGCCTCTAACAGCTCCTAATGCAAAACGCAACATTTAGAGAAATACTTCTGGATCACACAACTTCTATTATTTCAACAATAATCTCATTTATCCGGGATCAGGTTTATACTTAATGGGCGGTGCTTAGATTTATCCGTCCCATTAGTATCAGGATCACATATTGATGTGATATAGTCAGGATAACACATGAGTGGTTTTCCGAGTTATCGGAATCAAGCGTTATAGCAATTGTCGTATTACTTAAATTTTTTCAAGAATATCAGAGCAGGCTACATTGGATATTACAGGGTCGAATTCGGGAATTCGGAATCCAATGGAAAACAGGAAACAGGAAAGTGAGCTAAGCCTCACCTCGGACATCGTATGGCCGTACGAATGCCGATAACAGGAACTGATCAGTTTTGTAAAATATAATTATTGTAAAGAATTCGAAGGTGTGATCCAAAGTTTTCTCTCCCATCCCAATGATATCCTAATCTATAACTAAATCTAGGTTTTGTCTTTCCAAAAATCTATCTCTTGGAATTTTCGAAAATTTCGGCAGTCTCCTTTGTATTTAGTGACTCCGGAAAATTCACAAGAGATATAAAATATAAAATTAAGAACTCGGGTTCGCCGACCCCTTCGGTGGAGCAACCCTCAACACCGGAACCACGCAATATAATTTTCCGGGTTCGCCGACCCCTTCGGTGGAGCAACTCTTAACACCGGTATTCACGCAGTTATAATATATAAGAAATATTGAAATAAGGAATTTACTTCATACCTTAGCGAGCTAGCTATCTTATTTATTTGCAATAATGTTCTTTTGGTTCTAAACAAGCTCAAATACATAGTTTTTAGTAGAAATTATATCGGACAAGTTTCTAAGCACAATCACATAATGAATAGATTTCTAAATTCAACTCTAATATGTTCAAAATAAATCTATACTTACTATGTAACATAAACTAGCTTTTAGGAGGCACAAAATAGCTATTGAAACTTGAAATTTTATAGGTGGGGTTACCTTAATATATTGGTACCTATAAATGCCTATTTGACCAAGTGTTCACAACAAAATATGTCAAATAAGTATAATTTCAAATCTGGACATAATTAAAATATTGTGTTAAATTGTTAAAATATCAAAACTTACATATTTCAAGACTAAACTAAATATAACCTAGAATATACAAATCATACTAAGTGTGTATAAACTCATAGTATTTAGATTTTCTAATTTATAATATATGTGTAAGTTGTATTCCTAAATTTTGTTAAGAAACATATTTATATATATATATATGGCCATGGTATACATAAATCCATAAGTTGTGTCCATACATCTCTCTACATACTTATATACATATAAGACTATATATATATATATATATATATATATATATATATATATATATATATATATATATATATATGAAATTAATTAGGCACATGCATACATAAACATTATACTCTTGTTTATATACTAACAACCATCAATCTATGCATACATATATAAAAAAAATAAAAGTGTCCATTTGGTGTCATATTTTTCATCGTGTGTTCATCCATATTTGTATTTATTCCTAACATCAAGATTATAATTTCTAATTTAACCAAAAAATGGTAAAGAAAAATTGAAGGAGAAGCTAGGATGAGGACTTGCTTTTAATTTTCTTGTGTTGGACCTAGAGATTCTTCCAAATTTCTCCTATCATAAACCATTCAAAATTATACATATATATATATATATATTTCAAATTCAAACCCAATTTTAATCTAGGTTTGAAATTGGAAAGAAATGGAGAAGGAATTAGGGGTTTACCTAGGTTTTAGGTATTGGAAGGGGAAGGAGGAGGAGAGGGTGGTGCTTGGAGGTGGCGGTGGTCGGCGACGTGGGGGTTGGCGGCGGCCGGCAGCGGGTCCGGGCGGCCGGCAGCGGCGGTCGGTGGCGGGTTCGGCGGCCCATGCAGGTCTAGATCTTTAAGGATAGTGTATAGGTTAAGGAGATTGTATAGATAGATATTAGATATTCTAAGGACTTACTTGAACTACCCTAGTACAGAAATAAGTAAATTGAAGAATCGATGATTTCGCAAAGGTTTGGGATATGAATTTTGATTAAACTTCATTAAAACTTGATGATGAATTATTTCATGTCATAGATTTCTTATTCGAGAATTTTTGGGTATAGGTGATGGCTCGATTCATGCCTAGCGTTTACTGGGACGGGAGCGAACGGACCTATTATGGATATGAGCAGTTTGCCAGGAAGTCTTGGTTGGTGGTAGGGGATGAAGAACTTCCAGTGTTCGGAGTGTATTTCGAGCGCCAGCGTCCCAAGGTTCGGGACATTGAGGACGGAGCCGAAGTTTACTTTGAGAAGGAAGTACGCCTCATGTTCTTCCTCGCGAAAAGCAGTCCATCACCATTCACTTGGGGATATGAAGGGACCATAAGTGAATGGGAGGAGATCAACCCTTATGATAGGATTCTCGAGATCACCTACCTGAAGCTGACTAGGGGTTAGGCAGGATAGCTAGGAATGGGGTAGCTTTTGTATGTATATATATATGATGTATGTATGTAAAGGTAATTTTTTGTCTGTTGTACAACTTTTTGGATTCACAACAGATGTAAATAGTATTGTATAAGGTTTAGAAGGCAGGAGTTGTAAGGACTTCCTCTGGGAGCATATTGTAAATCATGTTTTAAGAAAATAAATAAAAGTGTGCTTATTTATATCTGATCTTTCCGAATTGCAATTGATCATATATACAGATCATAAAAGTTTAAAATATGTATTTACTCAAAAAGAGTTAAACATGAGGCAACGGAGGTGGTTAGAGTTGCTTAAGGACTTTGATATGGAGTTGGAGTATCATCCGGGAAAGGCAAACAAAGTAGCCGATGCCTTAAGTAGAAGACCTGCAGCTTTCTTTATGAATACACCTAAAGAAATATTGGAAGATCTGAGGAAGATGGGGATTGAAGTAATATGTCCAGTAACATATGGAATCTGGGAAAACTTACAAATACAATCACCCATAATAGAAAGAATTAAAGAGGCACAAAAGAATGATATGAAACTGCAAAGACTATGGAGCAAGACTGAGGCTGGAATACAAACTGGATTGAGTAAGCATTCCGATGGATCCTTGAGGTTTGGAAATCGTTTGTGTGTGCCATATGGAGAACTCCGGACCGAGATAATGTTTGAAGCACATAGTTCTCAGTACTCCATTCATCCTGGGAGTACGAAGATGTATAAGGATCTGAAGCTGAATTTTTGGTGGCACGGAATGAAACAGGAGAGCCAAATTTGTGTCAAAATGTTTGGTATGTCAACAAGTAAAGGTCGAACATCAACCGACCGCCGGACTTTTGCAACCCTTGCCTGTACCTGAATGGAAATGGGAACATATTACGATGGATTTTGTATCCGGACTTCCAAGAACAAGAAAGGATAATAATGCCATCTTGGTAATTGTGGACAGGCTTACTAAATCTGCAAGGTTCTTGCCATTTAGGGTCGGTCAACCTACTGAGCTCTTAGCAGATATGTACATGAAAAATAGTGTTAGTCAATATGGAGTACCGGTGAGTATTGTCTCAGACAGAGATACTCGGTTTACCTCTAAGTTTTGGAAAATCTTGCAAGATAGTCTCGGTACTCGTCTGAAATTCAGTTCAGCATACCATCCACAAACCGATGGTCAGTCGAAAAGAATGATTCAAATCCTAGAAGATATGTTAAGAGCATGTACCTTAGACTTCGGGGGATCCTGGGATGACCATTTGCATTTAATTGAGTTCTCATATAACAACAACTATCAGGCTAGCATTAAAATGGCACCATTTAAAGTTTTGTATGGAAGAAAGTGTCGGTCACCAATATGTTGGAGTGACGTAGGAGAACGTCAACTCTTGGGTCCAGAGCTAGTTACACAAACTATAGACAAGGTCAAGGCAATTCGAAGTCATCTCCAAGCAGCGCAAGACCGATATAAAATGTGGGCCGATAAGCATCGAAAAAAACTTGGAATTCAAGGCTGGTGATCATGTGTTTTTAAAGATTTCGCCAACTCGGGGAACAATCAGATTTGAAACAAGAGGAAAGCTAAGTCCGAGATATATAGGCCCATTTGATGTTTTAGAACGAGTGGGAGATGTATCCTACCGACTGGCTTTACCATCCTCTTTGGAAGGAGTCCATAATGTATTCTATGTATCCCAACTTCGAAAATATGTGCCAGACCCCAGTCATATACTCGATCATTCAGAGATCACAGTGGGTCCAACTCTACGCCTACAACAGAATCCGGTGGAAATTTTGGATCGAAGACAGAAGGTTCTTAAGAACAAGACTATTTCATTGGTTCGAGTATCTTGGAACAAGGACTCACCTGGAGAATCCACTTGGAAAAGAGAAGAAGATATGCGACAACAATATCCTTACCTATTCAATGATCAAGGTAACTTTAGTTGTTGCTATTTTTTAACTTTCTTATTTTCTTATAAATTTCAAGGACGGAATTTCTTTTAAGGAGGGTAGAATGTTATGCCTTATTTTTTTTCTTTTTCTTTTCCTACCTAATAATTATATAATTAATAATAATAATAATAATGATTTTATTAAATACTTTTACATAAGTTTTGCATAAACTTTACATTTGAGACCTTAGAAAAAATTTGTAAATTGCAGGATTTATTCACCTACCTAACAAGTGAGGTGTCCACTTGTGGATAGGTGTCATTTGGAGAAGAAGCTAGGTGGCAAGATGGGGGACCATGTGGCAATTACTAAGCCACATGGCAACTTCATGAAAAAAATGATCCCATACTTTGACACCTCACCATCTCATCTTCCCTAACTATATACACACACCCCCCCACACACCCGACCACTCTCTCTCCCTCTTCCTCTTCTTCCACTCTTCACTCTTCTCCCCAGCGGCGGTCGGTGGCGGGTTCGGCGACGGCAGCGGCATAGTAGCAGTATAGTAGTAGTAATGGCAGTAGATGGAGATGGGGAGAGGAGAAGACTGAAGAGTGGAAGAAGAGGAAGAGGGAGAGAGAGTGGTCGGGGGTGTGTGTGTGTGGGGGGGGAGGGGGTGGTGTGTGTGTGTGTATATAGTTAGGGAAGAGGAGATGGTGAGGTGTCAAAGTATGGGATCATTTTTTTCATGAAGTTGCCATGTGGCTTAGTAATTGCCACATGGTCCCCCATCTTGCCACCTAGCTTCTTCTCCAAATAACACCTACCCACAAGTGGACACCTCACTTGTTTAGGTAGGTGAATAAATCTTGCAATTTACAAATTTTTCTAGGGTCGCAAATGTAAAGTTTATGCAAAACTTATGTAAAAGTATTTAATAAAATCATTATTATTATTATAATTATTAATTATTTAATTATTAGGTAGGAAAAGGAAAAAAAAGGCATAACAATATAGTAGAATATATAAAGATAATTATCATAATGTGTTTGGTAAGCTTTGAACTCGAGATCTCGTAACTAAAAAGATTATCACTTAACCAATTTAGTCGTCATTTACTTGTTAAAGTTAAGAAAAGGTGACCTAAATAAAACAATCAAAGACTATATACAAGGGAAACAAAATTTCAGGCAAGCGATTGCTCCCTCTCGGCCTATCGTGGGTTCGATCTTGGACATAGGCGACAATGCAAGGGCCTCAAGACTAAAGTAGGAGTGTGTAGTACGTATGTTGAGACAAATTTGTTGTTTAAGACTAAGACTTTGGTTTAACATATAAAATCTAGGAAAGGAAAATAATTGAAAGTACCACAGGTGAGAAGAGCGTAGGGAACACTCCTATATATATATATATTATATATATATATATATATATATATATATATATATATATATATATATATATATAATATATATAAAATATATATATATATATATATATATATATATATATATATATATATATATATATATATATATATATATATATATAATATATATATATATAATTTCCAAGATCTAATTCTTCTTTTTTATTATATCGTGGAAACGCCTTACAATCTTCCGTTTTACGCTTAGGCTTAAGCGAAGAAATGTTCTTGTTGGATTCCGGACTTGGTACCCCCAAAAATATATATAAGCGACTGACTTCCTAGGTATCTGACACTAGACTTCGGAGAGAGCAATATATGGGTTAGGGAAAACATAAAAGGGTAGAGAACTTGGAGGAGAAAGGCTTTTAAATGTTCATTTCCTCTTCTTTAATGTATTGGTGAATTATTAATAAGATCTCGGACTTCAAGTTTTTGGGCTAGGGCCGGGGTCCCAAAATCAAAAGAAAAATGACATGGACATGGACACATTTAAGTCAAAGGCGGGTCACGGTGGCCGCCTAAGGCAACTAGGTGCTAGAGCATCTGAAACACCTAAGGAGTCATCTCTAACAACCTTGGAAGCTTGATGTAAGGCGGTTCACACTAGTACCATCTACGACAACATTTAGCACAGAACACCATTTTGGACATAAAGCCACAATTTCTAAAGATAATGGTAAAGGTAACAGTTTTGTATTCAAAGATTCTTCAATTCAATCTTTTCAACTTGGAAATATGTAGCTGAAGTGAAGGCTTTAGATTCATTTTAGATTTTGGAAAGTTTAGTTTGAGTCAATTTAAGATTCCTATTAAATATATCCTTTAGGATTTGATTAGTTATTGTATTAGAGTTGTTTCTTTTTTGTAATTGCTTTACTATCATGATTAGGAGTCTTGTAGAGGCTACAAATAAAAGACAGTTTATGTAACTTTTGTATTTGAACATTTTCTTCACTGATAAAACCTTCAAAGATCCCTGATTTAGGCAGATTCGAGTTACCTTGTTGATTCAAGGTAATTGCTTGGTTGATTTGGGGTGGTGTTTAGAGATCCCAAGTAATCTTCCACAGTTGAGTCACTGAGAGTCAATACCTCACAACCACTCCTCGCCTAGGGGGCAAAGTTTTTCAAGGGTGCTTATTTATTCAGTAAGTTGACTCATCTTGAATTGAACCATTATGATACATGTATTTTGTTTATATTTTAGGTGTGTTTGGTATTTCATGAGAGACATAAAAATATTCTATTCCCCATCGTCATCATCATCCAAGTTTTCTTCCATTAGAATGTGGTCGACTATGGAGTATAAGAAAGTTCCATACAAGATTTGACGAAGTTTTATGACCGGCTATCAACCCGTCGTCAACCTTCTATGTTGTTGCCAAATTCCAAGCCGAAATAGCTATGAGTATGAGAGGGCTATGCCATAGAACCTAGGTGGCCAGTTGACAGGTAGGTAAAAAAGAACCTTTTGGATTGCAGTTTAAGGTCAATAACCAAGGAGCACCCTTCAAGTTCCCTAGACTATAAAGAGCCTAGATGAAGAGGTAAGATATATAATTTGCTATAGGGAAGTGCATTCATCTCTATGACACATGACACCAAAGAGGGAAGGAATGGCGATCCTAAATTTTCTATTCCCCGAACTTCCAAAAATCTATAAAGTCGCTTATAAGATTTGTTGTTATATGTTGGTTGTAGATTTTTGTAAAGTTAGAAATAGGTATTCTTATAGATGAGAGAACTAAATCATGATAGTTGGAAATTCCTACTCACGTTATTTTTCTCTCTTTCAAATCCAGGATCTTTGGAATGTAAGATTATGGATGTCCATCCAAACAGCCAATAGCACAAATATATTGTGTTTAGCCTACATCCAAACCTTTAGTAGATTCCTTTCTGGGGTATTTTGATATAAGAGAGGCATTTATAGAAGCTTTCTTTCTATTCCACTACATATTGGACATTTAATAAGTCGTCCTTTTGTTTTCCCCATTTCACATTAAATTGCAATTATATCAAACTCATGCTTTACTTGCATCTACTCATGTTTTCTATTTAATCTAGTGATGTAAGTGATAATATATGCCCTTGGTCAAATCATGATAGTTGAAAATTCCTACTTACGTTTTTTTTTTTTTTTTTTTTTTTTTTTTTTTTTTTTCAAATCAAGGATCTTTGGGATGGTAAGATTATGGATGTCCATCCAAACAGCCACTAGCACAAATATATTGTATTATTGTGTTTAGCCTACATCCAAACCTTTAGTAGATTAACATTCCTTTCCCGGGTATTTGATAGGCATTCCCTTGTTCTTTACGTACTTATAGAAGCTTTCTTTCTATGCCACTACATATTGGACATTTAATAAGTCGTCCTTTTGTTTTCCCCCATTTCACATTAAATTGCAATTCTATCAAACTCATGCTTTACTTGCATCTACTCATGTTTTCTATTTAATCTAGTAATGTAAGTGATAATATATGCCCTTGGTCTTTGTTGGCCTCTGCCTGATGATGTCTGTACCTCATCTTTTATATGATTTATCACAAAGCTGTGGTTTTCAGGGATTTGCTGAGTGCCGAACTATTAGAGGCTCAGGTCAAGGAGCAACAGTTGCTCTCCTAGCACGTCGTAGTAGATTTCACCCTGGTACTCGCTATTTAGCTAGAGGGCTGAATTCATGTTCAGGCACAGGTGACTCACCACTTTGTCACTGGACTCTAAATCTCTTGTACATGTGGTAAAATAGTGTGGAAGAGTCTTCTACTGTACATGCCTCATGTTTACAAATCTTAAACAACAAAGGTGCATGCTTTGATTCTTTAAGAAAAGCAGTCTTTGGATATGTTACACTTATTTAAGATTGGTTGAATCTTGGAGATTGGTTTACAAATCTTAAACAACAAAGGTGCATGCCTTGATTCTTTAAGAAAAGCAGTCTTTGGATATGTTACACTTATCCATGCAGAACTCCAAGATGATTTACAATTAAACATACCTAATACTTCAACCTTAACTTACATATGTGGAATAGTCGGTCAACCGTTCACAATGGTTAGGTAGTTTCTGTGACTCTTTGTAGTCTTCACTTGATAACTTAACTCATTGCAACGAGATGGGCATTAAACTCCTAAGGTTCATTCTTTTTCCAGATGCATTCATCTTTTAGTATAATGTCCTATTCTCTCTATAAAGTGAATCTCGAATATATGGTTTAACCTTTTCTATTAGCTTTTAATCAGGTGTTTCTCTATCCATGGGCCATTTCAATGGTCCTGAATTACATATATAACTAGTGTTGTGGTTTTCAGAAAAGGCCTTTGAAAAGTGCCAAAGGAGACACACAAGTGCATGTTTGTTACTTTTAAGGTAAAGGAAAATTCAGATGAACTGCCTGGATGCCTTATGCTATTATGGGAGGAGCTTTAAGTAATGTCACTTGTTATCTCAAATGGAGAGATGAAGATGTAGAATGCTAAACTGTTGTCAAACTGGTAGAGACGCAAGGTAAGACCTAAAGGGCTTCTAGATGGGTCGATTCACAATTAAACAATCTAAGGTTCAGGAAAGTCTAATCTAAACTAAAGTTTAATAATAAATAATCTAGCAGTAAAAAAACCCTAGTACATCTCAAAGTATAGATCGAGTTTACCAGAGGATCATAAAGTCTAATCACACGATCTGAACAAATTGAACATTGTTCCAAGGATGACGATCTACAACAATGAGTCTTTGTAAGAAGGTTACTGAATCAACCTTGATCGATGCTTTGAATCTTGAACACACCTCGGGTGAATGTCACGAGGAAGATGGAGCGAAGGTTGTCAACGATGAAAAGGGTTGGGGTCGGATTTGAGTTGATAGAAACAAACCTGGATAACTGTGAGGGTTCTGGTTCATGCAGGCAACAGGTCTGTCAGGTGTCAATGTTGACATGGGGAAGGGTCCTGCTGGGGCAGGTCGACCTGCTGGTGGGACTGGAATTCACGGGGGCTGGGGGGGGGGGGGGTGGCTGGTTACTGTCACGGATTGGGAACCCACATGCACTGGTTCATGCAGGCAACAGGTGTCAAAGTTGACATGGGGAAGGGCCCTGCTGGGGCAGGTCGACCTGCTGGTGGGACTGGACACGGATTGGGAACCACCCACAGGCTGTTTGGAGTGGTCTTCGCAACAACTGGTAATAGGGCCATGCACTGTGGCCTGGGAGAATCTACCATGCACCCAAAACACAACAACAATAATGAAAAAGGCAAGGAGGAAAATAAGTATTGATTTGGGGATTAGGGTTAATATATAAAGAAGAAAGTCTATCTTGGAAGGCATCAGACAGCAAACTTAAAGTAAAATTCTTAGTTCTTAAATAATAGAAGTTGCTTATACCTGTTTATATAACCTCACAAACCTCGGCCATCCTAGTTACCACATATAAGTATATATAGTCCTAAGGTAACTCAAGTCCTAATAAATAAACCAAACCAAAAGCATGTCTAAGTAAACTGTCTCAAATGGTCCCAACTGGAACCGATCTTCAATGGAACTCAAAGTGTATGTACTGGTTCTCCATCAGGAGTCTACGAAATATGATGTTGCTTAAACTGAATAGTTTGAATGTCTTTGAGACTGCAATTTCGCTTCAGAGTTTAGTTCTTTGTATAATCAGTGTAGTGTAGGGACTATCACTTTGATATTGATGTAGAACATGAGTAAATCATATATTTCGATTTTACTAGTTTTGTCATCATAGTTCTATTACTTGACTGAAAAAGGTAGGACCGCCCATATCAGGATGACATTAACCATTATCATTCAGAAACAGTCTATGACAAGATAAGCCATTTTACCTTCTTGGTGTATACAGATGATTTTTGCTTCTAATAGAAAGCTATTTAAAGATTTATTAAGTTAATATTTGTTCTCACATTTCTTGCTCTGGCAGCGCTTCACCAACAAATTCAATAGAACTTAAGGGTCATTGAATGCCAATGTTTTTTGAATTTTCTTGCTGTGCCCCACATCAGTTGAATCAGTAATAATATTGAACCCTTATGTTGTTTTTCCAAATTTTGTCATTCATGTTCAATCCTAAAGGTTGAAGTTACTGAGAGAGCACGAGTTGAAAGTTATAGTGTACTTTCTTTATAAGCTAATGATTGAAGAACTTTAAACATGATCTCGTCTTTTTGTATAGTTTCTTCTTATATTTTGTTTTGATAATAAAATTTGTGTAATATATTTCTAGTTATTTAATATAGAGGTCTGGTTGAACTAGGACTATGTATTATAAACATAAGTGGAGGGTCAGGAGTACAAATGTTGTAAGAAAAGGTTGCCATTGAAAGCTAACAGTAGCAGGGAGATAGTTGAATGTGAGATATATCAAGTAATAAAACCAACCTTTACGTTAGCTGTTCAATGAGGTAGAGGCAATAGAGATGCCCATGCCTGAAAGTGCTCCCTTTCATGTTAAGGATGCCTTCAATCAACCTCATCTTCAGTTGATTTATCTTACTATATTGTTCGCACTACTAATTGGCTATCAACAGTTGTCATCCAAGGTAATTGTTTGTGCTGTAATATGTCTTCATGTATAATATTGATGCATCTAGCTGTGAATAACATGCTTTTGTTCTCCTGTAATTTTTCTTATCATACTTGTTGAGAATCAATAAGGGACTTTTAGTCCCACATCGGAATATGTTATATGTAGAGGAGCTAGACTCCCTATAAGTAGTGAAGTAGTCCATCAATAAATCATCTAACTATTATTTTCTACATGGTATCAGAGCCATAACTCTCCTCCCCTCTCCACACAAAAAAAAAAAAAAAAATTCTCTCCCTCCCTCTAGCCGACCCACCCCCCCCCCTCCCGACCCCCCCCCCCCCCCGACCCCCCCCCCCACCTCGCCGCCCACAGCAGCACCCCCCCTAGCCGCCTCCTACCTAGCCGATCCCCCCCCCCCCCGCCGCCCGCCCACAGCAGCACCCCCCCCTCCCGACCCCCCCCCCCCCGACCAGAACCTCCCCCCCCCCCCCGCCCGACCACAACAGCACCCCCCCTCCCGACCCCCCCTCCCCCCCCGCGACCAGGACATCCCACCCGACCCCCCCCCCCCCCGACCCCATCAAACCCTAACCCTAGTTTTTTTTGCCATGGAAACCCTAACCCTAGACCTAGCAGCCCCATCAAACCCTAACCCTAGCTTTTAGCCAAAAAAAAAAACGGCGTATTTCGAATAGAGACGGCTGTCAAATCTTTATTTGCACCAACTCTGTTCCGTGCTTACGCCGTTTGGAACTAACAAATGCTTTATTTGCTATTCCTTCTTCACATCGGGATCTTTGCAGAGACTGATCATGTCTTCTCTGGTGTCCTGACGTGTTCGCTTTACATGTGCGCGCCGGTGCTGGCCAAGTTAGTAGCGCATTAGTAAAGTCTCTGGCGTTGAAGAAGACGACGTCGACGACGAAGACGACGAAGACGTTGGGTCAGTTGCAGCCTCCGACGACGAAGCAGAAGACGAAGAATTGAGTTCACAGTTGAAGACGCCATGGATTCGATCAGTGGCAAACTGACAGCCGATGAGATGAAGGCCTTGGTTGATGATATCTTATCCAAGAGATTAACCGAGGTAACCCCACGTGTGATCCATACTGATGTGGATCCGTCGCCTTACAAAATAGGGAAGCTGGAGAAACTGGAGACGAAGTTGGAAGGAACTTCCAACTACTTGAAGTGGTCGCGGCAGGCGATACGGACACTGAAGGGACGTGGCTTGGTTGGCTATGTCACTGGCCAAGCCAAGGCGCCAGCCGATCACTCCACCAAGGAGTTTGCTGTGTGGGAGATTGTCAACAACGTTGTGGCTGGGTGGTTGACTGCCTCTTTAACCGACCAGGTGTCGGGCAATGTCGAGGCTATGGAGGCTGCTGCTGATATATGGCAGACTCTCAAAGATATGTACTCCGGCTCCGGCAACCCTATGCGAGTCTTTCAACTGCAAGATGAACTCGATAGGGTGGCCCAAGACGACCGTACCATCTCTGAGTACGCGGCCCTGTTGAAGAAGTATTGGTCTGATCTGGATCATTATGATCCTCTTGGGATGGAAGATGCACAAGTCGAACCAGCCTTCGCAAAGTACTTTCAGACGTTCCTGGCTTATATTTTCCGGCAGCGTATGATGAAATTCCTGAAGGGACTACACCCTGTCTTTGAGCAGCGACGGAATATCCTCCTTTCCCAACCCACGCTTCCGACCTTGGAAGAAGCTATAGCGGTCATGACACAGGAAGAAGCTCGACTGAAGTTGATGCCCAACAAGGGCTCCTCCCAGGGGGAGCCAGCCGCGGTTGAAAAGACTACCCTTGCTGCCTTCAATCAACCTCCATCTATGGGTGGTGTTTGTCAAAATTGTGGTGACTCCGGACATTACATCCGATTTTGTCCAAAACCCTTGCGAAATCAGTCTACTGATCGAGGACGAGGTCGTGGAGGCCGACGTGGTGGTAGAGGAGGATATGCTGGTCGAAGGGGCGGCCACAAAGCAAATCTGGCGGAAGAAGGGGGAGAGCATCATCTGGCTGAAATAACCCCGCTTGAGCGGGAGTTCCTTGAGAAGTTGCGTGGCACGAAGCTGGGTTCGGCCGACAGTCCTGGGGCATCTTCCACCTCGGGAAATCACTTCACTTGCTTTGCCCAAACCAGCACCGATGATTCTGCACGTGCTCTTGCATCTATCCATCAGCCAGGATGGATTATGGACTCTGGGGCATCTCGCCATGTCACGGGGTCCCGTGGTGCGTTTCGGGAATATACTCCCCTACCCTTGCCGGAGAGTATTCAGACCGCTGATGGTACATCCAGCCCTGTAATGGGTAAAGGCACTGTCGCATGCACCCCTTCCATCACTCTAACCAATGTCCTTCATGCTCCATCTTTTCCTGTCAATCTTCTATCCATTAGTGCCATTATACTTGATCTTAACTGTACTGTTTCCTTTGACATTCCTGAGGTAACTTTTCAGGAGAAAGGGACAGGACGACGACTTGGGACTGGCACATGGCATAAGGGGCTGTGGTATTTAGACAGGACTGGACTGGACAAAGCATTGGCATCCTTGGTAGCAGACGCACCACCAGAAGCTTCCTGTCGCAGTGTTGAAGCCGACTTGCTACTCCACCACCAGCGTGTCGGTCATTCCTCTTTTTCGGTTATTGGTCGAATGTATCCGTCCTTATATCAAAGGGCTAATAAAGAGAAGTTATTTTGTACTGCTTGTGCTTTGGGAAAACATACCAGAAGCTCGTATGTGAGCACAGAGAATAGGAGTTCAGCTGCTTTTGACATGATACATTCGGACGTATGGGGCCCTTGTCCTACTACCGGGATTAACGGCTTTCGATGGTTCGTCACCTTTATTGATTGTTATACCCGTGTGACATGGGTCTACCTTCTGAAGAATAAAAGTGACGTCCTTGAGGCCTTTCAGGACTTTCATAGACGAGTGGAAACACAATATGGCGCTAAAATTTAGTGTTTTCGATCCGACAATGGGACGAAGTATACGAATAAGCGGGTTGCTGAGTATTTTTCATCTCATGGAATACTTCATCAAACTTCATGTGCTTATACTCCGGCTCAAAATGGTGTGGCGGAACGAAAGAACAGACACTTGCTGGAAGTTGCACGGACGATGATGCTGGCTATGAATGTCCCGAAGCACTTATGGGGGCAGGCTATATTGACGGCCTCTTATCTCATTAACAGAATGCCATCTCAGGTATTGGACTGGAAGACACCATTGGAGATGCTTACTGGAGCTAATACATACACTGTTCCACCAAAAGTTTTTGGATGTGTATGCTTTGTCCAGGATAATCGGCCTGGCGTTGGCAAACTGGATCCTCGGGCAGTTAAATGTGTCTTTGTCGGTTACACGGCGACTCAGAAGGGTTATGCCTGTTGGAGTCCAGTCGAGCGGAAGATGTTTGTCAGCATGGACGTTACTTTCAGAGAACTCGAACCATACTATAGTTCGGATGAAGGTTCCGCATTTGGTGACACACCTAACACAGATGGTGTTCGATGTGAGGGGGAGATAATAAGCCCAAATGTGGTCGTCGAATCGGTTCCGTGTCCGGTTGTAGAAAACTGGACGAAAGGGGGAGAGCACAGTGACTCAGATACAGAAAATGAAGAAGAAGATCCTTATGTTACGCAGGGGGAGCAGCAGACAAGGGAAAAGGAGCTCTAAGTCTACAAAAGAAGACAACAGAAGTCCAGTACTGTTCCTATGCCATGCCCTGTGCCTACTGTACCAAGTTCCTTGTCTACTCCTGCTCCAACTCCTGAAGATGTTGCCCCCGCACAGAATCACTCGGATTCTGATGCGGATCTCTCCGACTCGGATGGTACGATGTCTCCACCACCTATTTCTTCCTTAAGGAGATCTTCTCGCATCAATACGGGTAAGGCTCCTGCTCGTTTTGATGATTACGAACATGACATTGCCAACTTCTTATCTTATTCTAACATTTTTTCGAATTATCGAGCCTTCATTGCATCCTTAGACTCTACTTTGTTGCCCAAGTGTTGGCAGGAAGCAAAGAAAGATCTAAGGTGGAAAGCTGCAATGATGGAAGAACTTGGAGCACTGGAGAAAAATAAGACATGGGAGCTGGTTCCATTACCCAAAGGAAAGAAAGCTGTGGGATGCAAATGGGTGTACACAGTGAAAGAGACGCCAGAAGGAAAAGTAGAGCGGTACAAGGTGAGGTTGGTTGCAAAAGGATTCACACAGTCATATGGAATAGACTATGATGAGACTTTTGCCCCAGTAGCAAAAATGAGCACCGTAAGAACTCTGGTCTCCATTACAGCGAACTATGGGTGAAAGCTGTACCAGTTGGATGTGAAGAATGCCTTTCTTCATGGGGACCTGCAAGAAGAAGTATACATGGAGCTCCCGCCTGGGTGCTATGCTACGGAATCAAACGGAGGGACGTCGCAAGAAAAGGTGTGTAAACTGAAGAAGTCACTATACGGGCTCAAGCAATCCCTTCGAGCCTGGTTTGACAGATTCAGAAAGGCTGTTACAGGCATGGGATACCGTCAAACAAATACAGATCATACGGTCTTCCTTCAGCATGCAAGAGGCCATATCACTATACTTGCTGTATATGTGGATGATATAGTGATCACAGGTGATGATGAAGTCGAGATCACTAAACTGAAGTCAAAACTCGCGAAGGAGTTTGAAGTGAAAGATTTAGGAGCGATGAGGTACTTTCTAGGTATCGAGGTGTGTGAAGGCGAACAAGGAATTGTTCTCTCACAGAGAAAATACACACTAGATCTGCTGAAGGAGACAGGGATGCTGGGATGCAAAGCAGCGGTCACTCCAATTGACCAGAAGTGCAAGTTGGGAGCAGAAGTAGGAGAGCCCAGTTGATCGTGAAAGATATCAACGACTTGTAGGAGACTTGATTTATCTGGGACACATTCGCCCTGATATCTCATTTGCGGTGAGTGTAGTGAGTCGCTACATGCATGATCCAAGAAAGGGTCATATGGAATGCAGTATTTCAGATCTTGAGGTATCTGAAAGGAACGCTTGGAAAGGGGCTATGGTTCAAGAAGAATGGACGCATAGAAGTTGAGGGATACTGTGATGCAGACTGGGCGAGCTGCATAGACGACCGAAGGTCTACCACGGGATACTGTGTTTTTGTAGGAGGAAATCTGGTCTCATGGAGAAGCAAGAAAACAGTCTGTGGTAGCACGGTCGACAGCTGAAGCAGAATACAGAGCAATGGCTCTAGGAGTGTCAGAGTTGCTATGGGTGAAAGCATTGCTGACAGAGTTGAAGCTGGACAAGGGAGCACCATTGCGTCTTCTGAGCGATAGTCAAGCTGCAATAAGTATAGCTAACAATCCAGTTCAGCACGACAGAACGAAGCACATCGAGATTGATCGATTCTCATCAAGGAGAAGCTGGAACAGGGGACTGAAGATTGATCATGTCCGCTCAGAAGAACAAGTTGCAGACTGTCTGACTAAGGGTCTTAGTTCATTAAGTCTGTCAAAGCTATGTAACAAGATGGGGATGATCAATATCTATCGCCCATCTTGAGGGGGAGTGTTGAGAATCAATAAGGGACTTTTAGTCCCACATCGGAATATGTTATATGTAGAGGAGCTAGACTCCCTATAAGTAGTGAAGTAGTCCATCAATAAAATCATCTAACTATTATTTTCTACAATACTTCTGTAATTTTGTCCTAGTATGTAACTAAAGTATGCTTTACAATTTCTTATTCTCTTATATTCTAACAGGAAATGAGGTGGAATGTGAGCAACTTGTGTGGATTCCTTCTGGACAAACTATTCCTTTTAGCTCGTATATTTGGCGGCGAGGCACCATACCTATCTGGTGGGGGGCAGAGTTAAAATTATCCGCCGTAGAAGCTGAAATTTATGTTTCAGCTCAGAATCCTTATAGAGGAAGTGCGGAGTATTATCAGAGATTAAGTAGCAGATATGGTGCTAAGGATCCTAAGTTGAGTACAGTGGGCCAAAGAAAACTCCTTTGGTGCCTATAATGTGTCAATCTACTTAGATATGGGGAAGGGAAGCCAGAAACTATTTTGGTCGATCACTTTAAGGAATCTCTGAAATATATCAAATCGACCGGGAAACTACCTTATACATGGATTCAGTTGATAAATTATGACTGGCATGCTACTGTTAAGTCCAAAGGTGAGCAACAAACCGTGGAGGGGCTCTGGAAACTTCTCAAGGCACCAACAATAGCAATTGGCTTTTGTGAAGGAAATTATTTTTCTTCAGTGAAACCCCTCAAGGAATGTAAAGGTTTAGTTGTTTGTAGTGATGACTTTGATGGTGGATTCTGCCTCAGATCACTTCAAAATGGTGTAATACTTTCAATTGTGCCGACTCTTTGGACAGAACTAATGCAGCCAGTTATTTTGGTTCTCTTCAAGTTTTTGTAGAACAGTGCAGAAGGTTAGGCATATCCCTTGACAGGGATCCAACTTTTGGCTTTTCATCCAAATATGGAGAGTTAGGTAATTGTGGTGGTAAAAGTGGTACTTTGCCTCCAGGGTGGGAGGAAAGATCTGATGCTGTGACGGGGAAATCTTATTATATTGATCATAACACACGCAGAACCACTTGGGAGCATCCATGCCCTGACAAGCCTTGGAAAAGATTTGATATGACATTTGATCAATTCAAGAACTCAACCATCCTGGCTCCTATAAATCAGCTGGCTGATCTTTTCCTTCTAGCAGGTGACATTCATGCGACTATATATACTGGCTCGAAAGCCATGCATAGTCAAATCCTCAATATATTTAGTGATGATGGTGGTGGGAAATATAGCAGATTCTCAGTAGCACAAAATGTTAAAATTACCCTTCAGAGAAGATACCAGAATGTTCTTGTTGACAGTTCTCGGCAGAAGCAGTTGGAGATGTTTCTTGGAATTAGGCTCTTCAAACATCTCCCTTCAGTTCCTGTTCATCCTCTAAAGGTAGGCCGCATTACTGATACTTATACCTTGATTACTGAAAAACTACAACATCTATTTGACATGATTGTTTATGGGCGCCTTTCTTGTTTGGAAACTGTTCAATTTGTGTTATTTCTTGTGTTGGTTGTGCAAGTAACATTCATTTTAAAAGAAAACAGTTTTTTTTTTGGATACGATGAGCCTAGCAACTTATTAAACTGGTGAAAGTACTTATCAATTGTTGTATCTTGTATTTACTTGAAGACTTTAAACTCTACTTCTGTCTGGTTTTCCACTGATATTCTTTGGTATGAAAACTTGACATGTTTGTAGCATGTTGCTGATATAATCTTTCAAAGACTAGATGGAACAAATTTAAGCAGCTGTATGTCTAGTGCTAGGATGGTCATCAGAGCAAGCTATATTCTTGCTTACATGACCAAAGAAGAGATAATCAGCAGTCTCTTATCATTTTGTGGCAGAAAAGAATTTTAAGGTATTGGGGGACAGAAACTGTATTAAAGGGTTAAAAGTAGAAAACACCATTTGAGTTCTCTGGTCTGGTGACAAGTAGACAGTCACTGCCCGTCCCAGTCCCAGTGCCCGTGCCCATGCCAATGCCCATACCCATGCATCAACCTTAAGCCACTATATTTGTTAGATTTAGTTATTCCATGTAGTCTCCTTTAGTCCTACATCGAATTATATGCTATGAGTCAATGAGGAACCAACTTATCTTGTATATACATACCCACACTCTGTTCATAAAATCATCCAAATGAGTTTTTGTACGTGGTACCACAACAGGTTTTTCCTACCTAAAATAAAATTATCCACCAGTCTACAGAACCCTAACCCTAACCGCACCACTTTCTCCCTAACACTGCTCCTCTCTGGGCTACAATATTTTTGCACTAGAATGATAGTATGAGGAAACCTTTATTTTACTTGGAGATTTATATGGTAACTAGGTGCGACAAGTTTCAGAAGTAAATTGGTTATTAATATTTAGGAACCTTGTGTTTGCTTACATATCTACTATTAGGTTTACTTGATTTTTCTTCTTTTAAGGTGGGTTTATTAGATTCCCCTAGGATTTGTTTAATAACGAGCGACTAAGAATTGAAGCTGACAGTGGCAGGAAGTAAACTTGACAAATTTATGGACACAACTTAGACGATCTATCCTGTTTCTACAATTGATACTTATTTTAGTTCAAATAAAGGTAGATAGCCTCTTTTTGCTCCAGCTTGTGTATACGAGTATTTCTTGGGGACTGGGGAGAAGGTGGCCTTTTTCTCCCTGAGTACTTTCTTCTGTATGCTATTCTTCTTTCTTAACTCTTCTGCCTTGCGCTAATCTTTATATTTCTTTCTGGAAGATATCTTAATTTTGCATTATCATATGTTCTTATAATACAAAATATTTGTTCTAGGAAGAGAAAACTCTTATTTTTTTAGGACTGGATCAAATACTACCAACTATATACTTTTCTTACTAGAAAGGTACAAGAACAGCTGTAAAGATTTTAGGCAGAGACATTCTTAACTTCTTTACTGGATGGATTAAATAGTAATACTAGTCAAGTAGATTTCTTTTTCCGCACTAGGAATGTAGGTAGGATAGCCTGCAAAGATTTTGAAGTTATATCAGGAGAGAACTTGAACATGCAACAAAGATTGGTGGTGTTAAGACAGTAATATGGACGAGCTTGAACATGGATCACAACTTGATGCTATTAAGACTGTAATATTAAGAAGTGGAAGAGAAATAGTAGGATAAACAAGAGTCTGAGAACTAGATGTTGGACTAGAAAGGAGAAAAGTCAATTCACTTGTGGGATATTATGATAAAAAGGGAGTTAAACAATAGAAAAAAACTAATGTTATGTCGAATAATATGAACAATCTGACCAACCGTATTAAGAAATTCGAAAAAAGTGGTTCTAGGAGTATCTAAAGGTAATGGATTGGCCTGTAATGAAAGTCGGTGGGAGATAATTACGACAGGAAGAGTGTCCTATGAAGATCTTCAACTATGCATTGATGTTAAAATCTTTTAGGGAGATATTAGTAATGAAAGCCAATAAGGTAGCTAGTGAAGCTGAATGTGATAATTTATACAGGGAGCTAGAACTTAAGGAAAGAGAAGAAAATGCTTTTTATAAGCTTACCTCGAGTATTGGGAGGAGTAGAGGCCTAGGTATTTAAAATGTATTAGGACTTGGGAGTAAAGACAAATAACAAAAGTACCAGTAAAAGAAAAGGGTGAGGTGAAAATGTGGAATATTTACTTTCAAGTTGGTGGGGGTGAAACAAGGAAGTCTAAAAGATAATTAAGACAGGAATAGCGTCCTATGAAGATCTTCAACTCTATGTTGTTACAGGCGACGCCTAGGCGCGCCTAAGCGTCTAGGTTGAGGGGAGGGCGCCTCGAATAGGAGAAATTATCTCCGTGTCTGGCGATGGGCGCCTAGACGGACGCCTAGGGTCGACCAGGGAAAGTGAAAGGCGGAGAAGACGTCGTAATATCTTATATTGTTATAAGTACATACAAATTTATCAACTGTTCATGTTAATGTTAATTGTGTATATTAGTTATCAACTATTCTTGACAAATCAATTGTTCTTTATACTGTTATATTGTTGCTGCTTAATATCTTATACTTTTACAAGTATATAAATTATACATAAGTACATAACTGCACTGTCTGCTATATTGCAGTTTTTTTCCTGTATATAATCATCTATGACCTGGACGGACGCCTAGGCGGCGCCTAGACGCGCCTAGGCGAGGCGGGTAGGCTGTCGTCTCGCCTCGCCTAGCGCCCAATACAACATAGCTTCAACTATGTAGTGATGCTAAAATCTTTTATGGAGATGAATTAGTAATGAAAGCCAATAAGATAGATAGTGAAGCTGAACTTAATACTTGCGATAATTTATACAGGGAGCTAGAACTTAAGGAAAGAGAAGAAAATGCTTTTATAAGCTTACTTTGAGTATTGGGAGGAGTAGAGGCCTAGGTAATTAAAATGTATTAGGACTTGGTGTCACGCCCGCTCCCGCAGGAGCGATCGTCCTCGCTAAGGCGTGATGCCGCACGGGCCTAGGTTGCGCCCGTGCAAGGCTAAGTTCGAAAACGGCCGATTTGAGCTAGGCCACAGAGTCGCACAGAGTGTCCCCATTTGCAGCGGAAAGTAAATGAACATAAATTGAAGCGAATTCAACTCTTTATTGATATTCAAGAAGTTTACAAGCAGCGCTAGGCCGATATTACAAATCACTCAAGCTCTCTCTGAAACATGAAAGGCGTGCCAAGTGGCTTACAAGATGGAATGATTAATGGCGATGTTCCAATACATTATGTCCTGTATAGGGTTCTGCTCCTTGCAACGCTTCAAGGCTCCAGAGTTGGCTCCGCGCCTTAGCACGTTCAGGGAAGCTCCGCACCCGACGACGTCTCCTGCATCCTGCAAGCAGACTGTGGGGTTATCAGTACATTGTTATGCACTGGGGGGAGGCTAGCTCGCCCACAATGCTATCATTACCAAACATGTTCTATTTACTTTCGTGCACCGTCTATCATTTATTGTCTTTCTAATCTTGTCTTAGGATCCGTTTCATTCATATTTCATAACCTATCTCGTGTTGCCAAATTCAATGTGTTGCATGAAAATACATGCACGACTTACCCATACTTATCGTCCAGCCTTCCCTGTCCAAAGTAAACCAAGTTAGTCAACAATTTGCATATATCAACTTAATGTAATTCACGTAAACATTCAATGTCAAGGGCATGTCCCTGCCTCAGGTCCTAGCGCGTCGTAGGCGTGTTTTTAACTCATTTGCTCGAAGTACTCTTGATTACTTGGTGTGTTATATTCAAACCTGTTCAGAAGGCACTTCATTTAGTTAATTTAGACTACTTTGATTTCAATGCAAGGACTTGCACGTGGATTGTCACCAGCAAGGCCCACTTAAATCTATATGCACCGGTCGCTAGCATCACAAGCCATTTTGGACATAACCAAGCCGTGGTATTTCTCAACTAGCATAGGGTACGGGCTGGCACACCCCGTTAGTCTCTTGAAATACGCCTGCACTTACGTCCCCTGGGTGGCCAAGTCCGCACCCAGGCAGCCCGTAAGCCACGATTTGATTCCGCCTAGGCCGGCCACGATCCTCCCTTTGATCATGCCGCGGAATCCCTATCACCCGTGCACGGGTCCGTCCACGACCATTTCGTATTTTATTATCATAGGCAAATCCTTAGCCATAATGCGTTATCGACCAGGTTGGTGTCCGTGCAACGCGGGTAGCGAGCCCGTTGCACGTGCCGTCATACCTGTCGCTAACCATTCCTTTCTTTCTTATCTTTTATTCATTCTTCCTTTTCTTTCTTTCGCTTGTCCGTTCGTTCATGGATTCATTCACACATTCATTCATTCATTCATTCATTCGTTGATTCATTTATTCACTCATTCGTTCATTCATTCATTGATTCATTTATTCACTCGTTCGTTCATTCTTTTCATTCATACATTATGCAACTCCCCGTGCGGGAGTCGCCTTGGCGACCCATCCCCGAAGTCTTTCAATGTTGATATCCTCTACTCGGAACGACTATATCGATAGTCTTCCGTTTTGTTGTAAACCATTCATTGTTTCACTGTTTGAACGCATAAGGGACTTGAACGTAATCTTGTGCCTTAGCACGAGTGCGGAGTGCGGTGCGAGAGTTCTCACATTTTCCATGTTCCTTTCATATTCTATACAAGCATCCAAGATGGGATTATTCCCTTAGCTAGGTGCGTTGAGTCATTTATTAGCATGCGCGGTGTTATCGCCTAGCGATTCTAGCAATAGTATCCGTATTGTTATGTGTCTAGGCTAAGCAAAGACGGGTTCATCGGAGCCACCCACCTTAGCGATGTTCGCATCGGCCAAGCGATACTCCGAACGCGCCTTTGAAAGTCTAAGTCTGGATTCATCTTGACGGGCCAATGTAAGCCTTGCATCGATTCTTCATCAGGTCAATGCCAATTTCGGGTCGACGGCTCGTTTGAGTCGTTGCACTTGCCGTTTGAATCAACGTTCCGCTAGGAGCGGGTCACACTTGGGAAAGACAAATAACAAAAGTACCAGTAAAAGAAAAGGAAGGAGAGGTGAAATGTGGAATATTTACTTTCACAAGTGTTTAATGAGATTAACCACAGGATCTGAATATAGAAGCTGAGTTAGTTCGAGTTAGAACTATTGCTTGTATAAAGTTTGTTGTTGAAGTTGCTTTATGTAAAATGAGAACTTGGAAAAGTGGTCCATATCCTCAGTTTATTTTGGGTGGGGGGTTGGTGGGCCGATATTTTTGACCCGATTGGTTCAGAGGTTTCAGCCCCTCCAATTCTGATCCAATGCTTAAAACCTGGCTTGAAAAGTTGTAGGGCCTCATGGTATCTATATTAAGGCTTTGGAATATTTAGGATACACGTACGTTTTTTTTTTTGAATTTGATTTCACTTAATGTATATATGTTCCTAATCTCAGATGAACGAGCTGTCAGTTCAAACACTGAACTAACTTATATTTGTTTGGTTTCAATTATTTTATTGAAATGAGAAACCTCATGAAACTAGAGTTTTTTTTTTCTTTAATAGAAGGAATTCAGTGTTTTGAGCCATCATCCAATTTTCTAACAAGCGTGCATGATGGAGCTATTTGGTTTACTTTGCTCCAATTTTATCATACCTTCGGCTTCTCCCATACTAAGTGGGAGAATATACTGGAATTGTGTACTATCAAACAACTATTTCCTGTTACGTTAGCATGCGAAGCCTTCTCAAGTTGTCAACTCGTTATTATAGACACTACTGCTTTTGTCATTTGTGATGATATATTATCCGCACATCTTCCTCTTCCTCCAATACCGGGAGTCAGATAATTCTACTGATTTTCTTGAGGTGTGCACCAACTGTGGTTTGCTTCTCTCTACTAAATGATTTTAATACATATGAAGGTTGTACACAATCTTTGGCATTAAACGAAAGTATGCTTTGGAAGCCTGCCTTGTTGGGCTTCTGTGGTTGTCTTTTCAGATATCTAAGTCTGCTTACTGGTTCCATTCAGGTGTTATCACGGCCTTCAGGATGCTTATTGAAACCTATCCCTAGTATCTTACCAATTGCAGATGGTGGTTCAAGCCTTCTGAGCTTCAAGAGAAAGGACCTCGTCTGGTACATTACTTTTACCTTTTTCTTTATCTCGTAAACTTTGTTTTTCAGTATTATCCTCGCAGTTGCTAGTTTTCCAATTGAGAGATTATTCCTTTAGATATCTGGTTGAGTTGATATACTTGTTTGTTTAACAGGTATGCCCACCTGCTGCAGATGTTATTGAACTTTTTCTATCTTGGAGAACCATGCCATGTTTCTCATCTTCTTCTCACAGTCTCACATGGTGTGGAGGATTCATCATACCCAGCAACAGTGGATGTAAGAACTGGAAGCGACTTAGATGGACTCAGACTTGTCCTTGAGGTTTGTATTTGCTGCTTCCTTTAGTTTACTTGTATCGTTTAGCACAAGTTTGTTCCTTATAAAGCCAATTAGGTGAGTATAAATTTTCTGTAGCAAGTGGAGAGAATTCTTGTCGAACTTTATTCCCCTCATACCTGTTTGTTATGTTTCTTGGTGTTGATATTATGCTTGATTGAAATCCAAGGATTTTTAATGGTTTTTTTGGCATGTATACCTCTAAAATGTCTACTTTTGGACATACCCTGCAAAACTTCGAGTTGCATGTATACCATTCAAAAAACTCTTTTTGCACGGATGCCCTTGTTTTGAGTACCCATGGACAGCTCTACATTTGTCTTGATTAAATAAAGTGTAAGCCAAAATACAAATGATAAAATGTCGAAAATACAAATGATAAAATATTTTGAGTACCCATGAACATCATTCATTTTTCGCTCTTTGGCCTAGTGTGCCATGGAAATAAATGCAATTCCCTAAAGTATAATTATGTCGCCTTACCTCTTCTAGGCTCTTTTTTATTCTAGGAGAAGTTGGAAGGTGATCCTTGGTTGCATGAGCTTAAATTGCATGACGAAAACCGTAAGTCCACACACCTATCAACCGCCTGTATAGGTTTTACAGGAAGTCCCTCTCGTTCTCATAGCTAAGTCGCTAGAAATATGACATTGGCACATAGGTTTGACGTCAGATTGATAACCGGTCATGAAACATAGTCAATAATTTAGCATTCGTGTTCCATAGTGTTCCCATTCTGATGGTAGAAATAGGGTTGAGCATTCGGTTAATTCGGTTTAAACCGAACTGAATAACCCAAAACCGAATTGGACCGAAACCGAATAAGCAAAATCGAAACCGAACCGAATGGCCCAAAACGAATCAAACCGAACCGAATTAAATCGGTTCAGTTTTCGGTTTATTCGGTTTATTCATTTTTTTTTTTGCCTTTTTTTGATATATATATATATATATATATATATATATTTGGAAAAAAGTACTTTGTATATATAAAAATTTGAGGAGTCTACAAGGCAGATCTTGGTGCAGACTTAAAGTTTTCCATCACTTTTACATCAAATTCTATGTTGTGTATCACCCCAATAGTGGGCGTAGTCACCAGCTCAAAAATTCTATTATTTCTTTCCTTTCATATATGTCAGACCGCGGCCGCCAACCGAATCCTTGCTGTATTATACCACTGGAAACCCCAATTTTTTTCGGCCATGATATCTGCCACCTCCTCCCTCTAGCTTCGAGGGCCAGATGTCTGTAAGCTGAGCTGAGAACACTGATGTTGCCAAACAGATGATGAGAAGGAACATCTAAAGAAAATGTGCTCCATAGATTCATCGTCTTGTTTGCATAGCTCACACAGTGGTGAAGGAATATGCACACCAAACCTCACCAGACGGTCTCGAGTAAGTAACTTCTCAAGACAAAGTTTGTACATGCAAAATTGCATTTTGGAGGCACCCCTTTGGTCCACACCATGTGTCAGCTCCATGGGGAGGATGAACCTCCCTAATAGACGCATAGACGATCGATTGGGAAAAGATATGCTGTCCAATGTCTGTCCACACCCATCGATCCCCATCCGGACTCTCAGTATCCACATGGACCGCTTCAATCTTCTGCCGAAACTGTCTCGTCGTAGGGAGAAGGTCCGCTCTCCACACGTCCTCCCGCAGAATAGCGCCCACCCGGGCCCTCCTACCATCCGTTGGAATCGCTTGCCAACCAATTCGATCCGCCAAGCTCAGATGGTTGATCCGAGGATCCCACCAAAGGTCAGTAGTTTCTCCATCTGTCATCACTCTGGAAATAAGCCCTTTCAAAGTAGTCCGATGGGATAGTAAGTTCTTCTAAGTAATGGAGTCGTTGCTATTGGCTCGGATCTCCCAAAAAGTGGTCCTTCATATATCTTCCCTTCATCCATATCGTCCACAAAGAATCCTGGGCGAGAAATCGCCAAGCTTGTCTCAATTCCGCAGTCTCTCGCAAGGTCCGAAGGGACTGTAGGCCAACACCTCCCTCCTCCCGAGGTTTGCATAAGGTCGTCCAATCTATAGAGTGTAGGCCTTCTCTCCAGATGAAGTTGGCACAGAGTCTTTCAATTTACTAATGGTCGTAGACGGCAACATGCGAGTCTGCAACCAGAAACGAGCAATGGCATAGATGACGGATCGAACTAACTCAATACACCCTCCAAAGGATAAGCTCTGGGCATGCCACCCCTTCAGACGACGCTGTGCGTAGTCCACCAGACTTTGGCATTCGGTCTCTTTGGCGTAGTTGATATATAACAGAATTCCCAAATATTTGATTGGTAAATCTCCTTTCTCAATACCAAGGAGTAAAGTCGTCTCTTTCTTCTGTTGACAAAGCTTGTTGAAATAGGCCATACTCTTATCTTTGTTCAGCTGTAGACCAGTCAGTGAGCCAAACCGTTCCATAATCCAGTTCAAAGCCGTAATCCCCCGACGCGAAGGAACCAGAAAGACCAGCAAGTCATCCACATAGATAATGTGATACCTGAGGATGCACCCGCTTATACAGCGGGGTGATCTGGCTTCTATGTGTTGGCCCATTGGTCATGGTCAAACCTGATTTTAATAATTGATCAAACTTTGTCTCGATATACGGATGTTTACTAAAGATATTTTGGACACTTTGACACTGATCAAGATCGGATATCTACTCAATTCAAGACCGAAGTTGTGTTTGCCACTCGAGTCTGTATTTCTTTATGCAATGTATTTTTTCACTTTTATTGAGTCTAGAAATACGTTGTATACCGAGTCGTACCGGCAAATAGGCTATCCAAAAATGTTTTCAAAAATGACCTATGTTTTGAAAAACATCCCTTATTTACAAAAGCTTCTGAAGGATTTCAAAAAGCCCGAAAATCATTTTTGAAAAACCCTGACCAACCCTGACAGAACTCGGCCCGAGTTCGGCCAGAGTTCGGTTAGTGACCGTTGATTTTCAAACATTTGAAAACTTGGTCTCCCTTCAGTTACGGATTTTTCTCATAGAGTTATGTCTGAATTCTGTCCGAATTTTGCCAGAGTTCTGCCTTTGGAAAAACTATAAATAGAGAAAAATTCTGATCATTTCAATCACTCATTCACTTTCATCTCTTCTCTTCTAAGCTTACGTTTCTATTCCAAAGAGTTCTAAAAAGCTTTCATTTTCAAATCCCAAGCCAGTTTCAATTCTCTAGTCAATTTGCCGGTACGGTGCGGTCTAGAAGATTTCAAAGAAATTGTAATCAGAGGCTTGATTGAAGAAAGACTCTTCAAAATTGAAGTTGGTCGAGTTTTTCCTATCAAAGCTCGCGTCTGTAGAAGTTGCAAGGACTTCGTATGAAAACTTGCGGGATTTTCTAATTGTAGATTCAACTGGAAGCTAGAGTTCGTCCGACTGGACTAGTCCTCACAGAGGGAAACCAGTATACATCGCTGTGTTTGCGTTTGCCTTCTGATCTCATTTCTTTTACAGTTATTGTTTTGATTATTGATTTAATTCTGTGATCTTACTGCTAACAAATTTTTAATTAGCAATATCCGCTGCCTACTCTATTCACCTCCCCTCTAGAGTATTCTGCTTTGACTTCGTTCCTACAATTGGTATCAGAGCGGGTTTACGGTAAAGCAAGGTAAAATTGTAGTTATATTCAATTATTCTAATTCTTTATAGATCACAGTATAACACATGACAACTGTGAAATTCACAAGTGAAGGCCAAGCAACAACAGACCTCCACTGTTTGACGGCACAAACTACACTTATTGGAAACACGGATGAGTTTTCTTCTTAAAATCTCTTGATTTTGACTTGGTCTATAGTTATTGATGGCTACAAAAAGCCTCATCGTATTACTGTGAGGGAGTTTTAGTTGATAAACACCATGATAAATATACTGAGGATGACAAGAAAAAGGCCAGTCTTGACGCACGTGCTATTAACGCTTTTTTTGTGCTTTAGACAGAACTGAGTTTAACAGGGTTTCTACTTGCACAACAAACGAATGAATTGTGGAAACTTCTCGAAGTAACCCATGAAAGGAACAACACAAGGCGTCAAAGATCAGCAGAACTTACTCAAG
>JANAVB010009369.1:0-68395 GCA_029216955.1 Iris pallida
ATATCCTCCCCTGCCTAGAGACCTGCACCCATATAGGTACTTGACCCTGATACAAGCCTTCACTGCTGAACTAAAGGAGATGCAAGAATTACTACCTATACAGGACTTGCATTTCTGGAGGATCTATTATTAATGAACTTGAGATCCTAAATTCTTACTCCTACCTTCATACATGCTCTAATATGTCTATATTTGAATTAATTGCCTTGGTTTGAACTCTTCCCATTTACACGTCCTGTCTTCCACTGATCTTGAGGCTTACATGAATTCTCTGATACCTCATTTAGCCTCTGGGATACTTGTAGACCCCCTCCAACCACATAAGTGGTTTCCTGGCACCCTTCTTATGAGTACATGGAGTGGCATCAACCCTCTCAACTGATGATACGCCTACCCAATGACAGATATGTCTGCCTAATGACTGGTACAACAGTTGAGTGACTGATACATCAGTCGAATGACTGATACTCTTGGATAATGACTGATACATCAGTCCAAGTTTTCCCCACTTAAGTGTACCTTGTTCCTAGGATGCACTATGGTGCACACCAATCTCTAGTTCAAGTGTAGGCTATGCATCACCCAACTACTTGAGTTGTTTCCTCTTGCTGCTGTTGCCCATACCATGACCATTACCTTTCCCCCGAGATCCTGGTACATAGCCTGCTAGTCTATATCCTACTTCCTTTGTTCACAGCAATTAGAGGTGAGCTCAAAACCTATTGATATCCTACATAGGAAACTATAAGTGTGCACAGTTGCCTATTGTTAAGGACATGAGGCTTACCATCAGTTGTTACTATATATCCCCTTTCCTATTTCCTGACACTCAAATAACAGTTATCCCTGACATCAATTGAAGATTCTGGAGAAGATCTATGTTAATTATGACACCTTTAACAACTCCATATACATATATTTCTTAAAACTAATTAATATAAGGAATATCAAACGTATTATTAAGAAGCTTACAGATATAAACATATGAATATTAGATGACCAATTATTTATCTCATTAATCATGGGGTCCTCAACTTTGGTTGAAGGATCTTAATATCCACATGGTAGGTCTGCCTATCTATCAATGGGCATTTAAGGTTTATGGTATGAGACGGCTTTGCTAGGAATCTGGCTCCAACACACCAACACAAAGGGTTACAACAAGTCAATATCTGGTCACCAAGCCATTGCATCCTGTTATTGCATCTTCTAGCGCATGCACAACCATGGGTTCAACAGAAACATGTGTAGGTAATCTTCTCATGATACTCCTCTGCATAGGCCAAATACCCCTATATCAGATATACTCTAGTAACCCAATGTACCCAAATGTACTCGTACGTACATCTGACCTGACCATGACCACCATGGCCGTTCAAAAGGCCCAAAGATGGCAAATTTCTTTCTAATGCTAATGCTTGTATAGCTTTCTACCTATGGTTGCAATAGGAAACTTCCTAGCCTAGGATACTCTAGGCTCGGCTGTGAGCATGGGTACAGGGACCCTTCCCTATTGACTGATACGATGTTGTATACCTACAGCATATGCTAACTTAGCTATGATCCAACTCAATGACTGCTACATGTACCTTTTCCTATGAATGTGCAAGATTTCCCTATTTGTTCGTGGAATTAAATGGGACATGAGACTCTCATGCCCTAGTGCACTATTCTCTTTAATAATCCCAGAGCATGGGCTTCTGGCCTTGATGATACCCTTGTATCCTTGAGCCAACTTATTAGTACACACTATAGATGAAACTTCTGCTTGCTGTAACTATTTGTTTTCTTCTTAGGATTTACATTGAATACCTCTCATCACTCCTAGAACATGATGAACTACTAGGTTTAAAGAATTTTATGTCATGGAAGATGAAGGGAAGAAGATTACCCATTGGAAATAGAATGTCTTCTTCTCGACAATCACCCGTTTGAACGTGCTGGCCTTCTCGAACTTGAGGCGCAGAACAATTAGGGTTCGGGGAGAAGGGGTTTGATCGATTATATATATATAAGCAATAGTTAGATGGGATCAAAATCTGATATGGATTGAGCAGAGGGTTTGAAGAAAATCTCTACTTGAACTGGGAGTTGCATCACAGGGGTTGATCTTATGGGTCGGTCGGAGAGGAAATTAGATAGAACGAAGTTGAATTTGAAAAACTATGGTTGATCTCGATCAGATTGAGGATTGGGGAAAATATCATTACTGAGTCTGTTCGAATCAGAGTCATAAAGGGTCAGTCGCTAGAGGAATTTGAATTTGAAAACTTCTACTAGGCCCCTCTATAATTCGATTTTACAAACTCCCTTCTAATGCTAAGCTTATTATATAGATATACATATTCCTTATAATGAACTTCTAGAAATTAATTTAATAATATCTACAAATTCAAAATCACTATCTCATGTCAAAAATACTTAAAAATAATAATCAAAATAGGGGTTTACAAAAATAGAAGAGAGAATGCATTGGTGTGTTAAAATGGTAGAAATTCTTCTCTATTTATAGGTTTTCCAAAGGGAGAATTCGGGACAAATTCGGGCAGAATTCTTTGAAAGAATCTCGATAGATAGTCGTTGCATCCATAACTGCAGGGAGACTTGGTTTGAAAGCCAACATTCCTGAATCGAACTCGGTCTGAATTGTGTTGGTCAGGAATTGGTTTGGTTAGGGTTTTGCAAATCAGGTTTCGGGCTTTTTGAGAGGTCAAGCAGTTAGGAAATTTTTGGGCTTTTGTAAGTGGAACTTGTTTTCAAAACGAAAAGGTATTTTGAAAATGTTTATGGGTAGCCTATTTGCCAGTATGACTCGTTATACATTGTATTTTCTAGACTCAATAAAATGTGAAAAGTATATTTGATAATTGATAATAGAAAATATAGACTCAATAGCAAACCAACTTCAAGTCTTGAAACGGTAGCAGTAGCAGTTCGTCCAAGTGGCCCTTATATCGAGACAGGGTTATATCAATTATTAAAATCATGTTTGACTATGACCAATGGGCCAACAATCTCTCCCATTTTGATAATTGATAAACCTTAACCGATATAACATCTTGATCTTTGATTTGACAAAATATCAAAAAAATGGTTTGTTGTTTGGTACTTGGTACTGTCTCGTTTTGGTAAAAGTTTAACCTGAATGCGATGTTAGATCCTTTTCTCCTTCTTTGTCACTTAGCAAAATTGTTGCAAAGAGAGAAGCTCCCCCCCCCGCATTCATGCATAAGAGACAAACGTTAAAGAAACACAGAGATAATAATGATAATAACATTAAGTTCACAGGTAGTTTTATGAAAGAAGCATTAGCTAAGAAATAGTGCTAAGCAAAAAATACATAAGTGCATACCAAAAAGGAACATTACACACTGAATAATAGAAAATGCATAGTAATAAGAGTTAGAATACATCAACTCAGCATCCCAAAAACAGTCAAATAAGTGCAAAAATAAAAAATAAAAGTATTACTATCTTGGAATGTTGGAGCTTTTCCAAGAACACATTGTCACGACCCGCACCCTAGAGTAACGGCACGAGAAGTAGGTACGTCCAGCCTACGCCGCAGTGTCTGCGGTAGAACGCTGTCCTAGGTCACAACATCTAACAATATAATGCTAAGCAGTTTATACTTCCCGAATGGGGGTGACATAGCAGAAAATAAACTCATTCACAACTAAGGAAGAAGAAGCACGATATGATATAGAACTCAAATGAAATACAGATGATCAGAAGAGTCTAAGATAACATCTCAGCAAACATCCAGAATACAAGGTCTCAACTACAGAGTATGAAAGAATATATACAATCCAGATCTCAAGAACAGAAATAAAGCCTAACTAAGCTAGTACCAAGACAACATAAGTAAGATAAAGCCTAACTAAACTAGTCTAGGCAGTAGGGTAATGTCATCAGCTAGAGCTGGGTCCTCCTGAGAGTCCAGCTCACAAGTGTCGTCTAGGGCTGTCCCATAGAAAGTATCCACACAGGCCTCCTCCTCGTCCTCTGTAATATTTTCAACAGGTCCAGTCAGGACAGAAGCGAGCACAATACATCTCAACAGTTTATAGCAGGTTAGAAAATATAATCATGCAGTAAAGTAAGATACATGAACTGAAAGAAATACAATATGTAAACAGAGAGAGAACTGTAATAGAAATATTTACTATAAATAGAGAACTAACAGTGGCTAGTGAGTCAGAGTACAATATAGACATGTAAATGGCATAGGATGATTCTGATGCTACACTATGGAATGATTTTGATGCTACACTACTTGGATATTATTCACATGTCCACTTCTACTCCCCCGTACCCCTAATCAATACACAAGGATCCAGCCAGGTTATGTTATGATTCATGTAACGGCCCTCGAAGGGTGGTACATGATAGTCCCATAAATAGGGATTCTAGGAAAGCCCAATAAATGGAGGATTCAAGGAAGACTCCGTGATCATGAGAGTACATATCACAAGTGATTCAATAAACCATGAAGCATAGTAATACACCATGTAAGTGAAATGCACAGAACATGTAGTATCTGATGCTCCCTGAAGGGATAACATCTCAAGAAGGGATCCATATAGTACTAATCCGTGTGACCAACGTGACAGTATCAAGTAAAGTAATTTAAAGCAAGAAAATAATTCTAAACATGATATAAATGATCAGAGAATGTACTCGCCTGGTATCTGAGTGTCCGGATGAAATGTACTGTCTGAGGAGAGGTGTCTGGCTCCTAATCAGAACAGCACAAGTCACAACAAGTCTAAAATAATAACAAGATGCAATTCAATGCATTCTACATTAATCTTGGTCAATCTAGGCCAAAGTCAACTCTTGGTCAACTCTGGTCAACCCTAGAAGTCAAACTAGGTCAACTATGGTCAAACTAGGTCTAACAAGTCTAAATTAGGTCAATCTAGCCTATACTAGTCGATCAAGACTACCCAAGGCTATACAACCCTATACTAGCACCACAACTCAAACCCAAGACACAATAAGTCATCACACACATAGGGTAAACATATACATATATATAGATACATACACATTACATAGATACATATATACATTACATCACACTACCTAGTACACTATACATATATATATATATATATATATATATATATATATATATATATATATATATATATATTTTTTTTTTTTTTATATATACATTACATATAGGTTATAGTACATATACATTAGGAAATCACACACACACACACACACACACACATATATATATATATATAAATATATATATATATATATAAAATATATATATATATATATATATATATATATATATATATATATAGGCTACCTACATTATATATATATTAACTATATATATATATACATTACATATATAGTGAGATAGAAGGATAGAGAGGTAGAGGGGAGTGTGTATGTGTATACAAGTGAGTGAATACCAATAGAAAAAGTGGCCTGTGAGCATAGGGTGTGTGTGTGTGAGTGTGTAAACAGTTTTAGAAATGTGTGTGTATGTGGATAGGGCTGTGAGGAAAACAGTGTGGTGTCATGGGTAAACAGGAATCAGAAAAGTGTGTGTGAGTGACTCTGTGTGTGTGTAGGATGCACAGGAAAATAGTGAAGGGTGTGTGTTAGTTGACAGTGAGTGATATTAGGAAAAATTAGTAAGTAGTGAAAGGAAAGAAAGGAAACCAATTTCATATTCCAGTTTTCAGTCCCATATATCAATCCAAATCAATAACCCCAATGAAATATGAGACTTCACATTAAAATCAGTTCAATTTTTAGTTGAATACTTCAAATCTCCATTTCGAAATCAATACACAACCAATCCATTCCAAAATCGACCCACAGCTAGAATACATGTAGGTACAACATATTTGGGTCTCAAACTTTCATTAACAATATCTAATTAAGTTAATTTAGGTGTCAAAGTTCAGGTTTAGAAAACTGGAAATACAAGGAATTAACACTTGATATCAGAAAATTAGGTAACAGGAAATAATGTATCAATCATGCTAAAATAAGAATAGAGGTTGGTCATGCAAATATAACTTGTGTTCGTGTCTCAGAGTCCAATACGTGTCCACCACAATGACACAAATGTGTCAAATTCAATTAAACCCAAAAGCAACACAAATTGGACACTGCACAGTGCACTGTCTCGTGCACAAGTGCACACGTGTCGTGCTCGTGGTACAGGCCAAACCAAACCTCGTGCTCACAACTCTAGGTTCGCTTAGGATAGGTCTTCGTGTCCAACACCCTGTATTTTGTCCATAGGTGGCGTGTCCAGAGTTCTAGAGCCGTATCAGTGGCCCTAAATCCCGTGTACAGTGTCAGTGCAAATCCTGTACACGAGTTCGTGCTCGCTCGACACGACACGAGGACACATGAGACTTGGGGAGGGCCTTGTCAGTGACTGCCCCCACCCACGTGTCAAGTGGTTCGTGTCGAGTCGCCGTGTCCAAGAAGAATTTGCCCCCGAGTAGGAGGACAAATCTGTGCGGCTGGAACGCGTGTGTTCGTGTCCAGATCCCGACACGACACGACACTAATTTAAGTCCAATCCAAATGAAATCCATAAGCCACAAAAAACAATAATTTTTATTCAAACACTTTCCTAAAAACAGATCGAAATCCCTTTTTAGGGCATTTCCTCGAACACCTAGGTATAGGGACTGATACATGTCCAAATAGGAAACGAATTGGACACAAAATCCTACAAAAATTTAGGGTTAGCTAGGGGACACCTAGATCTAGGCTAATATGCAATAATAACAGCAATTTCAATAAGTTTTGAAGGAGTTACCTATAGGTGTCAAAAGCTCCAAAGAGGGGTGTTCCTCTTGATGGCCAAACTTCACCAAATTATTAAAAAACTGAAAATAAATCACACACACTGCAAGAATACCTAAATTAGAACCTATTGCAATTAGTTTGAGGGAAAAAGGAATTAAATTGGATTTTCTATAAATTTCTAAAGATGGAGCATACCTCTCTTTCCAAATGTGAACTTTCTAAAGGAGGCTAACCTAATGGAAGAGATTATTTATAGGGTGGGAATCCCTAGGTGGGCTGGCCGTCCAAGTAAGGAAGTTAGGGTTAGGGTTCTATGGTATGGGCTATGGGCTTCTATGGGCTAAGTTGCTAATTAATGGTTTCAAAACCATAAGTCATGGCTTATGACTTAACCCTCTCTATTCTAACTCGAGTCTAAAAGACTAAATCATGGGTTAACTCTAGTTAGACTAGGGCTACTTAACCTAACCAAGGCAGTCACAACTAGGGTTAGCTTCTAGACTAGTCTACTAAAGTCAATGCTAGTGAAAGTTAACCTAGTCAACCATCATCCAAAATAATTCCTAAAAATTCCCATAAATTCAAGCAAATAATGTTAAAATCAAATAAACCCAAAAATGACAAAAATACCCTCAAGCTAAAAATGATAAATGAAATACCCTAATCACATGGCCAGGCTCTATATTACTATCTCTATGTTTACACTAGCAAAACACCAAATCACAAGTCATGATTTAAAATAGTTTAAAAATGATTAAAAATCACCAAAAATCATAATATGAAATAAATATCAATAAATAATAGTTATAATTACAAAATTTCAAAATTACCCTCATCTGAAAAATTGGGTGTTACACACATAGACAAAATAGAGTCTAATCAGAAAATATCTAGACAAAATACAGTAATGTATAGATCAAATCCTCAGCTAAACAGAATCATCGTCTTCACGATCAGCATCGCCACCATGTCCAGAAGGACCATCCCCAGAAGTGCCAGCTCCATGAGAAGGGTGTGGAGTAGCACCAGAACTACGGTACCAATCATAAGCGTTTACCGGGCTCAAAGAAGTGATGAACCGCCTCATCATCATAGCGGTAGCCAGAGACAGTGGGATCTCATGGAAAAGAACTGGCATGCTGACCAGTCTAGTTAAAATGTAGATCTGCAAAAGAGTTTACAAGAGCTTGAAACCGACTAGCATCTCGAAACTCGTGTTCCCTCAATGTGTCAGTAACAAACGCTCACAAAGAGTTGTGCTCATCCAGCTGGGCATGCTGTACATCAAATAAGTACTGGTAGAGACCCTCAAAAGACATAGGGCAATCCTGATGTAGAGAAGGTGGTACAGTAGGAGGAGCAGGAAGGACAGATGTACTACGACAAGAGAGCCAAAGATACTTGGGCTCTGAGTCACGAGCACAAGAAGATAAATCGATCTCAAAGTGTTGAAAGATGATAGGAAGGATCATCGCATCGATGAGGTTTTTGTTGCTCTCACGACATCTACCCATCATCTAGATAATCATCTTAGAGACCGAAAATAGAATCCTTTTACGAATATGATAAAGTGCAGACATTTCAAGAGGAGTCACGTCGTCTTTGAAAGTGGATTTTGGCAAAATAGTGGAGTAAACAATACGATATAACTCATAAGGAATAGGTTGAAGTGTGCGGCTTTGAACTTGCCGGGACGGACAGGTTCAGGAGTACAAAGTTGGGTTTTGAAACTGTTTAAAGTCGTGTCTTCTAGAAATTCAAACTTAGTGATGTCGTCTAGCGGAGCACCTACATTTGGAATGCTAGGTTTTTCGCTAAGTCGTCGTCATTGAATTGAATATCAATGCCTGCGATACGGCTCTTAACAGTAAAAGTGTTATCGTATAAGGTGAAGTTGCAATAAAATAGCCGAATAGCATTAGTAGCAATGGGAAACGAGTGGGTAACAAGGTTGTGCAATCCCGATGCTTCATAGAAATTTTTGTATGATAGAATGATCGTCCACTTAATCGGTGCGTTGGGGCATATGTTGCGAATTGAAAAATTTGTATACCATAATAATGATTGTTCAAGAGTTTCGAAGAAAAACTCGTTGACCGTCCCATCATCCGTTTGTATGGGTGAAAAGATAGATCCTTGAAGAGGATCCAAAGAGGAGGCTTCTTCACTAGCCATCGTTTTCTTTCTCTTAAATGGGTTATGAATTCTAGGCATGATTTCTAAGATAATATGGAATTTCTAAGAAATTTAAATAGCGAGATGGAAGAGATTATACCTTCTAGAAATCAAGTATGTAAATGAGATTCCATGCACGAATCCAAAGTTTGGAAGGAAAACTCCAAAGGAATTAAGAGGAATCGAATGTGGAAGAACTAGGGTTTTGGGGGCTTTTCGTACGGCTGCTGCTCTGTTTGGAGGAGGAAGGAGATGAATAAAAAAAGGGGGGCTCTTATGAGGTGTTTTCTACAGAAATAAATGCCATTTTATTTTGTATTCATAATTCCTTTTCAATTATTGTCGCGACCTGCACCCGGTGTAAGGGTACAAGTACATAACAGCGCCAAGCCTACGCTGCAGAATCGACGATAGAACGCTTGTACTAGGTCATTATCTAAACAACTCATGCAAATATATAATGTACTTGTCATAAATCTCAATTCCGAACGGAGGACAAGTATAGGTATAATGAACCTCAATCACAGTCTAAGCATGATAATATAACACATAAGTCTAGATAACTACTAAGACTAAATAAACAACAACTAACATAAAAACGACTAAATAATAATATCTCAAAACAATCTAAAATACAAAGTGAAGTATCTCAAGTTATTACAATTCAAGTTCAAACATGAAACCTAAAACAAGTCTACTAAACTAGTCTCCCGATCATTCCTGAGAATCGGGACCAAAGGTAGCTAACCCCTCATCGGCTCCATAGCAAGGGCACGTATCTCCAGGGCAAACATTTGTAATATTTTGTCAACGTATCCAGTCAGGATTGGAATGAGCACAACTCATCTAGAAATTCCAAGTAAATGGCAAAGACTATAAAGCAGTTATAGACAATTATAATGATGCACATGGAAAGTTTTAGACATGTAATGATGTTGAGCAACAATTTGAACAAGGATAATAAATACTGTGAAATAAGAGATAATGGCAATAAAGAATGTAAATAAAATCAAGCTGAACTATAGTAATGTGATATGAGTCCAGATAGTACAACATATGTCAAGTGTGATTCCAGTGTGAGTCTAGTACGATATGAGTCGAGTGTGATTCCAGTCAATGATTCTAGTAGGGTGATTCTTGTAAGTGATACGAGTGATGATTCTTGTAGGTGATTCTTGTAATGATTCTAGTGTTGATTCTAGTATGAGTCAAGACAATACTCAAAAGTGTATCTTAAAATACCGAGATCGACATGTAAACGACTAGGGTAAATCTGACAAATCGTACACTGGCCAAGTGTGGGATGGCTATCGTTCTTATATAAGTCATAAGGAGGTGGTTCTTGTATTTAGGATTGTTTACAAGTCTAGTCAAGTAATTTTTCGGCCGACAAGTACAAGTGAATCTATAAACCGATACGTAAATCGAGAATAAGTCCAGCCAGAACATGATGATGCTTGTAGGTGATTCTTGTAGTGATTCTTGTAATAGACACTAGACAAGTAAAGTATGTGTGTCGCATACATGAATTCAGAAATACCAATTTGTGTTTGTAATAGAGAATCAAATAGAACTATACTAGAACTGAAATACAGTAATCAACAAGTAAATGAAAGAACTATCAGATAATTTACTCGTTTGATACCCTGAACAACTGATATGTAGAGATGTCCAAACTGGAGTCACAATGTCCTAACTAGAGCAATACAGGTTATAATGTGTTCAATATGTAATAATTGAAGTTTATAATATAATCTACATGATTCTAGGTCAATCTAGGTCAAAGTCAACTCTTGGTCAGCTCTGGTCAACTATCTAGTCAAACAAGGTCAACTACCTAGGTCAATGGTTAACTAGACTATGATGTCATATCTAGGTCAAGGGATCATCTAGGGTTAACTATCTAGTCAAACCCTATATCAAGCTAGATTCATGAATTCTAACAAGGCCATAAACCAAAACCTACTCTAAAATATCAAATAACCTACATCGTATTTATGTATAAATATCACATATATATATTCTCATCCATATAACATATACCCATATTTATCCCTTGTATGAGCTCTCAAAACAATCCACATATCCTCAACCAATACCCAACCCCTTATCTCATAACCAAAGTTTCCTATAACCATTTTCCCTAACTCAACTATCCCCAAAACCTAACTGTTAACAGATCAAAACACACACCCTTACTCAACTCTCACTCTTATATACCCTCACTGTTATATTTTCTAACCTGGACACTCTACACACAACCAACACTCACTCATCAACACAGGTTCATAATCTCTCTCTCTAACCCTCATCTTCCTATTACACTACTGTTTGTTTTGCTTAAAAGGGAGCTACCTCAAGCTACCCCTGCTCTTGTTCATGCATAGGTAATAGCATAACATTGCGACCAAAAGTCTTTACTAGACAGTGAGTATCCTGCCTCCTAACCTGCTGCCCAAAGGAGTTAGCCTACTGCCAAGTGTCTTTAAAATCCTGAACATCTCCCCTCATCATTTCTAACATTCCCAATATCTAACATTCAGATACCTAACTAACACTAGTATACTTCCTTCCCATCTCTAACCAACTGAACATAACCTAAATCTCAAACAAAGTCTCACAAATCAGAACTGAGGCCCAAACCCCATAACTCAAAGCACCTAAACTCAACTGTAACATGAAAACCAAATGCAAAACAAAACCAAACTCAACAAGTAAATACATGCCTGTATAATTAAAGATAGAAGACAACTAAGCATACAAGGATTGATATCAATACAACCAAGGGACTGAACATCAAGTATTACCCAAGTCTGCACCTCAAATATAGACCTATACATTACATTCAGTGGGTTTGTTGGTTTAAGGTAGGACATATGAAGGTGTCAAGAGTGTATAACATGTATCAACAAGTGTCATGAGGTGTCCAACTATCGACTGCAGGTAACAAATAGTATGTCAATAAGTGTTGGTGAGTGTCAAGGGGGTGTGTGACAGTGTACATACATGTGTGGACTGTAAATATGTGAAAATGTACACATGAGTGTGTGTACAACCTAGGTGTCAACCCAGGTGTCAAGCCGTGTCCCCAAACGTGTCCAGACAGTGTCCAAAAGCCAAAGTGTCAATGTGACAGAAAACTGTACAGTGCACAGTCTCGTATACACGTGTCGAACGGGTTTAGAAACAGTATGTCCAACTAAACTTCTCGTGGTCGTGTCCTAGGGTAGCCTAGGTCTAGGGGCTTGTGATAGTGTAACTTTTTTTCCTAGCCGTGTCGTGTCCAAGATACGAGGCTGTATCAGTGGCCAAAATTCGTGCGTGTGTGTCAGTATAAAACTAGTGCAGACTCGTTAACGGAGGTTCACAGGGGAACGCTTAAGTACCATTTCGTTTAGCCATAGTCGTGGTGACAGACAGACCCTTTGTAGGCTTATCTCGAAAATAGTTTTTGCATATTAAAAAATATTAGTAAGATAAAAATTAATTAATATTATTGACATCTAAAATTTGTAATTCTTGACGTAAATAATTGAATCGACCTTTCGCTAAAGATTTTGTAAAGATGTCAGCCAATTGTTTCTTTGTGTCTACATATTTTAAGTTGATATCTCCATTTGTTTGATGGTCTCTATGAAAATGATGTTGAATCTTAATATTCTTAGTGCGAGAATGACATACAGGATACTTAGTCAAATTAATAGTACTAGTGTTGTCACAGAAAATGGGTATGTATATGTAGTGTAAACCAAAGTCTTCTAAGGTTTGCTTCATCCATAAAATTTGTACACAGCAACGTCATGCAGCAATATACTCAGCCTTAGTAGTTGATAATGCAACAGAATTTTACTTTTTGCTAAACCAAGAGACTAAAGCCTATATAGGAAATAACACATGCCGCTAGTACTTTTTTTAGCTACTTTACATCTAGCAAAATCAGCATCCGAGTAACCGATCAGGTCAAAGAACGTTGTTTTAGGATACCATAAGACGACAGAAGAACTGCCTTTAAGGTATCGAAAGATACGCTTAACTGTGCACAAGTATGATTCCTTAGGATTAGCTTGAAATCTGGCACACAAGCAAATACTAAACATTATATCAGGGTGACTAGCAGTTAAATAAAATAAACTACCAATCATACCTTGATACTTTCATATGTCGACAGGTTTGCCTTGTTCACCTACATCAAGCTTGGTTGAAGTTGCCATTGGAGTGCCAAGAGGTTTGACGGCTTCCAGATCTAACTTTTTTAGCAAATCTTTTGTATACTTGGCTTGATTGATGAACGTCTCATTGTTGGTTTGTTTGATTTGTAGTCCAAGGAAGAATTTGAGTTCTCCCATCATGCTTATCACAAACTCATTCTACATACACTTAGAGAATTCTTGACAAAGAGACTCATCAGTAGATCCAAAGATAATATCATCAACATAAATTTGAATCAAGAGAAGATTTCCATTTAAAGACTTTATAAAAAGTGTAGTGTCATCCTTGCCTTTTGAAAAACCGTTATCAAGTAGAAAAAAACTTAAACGATCGTACCAAGTATGAGGGGCTTGTTTTAGACCGTCTAAGCTTTCTTCAACCTGAATACATAGTCAGGATTTTTGAAATCAACAAATCCTGGAGGTTGAGCTACATAAACTTCTTCTTTTATAAAATCGTTAAGAAATGCATTTTTACGTCCATTTGAAAAAGTTTAAAATTATAAAAACATACAAATACATATAACATACAAATGGATTCTAATCTCGTAACTTGGTCATAGGTCTTATTGTAGTCGATTCCTTTCTCTTGGTTGTATCCTTGAGCTACGAGTCAGGCCTTATAACGAATGACTAAACCATTCTCATTTAATTTATTTCAGAACAAGTTCCCAAACCTGATTCCGTTTAAATTGGTTTAATTCCTCTTGCATAGAATCTATCCAATAATTATCACTATATGCTTCTTCAATAGTTTTAGGTTCTAGCTGTAAAATAAATGCAACATAAGAAGCTATATCTCTGGTAGAGGAACGAGTACTTACACCCTTGGTAATCTCACCTATTACCAAGTCCTTGTGATGGTTAGCCATAAACTTTGTTTTTTTTTGCCAGACTTTCAAGGTAGCTGGTTCCGATTTCTGGTTCTGCAGGTGCATTGTTTGCTATGCTGATATTTTTATCATCATCATCGATCGTTTGTTGATTTAGTTCGTTTACAGTAACGTTCTTTGATTCTTCAATGATCATAGTCATTTTGTTGAAGACTCGGTACTTTTTGCTTTTGGCTACATAACCTAAAAGATACCTTCATCGGCCTTTTCGTCAAATTTACTCAAATTATCTTTAGTATTAAGAATAAAACATTTACAACCAAAGATTTTAACGTAAGAAACTGCAGGTGTTATATCAAACAATAACTCATAAGGAGTCTTTTTTGATTTAGGTTGAATTAGAACCCTATTGAAAATATAACAAGCTGTATTGACAGCTTCAGCCTAGAAATATTTGGGTAGGCAAAATTGGTTCAACATTACTCTAGCCATTTCAGATAGAGTTCTGTTCTTACGTTCCATAACTCCATTTTGTTATGGAGTCGTAGGGCAGGAGAATTCGTACAAATAATCGTGTGTGTCACAATATTGCTCAAACTCTGCATTCTCGAATTCGCCACCATAATCACTTTGAATACGAATGATCATGAATCCTTTCTCATTTTGGACTTTCTTGCAAAAAGAGGTGAATTCAGATAATACATCCTTCTTGTATGCGAGAAAATATATTCACGTGTATCTGGAGAAATCATTTACTATTACAAATGCATATAACTTACCACCTAGGCCAGCAATTCTACTAGCCCCAAATAAATTCATATGTAGTAATTATAGAGGTCTAGTGGTACTTACAATGTTCTTGGACTTAAATGTAGATTAGGTAGCTTTGTTCTTTTCACATTCACTACATACCGTATCCTTCTCGAAAGTGATGTCCTGTAAGCCTCGTACCAGTTTCTTCGTGGATAGCCTTGAAATTGTGTCCATGTATGCATGACCGAGTCTCATATGCCATAGTTAACTCTCATCATTCTTGGCGAGTAAGCATCTACCTGCTTTGTTAACATCTTCTAACAAATAGAAAATATATATGTTGTCTTCCCTAATATCTTCAAAGATAGTACTACTAGTTGAGCTATCAACTATAATACATTTATCTTTGACAAAGTTAATACCATAACCATGGTCAGACAAATGACTTATGCTGAGTAGGTTATATTTTAACTTGGTTAGTAGACAGACATTTTTAATCACAGGATAGGGAGCCTTTCCAATGTTGCTGATACCTACTAAATACCCTTTAGGATTATTACCGAAGGAGAGGTATCCTTCTTTCTACTTCGACAGTATTGCAAATAGAGAAGAATCACCGGTCATGTCCCGTGAGCAACCGTTGTCGAGGATCCACTTGCTTCTAGCATCAGTAGGGTGTTCCACCTACAAAAGAATTTACAGATAAAACTTTTGGTACCTATTTCTCGTAGGGTCCTGATATGTTAGTCTTTGGTATCCATGCACATATCTTTAAATCAACTAACTTTCTTACTCTACATACAGGAGAAATATGACCAATGTTGCTACAATAATGATATCTAGCATGCTGAGTGTTAGGTGTAGAGAGTTGTGCATGATTGGTAGGTCTTGGTTTTTTAGTTGGGTATTTGTAATAAAATACATATCGGTCAGTCTTCTTGGGCAAAGTTTTGGATGGTTTGGTCTGACAGTGTTGGGTTTGATTGTGTTTCGATGTTTCGGTAAGTGACACGTGTTAGGGTAGGAAGCTGCAACCTCAGGCTATTTTCTTAACCTAATTTCTAACTTTTTGGAAGTATCATAATGTATATTATGGTCAGCTGTGAGTGCATCATTTCTGAGTTGTGCACATTGATGGTTCTTCTTCTCTTTGGGTAAGTCTTCTTCTAGTTTGGCAATGGTCTTATCTTTTTTTCGGATAACTGTGTAATCTCGTGTAGTTGCAACTTGACAGAGGAAAGATCACCTATCTAACTAAGGTTATCATTACTTTTAACCTCAGCTAGTAGGTCGATAAGTCTTCATATTTTACCTTTGTACTCTTTGAGTACCTTCTTAGAGTTTTGGTATTTATTACGCAGTTTTCTGTAATCACCTAAGAGGTCACTAAAGGCTTCACCTAGTTGTTCAAAGGTACAATCATCATAAGTATCAAACAGGGGATTAATGTTTACCTGATCATATGCCATTAAGCATACATTTGCAGCGTCGTCTGATTGTTCATCTTCTGAGTCGCTGGCTTCACTTTTATTCCATATGCTTTATTAGCATATCTCCTGGAAGTAAATTTCTTCAGGTAACTATTTTTATATTTATTTCCCTTCCTGGTTGAAGATGATGCTGTCAGACAGTCCTTCTTGTTGTGTCATTTCTTCTTGTAATCATAGCAGATTGGATCTTCTTTATTGTTAGTGTTGTTGTTGTTGTGTTCTTTTGTCCTTCGGTTGAATCTCATGATCTTTTTGAACTTCTTCACTAGGAGAGCTTAATCCTCAGTATCAGAATCACTGTAGTCATAATCTTCTTAGACAGTTCTTCGATATTATGCTTTGAGGGCAATTGACTTCTCCTTTGGTGTGATGTCTTCAAAGTCTTGAAGTTCCAGCTCGTGAATGAGTAGCTTTCCCATAAGCGTTTCAAGAGATATGGTAGTGAGGTCATTTTCTTTAATAATTGCAGTATCCTTTGGAATCCAGTTCTTCGTTAGAGCTCTTAGTAATTTACTAATCTTCTCATGGTTACTGTTTTCCATGCCTAGAGAAGATAGAGGATTTACAATGTCCAAAAATCTCGTAAACATCTGCGTAACTGATTCATTTGGCTTCATTTTGAATGCCTCATACTCTTAAGTAAGTCTACTGATCTTTGACTCCTTGACTTGCGTCGTGCCTTCGTGAGTAACTTCGAGAAGTTTCTACACTTCATTGGATGTTATGCAAGTAGACACCCTATTAAATTCAGTCATATCTAAAGCACAAAATAAAGCGTTAATAACACGTGCATCAAGACTGACCTCTTTCTTTTCAGAGTCAGTATACTTGTCATGTGCTTTCTCAACCAATTCTCCGTCAATAAGAAAACGGAGAGGCTTTTTATATCCATCAACAACATTGGACCATAAGTCGAATTCTAGAGATTTCAAGAAGAAATGTGTGTTTTCCAGTAAGTGTATTTATACCATCAAATAATGGAGGTCTGTTTGTGGCTTGGCCTTCGCTTGTGAATTTAATAGTTACCATGTGTGATATAGTGATCTATGTAACAACAGTTGTATTAAAGACAATAATAGCAATATTAACTCGCTTTACCTGTATAACCTGCTCTGATACCAATTGTAAGAACGAGATGTAAAGCGCTATACTCTAGGGGGGTGAATAGAGCAAGCATAGAAAAATTAGCTATTAAAAAATTTGTGAGTAGAAAGATTACAAAAATATATCACAGATATAGTAATATAAAAGTAGAAAGCAGAGAGCAAATACAAATACAAGGATGTATACTAGTTTTCCTCTTGTGAGGACTAATCCAGTCGAATAACTCCAGCTTCCAGTTAAAATTCACTATGGAAAGATCGCCAGTTTTCATACGAAGTCCTTGTAACTTCTACAACGCGAGCTTTGATCCGAAGCACTCGACCAACTTCAATTATAAAGTGTCTTACTTCTTTTCAAGCCTCTTGATTATAATCACTCTGAAACTTCTAGACCGTACCGTATTGGCAAATCGACTAGAGGAGTGTAACTGGCTTGGAATTTGAAAACGAAAGCTTAAAGGCTTTGGAAGACCATAGTAAGCTTAGAGAGAAGAGAAGATAGAATAAATTGGTGTGTTGAACTGGTAGAAATTCTTCTATATTTATTGGTTTTCCAAAGAAAGAATTCAGGGCAAATTCGGGCAGAATTCTTTGAGAAAATCTCTGCAATAGCCGTTGCATCCGTAACTGCGAGGAGACTGGGTTTGAAATCCAACGTTCCACTAACAAAACTCGGACCGAATTTGGGCCAAATTCGGTTTTAATTGTGTTGGTCAGGAATTGGTTTGGTTAGGGTTTTGCAAATCAGGTTTTGGGCTTTTTGAGTGGTTAAGCAGTTAGAAATTTTTTTGGCTTTTGTAAGTGGGACTTGTTTTCAAAATGAAAGGGTATTTTGAAAATGTTTATGGGCAGCCTATTTTCCAGTACGACTTTGTGTATATTATATTTCCTTGACTCAATAAAATATGAAAAATATATTTGGTAATTAATAATAGAAAATATAGACTCAATGGCAAAATGGCTTCATGCCTTGAATGGTAGCAGTAGCAGTTCTTAGCAATTCGTTAAAGTAGCCCTTATATCGAGACATGGTTAGATCAATTATTAAGATCGGGTTTGACCATGACCAATGGGCCAACAGATCAGGTATCAGATAGCCCTCTTTATGATGACTTTACTTTTGATGAACTCTCTAATGCTTTTAACAACTTACTTGACGAAACACAAAGGTATTTTAGACAAGTATAAGCAATCTTGAAAAGAGATAAAAGCATATACAGCTAAAGTGGGTGGATTGTATAATTTGTTACAAGAAATAAAAATGACATCTACCTCAGGCAACACGGAAGAATTGGCTAATATTAAGCTGAGTCTTCATGAAGCCCAATGCACGGTTGATCAGAGTGAGAAGGATTATACAAAAGTTCTTCTTCTATATGATTCTGAGAAGAGATTATGAATAGACACTGAACAAAGGCTGAAAGACATGACTGAAAAACATGTAGCAGCTTGTTCAATCTCTAAAAAGTTATATAAACAGGTTGCTCCTGTTACATAGCCTAAGATCTATCCTATCACACAGTATATATCAAATAAGACACGATAAAAGAAAGCACGCAAGTTGCATGTTCCACACAATCATGCTTTCACATATAAGTATCCATGGAAGACACAAAAGACTCATTTTTGCACAAAACCAAAAAACACTCACTCTTGAATTATCTACACATATTATGGTCCACAGGACAGACATCACAGTATTGTAGAAAAATAAAATTAGTAAAATAAATAAATATACCTGGATACCAAAAACTAACTATGTTGGACCCTCAAAGGAATGGGTACCAAAGGTCACATCTACTCGTCTTATAGGTGGGCCAACCCTCTCATGCTAGAAGCAAATGGATCCTCGATAGCGGATGTTTGCGGCACACAACAGGTGAAGCTTCTTTATTCGCGATGCTATTGATAAAAAGATAAGGATATGTCTTCTTTAAAAATAATCTGAGAGGTAATATAATAGGTGATTGTACTGTTGGTATATCCCCTATCCAGTAATAAAAGACGTTTGACTGGTAACAGAAATAAAACATAAACTGTTAAGCATTAGTCATATTGTCGACAATAGTTATGGTATTAATTTTGTTGAAGACAAATGTTCTATATATGATATGTCCACTTGTAATCCAGTTTATGAAGGAATCAGGGAGGACAATATTTATGTGTTCTTTTTAGAAAGTACTAACAATGCAGGTAAGTGCCTAGTAGTCAATCACGATAAAAGTTGGCTATGGCAAATGAGACTGGGACATACAAACATCGATTACATTTCAAGTCTATAAATGAAGAAATTGGTAAAAAGACTACCAGAGATATCATTCCAGAGAGACATGGTATATGCTGACTAGGAGAAAAACAAAGCAACTAGATCTTCTTTTAAATCCATCAACGCTGTAAGTACTTCTAAATCTTTGCAATTAATTCATATGGATTTATCTGGACCTAGGAGAGTCGCCAGCCTTGGCGGTAAGCTTGTAACTCCTCTTCCCAAATTTTCAAAAATTTAATTATTTTTATTTATTTATTTTAATTATTGTGTTTAAAGGTAATTTTTCATCGAGACTTTGTGAACGATATGTTATGGTTAATTCTTTTATCACAAACTAGTTTAAAAATTAAATAATTTGAGAGTGCTAATTTTTTTTAACAAAAATATTTCATTATTGGAATTATGAAGGACGTTGGTTATTTTTTTAGATTTTTATTGAAATTGGTTTCAAAAATGGATTTGAAAATCATAAGTATTTTTGGAAACAATAAAAATTTTTTATCAAAGTATTTTTGAGTTAAGTTTTGGATTTATAAATATATATAGTTTAAATTATCTATTATTCTTTATTATTATGATGATCAAATTATTCGATTTTGGTTTTGAATTTATTTGATTTGATATTCTTAGGTTCGAGAATATTTATTATTATCCTTAATTGTAATTCATTATAAAAAGATATTTGAATTTATGCATTTAAATTATTTTATATTAGTTATTGCAATCATTAGTAGATTGTGATAAGACCTATTTTGTCTAAATGTTATTTGAATTGGATTTGAATTTATAATATTTAGACTTTGATAAATATTAAATATTATTTAAATTATAGTAGTAATCAACTATTTGATTTAGATTTCAATATATACAATTTAAATTGTTTGATAATATCGAATATATATTTTAAATATTATTTAGTTGATTTCAATTAGATTGATTTTAATTCAAATGTCTATTGGATTTAAACAAAAGGGAAGGATTATCCAATCGAACTCCTAGTCGTTATGAACTAGGAGATTAACCTCCTATATAAGGAGAGCTCCTCTCTATTTTTCTCTCACAACCCAAATATGGAGTTCATCCTCGTCTTCACGCCACAAACCAAACACCATATCCATCAAGACACCAATGGTGACGTGCATCGTGAAAGTGCCTACCAAATTCTTATTCCATAATTTTACATGTACATTTTCTTTCTCTCATGTCCGACAATTCCGACACATCGACATAAATCCCCGACAAAGCCTACAACCCCATCCCCCGCGCACTCCGGCCACCTGGAACATCCTCTGCCTCCCGTTCACCACCATCCTGCCGACAACACCGCCATTCCACCTCTTCCATCTGTTGGTGTTTTTGCCTTTGGACTAGAAGAGATAGTCCCACATCGGCTACACCAAATGGTGAGTATCTCAATATAATGCATTGCTTGTGTTGAGGTGTGCACATGAGGTGTAGTGGGGCACAAGTTTGTGCCATGTGGGAGTATTTTCCTAGAAGGAAAAAGGATTAACTCTAACAAGGATGCAAGTTGATTTTTGTTGTGCGGACTCGGACTCGGACGCGGACTCCAGGATTGTCTCGTGCATGCACGGGAGTGTTCGGGGGGTAGGCGTGGACTGGCACACTTCTATGCTGATTGTGGGATGATCTAAAATATCAAACTCTATTTTTGAGTATTGGTATTTTAGTCCCACATCGGATAGGAGAAGAGGTGAAGTCTCAACTCCACTCTATAAATAGAGCCCCTTGACCTCCTTTGAAAGATGCACCAAGAAGGGAGTTGAGGGAGTCTGTTAAGTCCAGGAAGCCCGTTCAAGTCTCAAATATTGACTTACGAGCGTTCCAGAAGTTCTTCGTGAACTTGCTGGTTCCTGGAAGCTGTTCGTGCTCGTGTGGGGCGAATAAAGGTTTGAGCAACGGTGGTTCATTCACCCCAGCATCTCATTCTCGCCTGTCATCGCTGCTGTTGCCTTTTACAGTAACTTTTTTTTAGAAGCTCTACTGCCGATAGTTGCTTGCACAAGGTCTCTTTAGATTTTTTGTGTATTACGTAGAATCTTTTTAGATCCTCGTAATTCAGAATCCTCCAGGATCTCTGTTGCACATCTTCTTTAAGGTGCTGTATTTGTAACGTTGTGTGTACAATTGTTTCAGTTTCAGAATTTTCCATCGAAAATTGTGCCTCGGCAATAATAATCTCAAAGCTTTATTGAGAAGATGGATAATTCTCGTGCTTCGCTCATCGATACCGGCTTTAACAAGTTGGAGAAATTCGATGGCGAACACTTCTAGATATGGAGACGAAAGGTCACTTTAAATCTTCAACTCATGAATGTTGATCACGTGCTGTCAGAAGAAGAACCGATCGTTCCAACCACTGGATCTGCTGCGGCCGTGGCCGCTGCTACGACCAAACAAGCGAAGTGGAAAAGAGAAAACAGTATATGCAAACTACTGATACTCAATTCCATGGAAGACTCTCTGGCAGAGTCCTACTCCAAGAAGACTTCTGCCAAAGAGATATGGGACTCCTTGGGAAAGCTCTATGAAGATGACGAGAACCGGTCCAAGATCTTCATGGTAGAAAAATACCACAAGTGGACCTTCGAAGACGAGAAGACGATGCTGCCCCAAGTGAAGGAGTTTCTGAAGTTGCGTCAGAAACTAGAGGATGAGAACATGCCCCTCGTCGACAAGTTTGTCGTTGGAGGGATCGTCGCGAAACTTCCTACAAAATGGAGCAACTTCTATGCAAGGATGCATCGAAAGAAAATGGAAATTAGCTTGGAAGATTTCTTGCAAGAGATCCATATTGAGGACGAGATGCGCTCTCAACAGAAGATGGATACTCTGTCCAAACAACTGGCGAAGGCAAATCTGGTCCAAACCAGAGAGTACCAGGGGAAGCAGGCTGCTTCTCATCGTAAAAAGAAGGACTTCACGAATCTGAAAGTGAAGGGTCCTGCTTTCAAGCATCAGAAGTCCAAGTCCCATGTGACTTGATTCAATTGTGGCAAGAAGGGCCACTACAAATCCGAATGCAAGTCCAAGCCCAAAGAATAAGGTGAGCCTAGTAAGGTTTCTATGATTACTAATCTAGTTGCCATGATAGCACAGGTTGCAACTGTGGGGGCTGACTTGGACTGGTGGATAGACACTGGTACGACCTGCTATGTCTATTCAGACAAAGACTGGTTCATCTCTTATGTGCCAACTTCAGAGAAGGTCATAATGGCAAACCAGGCACAAGCTGAAGTACTGGGGATCGGGACAGTGGAGCTGAAACTCACATCGGGGAATACTCTGACGCTTCAAGGTGTGAAACATGTTCCAGTAATTGCTAAGAACCTGATCTCTGGAAGTCTGCTCTGCAACGCAGGCTTGAGGATGGACATCAATGCTGGCCAGTTGGTGATGTCCAAGAAGGGTACATTCTTCGGAAAAGCTTTCCAAACTGAAGGAATGTACAAGATTCAGCTTGTTGTAACCCAGCATGATAATATAAATGCAATCACTTTTTTTGATTATTCTCTTGAGTTGTGGCATAATAGGCTAGGACATGTTCTTTGTAAAAGGATTAACAGAATGTCTAGTCTAGGACTTATCTCCAAGTGTGGGGGTAAGGTAGAGAAATGCGAAGTATGTGCTCAGACGAAGATCACAAAGAAATCCTTTCACAGGGTCCATCGAAGCACAGATCTTTTGGAGCTGGTTCACTTAGATATCTGTGACTTCAAACAATTCTCTACAAAGGCCGGGATAAAGTATTTCATTACTTTCATCGATGACTTCTCAAAGTATGCTTTCGTCTACTTGCTCAAGTCTAAAGACGAAGCATTCGAGAAGTTCAGGGAGTTCAGGGCCGAGGTTGAGCGGCAAACTGGATAACAACTCAAGAGGTGAAGGAGTGATCGAGGCGGGGAGTATCGATCTCATAAATTCTTATCATTCTGCAAAGAACATGGAATCATCAATGAGACAACGGCTCTGTACTCTCCTCAATCCAACGGAGTAGCAGAAAGGAAGAACAGAACGTTGACAGAGATGATAAACTCCATGCAATTGACTGCGGGTCTTCCAAAGTGTTACTGGGGAGAAGCTGCACTAACGGCAACGTTCATTCTGAATAGAGTGCCATATGCAACTTTCGACATAACTCCTCATGAACTCTAGTTCAAAGTCAGACCTAACTTGAATGTCATTTGAGTGTGGGGGTGTCTGGCTTATGTGAAGCTCCCGGATCTGAAGATTCAGAAGCTGGGGACAAGGACTACGAAGGCGATCTTCTTGGGGTATGTCGAGAAGAGTGATGTTCGGAGATTCCTTGATATCGAGTCAAACTATATCATCGAATCTCGCGATATTGAATACTTTGAAGACAAGTTTGCAAAACACAAGAATATTGTTCTCGCGGATCTTCCGGAGAATGATGAGGGTACAAAGCAGACAGAAGTCTTTAATGAACCAGTAGTCCAAGATGAAGCTGTCGTCAAGGAGACACCATTTGAACCAGAACTCGCTGAGCCGTCAACTAAGCGAACGAGGAGGCCGAAAGACTTCGGAGATGACTTCGTCACCTATCATGTGTAAGCAGATCCGCTTACCTATGATGAGGCGATGAAGACCAGAGATGCTGTATTCTGGAAGGAGGCGATAGACAACGAGATTGACTCAATCACCTCCTGGGTATTGGTTGACCTGCCAGAAGGAGCAAGACCCATCGGATGCAAATGGATCTTCAAGAAGAACATGAAAGCAGATGGAACCTTTGACAAGTTCAAGGCCAGGCTAGTGGCCAAGGGGTTTTCTCAGAAGCAGGGGATCGACTAATTGACACTTATGCTCCAGTAGCTCGGATGACAACCATCAGATTGTTAATTGCTCTAGCAGCAATACACAAGCTGGTGATACATCAGATGGATGTGAAAATGGTATTCCTTAATGGCGAGCTGATCGAAGAGATCTACATGCAACAACCAGAAGGTTTTGTCGTCAAAGGTCTGGAAGACAAAGTCTTCAAGTTGATGAAGTCTCTGTATGGTTTGAAACAAGCTCCCAAAATGTGGTATGAGAAGTTTGACAAGATGATAAGGTCAAATGGCTACAGGGTCAGTAAAACAGACAAGTGTGTCTATACGAAGTTTGCTGACGGAAGAGGAGTAATCGTATGTCTTTACGTGGATGACATACTAATCCTAGGTACGGATTTAAGCTGCGTCACAGAGATAAAGAAATTCCTCTCGACCAAGTTCAGTATGAAGGACTTAGGGGATGCCGACGTAATCTTGGGGCTCAAGATCATCCGGACAGGCACTGGAACAGTGCTGTCACAATCTCATTATATTGAGAAGATGCTCACTCGCTACGGGTATCAAGATATTCCTTTTATTGATACACCGTACCGGAGTGATCAGAAGATGGAGCCAAATTCGAGGGAAAGCGTCAGGTTGTTGGAGTACGCTAGCGTCATCGGGAGCTTGATGTACGCTACTACTGCTACAAGGCCTGACATAGCTTTTGCAGTGGGAATGCTGAGTCGGTTCACTAGCAATCCAGGTGTTAAGCACTGGAAAGCTGTGAAGCGTGTTATGAGATATCTCAAGAAAACTCAGACATATGCACTTTTCTACAGCGGAGATCCGTCAGTAGTGGAAGGCTTCAGCGATGCTAGCTGGTGTTCAGATATGGAGAGCGAGTATTCCACAGGTGGAATCGTATTCGCCATGGACGGAGCTGCTATATCGTGGAAGTCGAAGAAGCAGACTATGTTATCTCGCTCCTCCATGGAATCTGAACTTTTTGCATTGGATGCTGCTGCAGATGAAGTAGAGTGGCTTCGAGAGCTCATGTATGATCTTTCGATGGTTGGGGCTCAGATACCGGCAATACCGATATACTATGACAACCAGGCGACAGCATCAGTGGCGTCAAATGAACTCTTCAACGGAAAGAAGAGAACGGTGCGGTTGAAGCACAGAGCAGTACACGATCTTATAAAGAGAGGTGTTATTGCAGTGATTGATGTTCGGAGTCAGGAGAACCTGGCGGATCCGTTCACTAAGGGCCTCAAGTGCCAGCTGGTCGATGACACAGCTTGTAAAATGGGCTTGAAGGCATTCTGATATTGTGTTATTACATTCCTACCATAAAGTTTTATGCTATTAGTTCAAAGAGAAATCTACTAGGCATCTAGCTTTTGGTTCAAGGGAGGACTATTAACCAGAAGAATATCAGGAATGGTGGGTACTTGTCCTATGTGACATGGAGAGGTTACGGACCTATAACCACTGTTGTCTACTATTGTTTTCTGCGGAAAACGATTTCTGTGGGAAGGTTGGCCTAAATGCCTTAATGAGTTCTCAGGCAGAGTGAATGCCTGGTGTGCTTTACAGGAAGCACGGTAGAGCAGCACTACAAGGAGTGAAACTCCATGCTACAGTAGGGTGACTCCACCATGAGGTTCCCAGGTAGGGGTAATGCCTCGGCTTTGCAAGCCAAGTCATAGCGGCGTAGCACCGCAAATAGGCATGTAGCCTAATGCTGTATGACGTAATTAAAGAGTTGTAGACAGCACTACAAAGGGGAGGATGGCCCCATGTTACAGTGGCACGACACCACGATGAGGTACCCAGGTAGGGGTAAAGCCTTGGCATTGCAAGCCATGTCGTTGTGGCGTAACACCGCACGGAAGCCTTAGGCTTCATGCTGAGTAGATTGGCACTACAAAGAGGCTGAGACCTCATGCTACAGTAGTATGACACTACGATAAGGTTCCCAGGTAGGGGTAATGCCTCGGCTTCAGGCCATGTCATAGCGGCGTAGCACCGCAAGGAAGCGCAAGGCTTCATGCCATATCTCTTTAATAAAGAACTCACCTATAGTGTATAGAAAGAGATATCAAGCCGTCTCTTGAGGGTAAGCTTATAGACGCCCAAAATTATACACTGAAACCAGGCTGGCACAAGGCCTTCAATGTGCAGCCAGAAGCACAGTTGATGTCGTTATGTGAGTAGGAAGAATTACAGTTATGGTGCAGAATTCAAGGCTTAGTCCATTCTTGTATCATGCTGTTATTTAACCTATACAGAAAGATTCAAGTCGCAGTGACATCTCTCATAATGCATGATGGGCAGTCACTGTGGGGAAAGCTCAACCCATATATTGAGATATGTGGGGGATTGTTGGTGTTTTTACCTTTGGACTAGAAAATATAGTCCCACATCGGCTACACCAAATGGTGAGTATCTCAATATAATGCATTGCTTGTGTTGAGGTGTGCACATGAGGTGTAGTGGGGCACAAGTTTGTGCCATGTGGGAGTATTTTCCTAGAAGGAAAAAGGATTAACTCCAACAAGGATGCAAGTTGATTTTTGTTGTGCGGACTCGGACTCGGACGCGGACTCCAGGATTGTCTCGTGCGTGCACGGGAGTGTTCGGGGGGTAGGCGTGGACTGGCACACTTCTATGCTGATTGCGGGATGATCTAAAATATCAAACTCTATTTTTGAGTATTGGTATTTTAGTCCCACATCGGATAGGAGAAGATGTGAAGTCTCAACTCCACTCTATAAATAGAGCCCCTTGACCTCCTTTGAAAGATACACCAAGAAGAGAGTTGAGGGAGTCTGTTAAGTCCAGGAAGCCCGTTCAAGTCTCAAATATTGACTTACGAGCGTTCCAGAAGTTCTTCGTGAACTAGCTGGTTCCTGGAAGCTGTTCGTGCTCGTATGGGGCGAATAAAGCTTTGAGCAACGGTAGTTCATTCACCCCAGCATCTCATTCTCGCCTGTCATCGCTGCTGTTGCCTTTTACAGTAACTTCTTTTTAGAAGCTCTACTGCCGATAGTTGCTTGCACAAAGTCTCTTTAGATTTTTTGTGTATTACGTAGAATCTTTTTAGATCCTCGTAATTCAGAATCCTCCAGCATCTCTGTTGCACATCTTCTTTACGGTGCTGCATTTGAAACGTTGTGTGTATAATTGTTTCAGTTTCAGAATTTTCCATCAAAATTGTGCCTCGTCAATAACACCATCGACTCCACCCGCAATAATACTCAACTCCTCCATCACCCCTGCCTCTTTCCGATACCACAGTAGTACACACCACCACCACGTTCACCACCAGCTCAGGCCGGTGCACCACCACCCAGAATGCCACCTCCACAAATACTAGAAAAAGAATAGAAAAAAGAAACCCTAAACTAATCTCACCATCGATGCCCCAATTCTCGCCGAGAGGATATTGCCCCTCCGCGCACAGACGCCCCAGCGTCGCGAGTACCGTCCAGCCTCCGGCGCTACTCATACTTCGTCGGCGCCACCTCACCTCTACCAGGGCCAGGTCGCACCCCGTTCCCCGCTCCACCAGCTCACGAGCGAATCATCCACTAGGCCGTCGAGCATATCACCAAGTGGAGAGCTTTCTTCCTTCTCTAAATTACTGACTCTTTTTCTCTTTCGCTATTTCTTTTCTTTCTCTCTTCCCAATGTAGAAGAGAACAACTAAGTTATTAATTTTGGTTTGGGCTGGGTTTCAAGCCCAGTAGAAATGCAAGGATTGGGCCTGGTCAACTTATTGGGTTTAATTGATTTTGTTTCATTAATATTAGGGTTTTTGGTTGTAGCCCTATAATCTAGCTGAACTTTAGTTATCATATTTTTGGGCTTAAACTGCTGCCAGAAGTAGTAGGAAGTGCAAGTGTGTGTTTTAATTAATATTTACTATTACTATTGTTATCACTATTTTTTTACAAAATAGAGCTGACAGCATATTTTATAATGTATTATTGTTTTCATTATTATTATTATTATTATATTACTGTTAGTAATATTATTATGTACATGGACTTTTAATGGCTTTTTAGTCTTTTGGGCTTAAAACTTGGGTTTAATATACATGGGTTTTAAAATATATTAATAAATATTTCAAAATTATATTGTTTTGGGCTTTTATTTTGAATAATATTTTCTTAAAGAACTCTACATGTATTATTAATAGCTTACCTCTGTAGAAGCATGAAAATTCTCGACGTAGTGCAAGGTGCAGGTGGGTGCTCGCGCTACCCATCCCTCTTCACAACGGTCCAGAGGTTGCATGGCGCAGGTTAGTGTCCTCACAACGAGACCAGCATCACAGAAGCACAGGCTGTCAAGTACGGCAAACAACAAAGACAAAAGTCCCAGACAGATGAAAAGCTCGGAAGTTCCTTTCATTAATCATGGCTAAAAGGGGTCTACTACAAATTTGGCATGATTACATAAAAGACTTCCTAAAGACGTAATTACAAGGATCTGTTGCAAAAGACTTTGTGGTTACATGTGCTGAATTAAAAACTCCTACGAATCTAACGCCGGGATTAAACTTCACAGTTGATCGTCATGGAGAGAGGCACTATGGATAGATGATATGAATACAGTCTCCATCAAAGTCTCTACCACAGCTTTCCCCCTCTAGACGTGTAATACTTCCGGAAGCAGCTATTTGCCTGCCGAGAGCTCAGGCCACAATACAGCAGGAAGGCCCTTTTTAAAAGGGCATCAGCTTCTGAGGCTCTTCCAGCCTAACAAAAGCGCAGCCTGCCAATGAGCAGGGCAGAGCACAACCTGCGGTGCTTCACGATAGCAACCAGGCCATGAGCTAGGTCGTTAGGACCTCCGAGACAACGCCTAGGTTCGAACTCCGTATAAAAAGCGTTCCAGCACGTTCTCAAGCTCATCAACAGTTCTTCTACGAAGGCACATCTCCTCTGAACGAAGGGATCCTCAACCAAAATCTGACTTAGACAAGGCCTACTACCGTTCGAAGCTAAGTCTAGGGTCTCGCATGGTGCATGAAGGACAAGAAGATGAAGACATGGCTCTTCAGAAGAAACTTCCCTTTTATATAAGGCAGGGTGGTTCAAAATGCACACAACATGGCCGATGGTTGAAATTCCCACTGTAATGGGATGAACCTAGGACTCAGCACGATGAATCTCACTAAATAAGGTTCATTCGACTAAGTCCTTGACCTCTTTGGAATTTCCTAAGTAACGGTGGCAATTAAGATGGAGTCCTTAAAGAGCGGGCATTTATTGCTCTTTACTTCAAAGCCAGTGTCTTCGATCCAGAGGCGCAGCTACATGCCTGCGCCAACCCCATGTGCAGACTGGTGATACATTCACACCATATCAACATCAACGGCACAACATTCTACATCGACCCAGAAGTTCCGAAACACCTTTCTCCAGAGACTTGGGAGATACCATTGCCTCCAACACAAGTCCGTCTGTCGCTCCGAAAGCATAGTAACCTCGTCAACCTGAAGCACAAGCCTACTCGTCGTCCTACAACACAATGACATTGTTGCCCGAAATACAGTTCTCGTTGCTCTAACGCATAGAAGTCTCGTCGTATTCGAAGCCAAGTCCACTCGTCGCCTGAAAGCACAGAGGCTTCGTTGTCTCCAGAAGAACGGTCTAATCTTCACCCTAGAAGCGCAGCGGTACTTATACTTTGCCAGAGGCGCAGGAAGCATGGTCCCACCCAATTGGATTGCTTAAACCGCCTCTGTTAAAGATGGGATTGGGATTGAATCATGATTGATATCTTATCATATTGATTTAAATCTTAGACGATGATCAATTAGAATCCAAATCTGAGATAAAATCCCAAGATTTACTCGGCTGCATTCGAACAAGCAAATCGGCATGCGCCACGTGTCTCCTCCTTCGGTTATTTTGTTAACCACCCGAGATCACGATTGAGGGGAATCTCGATGTTCGCCATATGTCAGGGTCGCAGAAGCCTGCACCGTGCAATGACAACATATTCCTTCATATCTCAAAACCCTAATGCACATCGCATATGTGCTATATTCTCTATAAATAGAAGGAGTTTTCCTTCAACAACCACGAACCACCAGAACTATCAAGGTCGCAAAGATCACCAAGAAATCTTCAACTCCAGATAACCTCTTGATCGGTAACCCTAGAGTTCCATCAAAGGCGTTAGAGAGCCAAAGCAAGTTCAACCCATCGTCAGATCATCAACAGAGTAAAGGAGGTGCTGCAGAGCTCGATCTCCACCGTCATACTTTTCCAGAAAACTATTCCCCTTGTACTTAGAATATCCTGTTTAGGACTTCCTTCTCTGTATACAGGTCTTTTTACGTTCAATAAAGTAAAAAGTTCGTTCAATCTTTTGTTATATCGAACAAAATGGCAACTCTACTAGGGACTACCTTCTCCTCCAACGAGAAGGTGGTGATGCAATCTGATGACAACTTGCTGGAATCTTCCAGAAGATGCTGGTTGTACGCTTCGACCAGCAAACTTTTGAAAATCTTCTTTCTGATGGAAAGTCGAATCCTTCGAAGCGGTTCATAAAACCGAAGAAGACTCGACGTGTCTGGAGGCCCTAGGCGGCTACGACGAGTAGCACGACGGAGGGAACTATGATCCAGAACCCCCTAAATGTCGAAGGCCCGAAGAAGATTTTGGCTGCTATAGCCATATCCCCTCGCTTGATTCCCACCCTGGGAAAATATGGCAAGGAAAAAGGTATCTCTATGGTGGGCCTGACGAAGGCATAATGCCGAAGGAAGCGTGTACCGATCAAACCCCTCATAACTGGGAGCATCGCCGGCGAGAAGATCTGTCTTCGACAGAATTGCCTTTCCATCAGGCGAACCTTCATTGGATTCTGATAATATATACTCGTTGGAGGTAGTAGGAAAAGATCCCAGGCGGTATATGCCCTGTGCAACAAATGGGAAGTTATACAAGGCTGGTCCCCGTGCTCCGATGCCTCGACCAGTCGAACCCCTCTGCCGCTTGAGCACTCCCGTGCATGATGCAAGCCAGGGGTACACCCCATGGAGAGGGAGTCATGCGAGTATGGTTCCTTGCGAGCATGATAAGAGGTTGCCCCGTCAGACCCTCTCTGATCGTGCCCACGCGCAACTTTCCTATACGTACAATGGGGGTACAGCGACGGAAGACCTGGTTCTCTCCCAAGAAGAACAAGAATCTGCGGCGCAAGGCATGCCTAAATCAAGGCATCCTTGTACCCAGATTACTATCAACTGCTGTTGTCAACAGGCGGCTGTACTACCAGCGAGGAGGCACTCCGTCTTTCAAAGACTTCAATCTATGTCGACCGCACGTTAGAGACTCAACAGGGGGTCGACGAGCAAGAGAGAAGATGAACTCCGCGTCGCCATGTGCAATACGGTACAAGGGTTCTAAAACTCTCAAGAAGTCTTCCAAGAATCCTTCCGTCTCAACCTCCAAGCCTAAAAAGTAGCCCGAGAGCAGCAAAGTGAAGGTACCCGGCACAGGTGTGTTTCAAGGCGCATGTTCTAAATCTCCACTGGATACAACATCAGAGGCTGGGGGGTAGTCAGCCTCCCACTGTTATAACAATGCTGCGTTCCATTCTAAAGACGAGCCATATGATACGGATGCCTCTACCGGGACAGCTAGTCAGCAGACTGGGGGTAGCAACCACAATGAGTCCGAGGAAGACCGCAACCTTCTAGTTTATCCTCAAGACGGTGAAACCCGGGTGTCAGAGCCATAGAACTAAGGGTCCACAGTTCCTTCAACTCATCCTCACACCAGATCCATCTTTATGGCCGATGGCGACGAAGCAAACAACAACGAAGCTCTCAGACGTATCGAAGCCCTCGAGACAAGCCTAGACACGTTGACGGCTACAATGAAGACCTTGTCCTCTGTCATGATGGATATCAAGAGCAGTTTGGACTCTGCTGCTTCCACACCCATGCTTGATCCGACAACCAAGGATGAGTCCAACTGGCAGCCTGCCGTCCATCAGACGGGACCATTGTCATCTATTCCGTCGACTATAGGCCCTGCAATGTCAATTGAGATACAGCAGGCCACCAAGGAATTGTATGCTCGCTAGACGCCAAAGAAAAGCAAGTATCACTCCTGAAAATGGGTATTCAGCAGCCATATCCTGCCGAGTTCGACAACATAGTCTATCCTCCCAAGCACAATCCGCATACGCTCACGCCTTACGAAAGAAAGAGTCTTCCCGACGTCACTTGAGGTACTTTGCCTCAGTAATAGGGCACTTACCGAAGAACGACGCTCTCCTTACCAACATATTTATAGGAGCTTTGCAGGGGGTAGCCTATGAGTGGTTCTGCAGTCTCCCGGACGATTGTATTTATCGTTCGAGGACCTGAAGAATCTATTCGTAGATCGATTCTATAAAGGAAGGATAGACATGACAATGTCAACTCTCATGGAGGTTGTCCAGAGGAAGAAAGTGTCCGTATGCACATACATTGAGCGCTTCCGTCAAGCAGCCTTAAGGCTACCCCTGGTATGCCCGAGCCTATGATTATGGACTCATGCCATAAGAACATGCTGTCGGCAATAAAATTGTGGTACAGTGCTCCTTGCACGGAGTGCACGCCCTTCATTACAGAGGCCGATATGGCACAGAGGATAGTCCAAGACGCGCAGCTCCTAGGACTGAACTTCCCCTCTCTAGAAGACAAGGAGAGACGTTTGTCTAACAACAACCCCAAAGACAGAAAATACAAGCAGGCCATGACCGTCAACATCTCTAAAGGTTCAGCAACCATGAACCCCAAGTCTGTAGAAGCGCAAAAACCGAGGGAGACTTACTCCTTCAACGACGAGGATACGCTAGAACTCGTCGAGATGCTGACGAAGAGTGGCAAGCTATCTCTCCCAGCGCCGAAGTGTCCCGACAAAGTGGAAAAGGTGGACAACCCTAAATACTACCATTATCACCAGTATGTTCACCACTCAACACAAAACTGTTATGTGTTGAAAAGGCAGATCCAGTGCCTCATCAATGCTAACATCGTATCGCTGGATTATGAAGAGAATACCGTTATTACACTCTAGTTTGGAAGTTTCCCAACCACAGAGGCACAAAACAGAATGGTCCCCATCCCGAAGGCGACAATAGAAGTGGTTAACCTCCCGCCAACACAGAACAATGCTCAAGGGCTCATCCCATTCTCTACACTGCGAGACGAGGTTATATGGGTTCACCCTGACCTGACTCCCGACATGATGGTGCCTACGACCCCTTCCGTCAAAGGGAAGAAGGTCAAGACTTGTCGCATGATCTCGGCGTCTGCCGAAGACACCTTGGTAATCACTCATTCGGTGCAACGATAAGAGGAAAGCCAGGCTTCAAAGGAGGTAGAGCCTCCACCAACTACAACTCCTGCACCTAATACCTCAGAGGCAGGTCCGTCGCAGACTCATGCCACGGATAAACAGAAGCAGAAAGAGGATCACTTTGACAATCCTCTCAAAAAAGACTCGACAGTAGGGCCCATCAAACCCCACAACTTTAACATACTAGCACAGCTAGCCAACACTCCGACTAGGTTGTCACTTTTTGAGCTCATCCATCTCTCCAAAGAGACCCGGGATGCGCTCAGTAAAGCTTTACGTAATGCCGAGTCCTTCCTCACTCAGGTACGACCACCAAAGAAAGACCCTGCAGGTTGTCCACATTGGCACAGCATGGTCGAAGTGACCCCAGTATCACTTTTACCCAACAAGATATGCTGCTGAAGAACAACCGGCATATTAGGCCTCTGTACTACACAGGGTATATCGGTACCATTAAAGTCGATCGCATCCACATCGACCCGGGCTCCTATTTCAGCATCCACCCAAGAAGTCTGCTCCAAACTCTAGGGATCCCGATGCATCGGCTGACCGCATCAAACACAACAATCAGCGGCTTTAATGTCGGAAAAAGCGAGCCTCTCAACAAAATTTACTTAAAGTGACAAATTGGTAACCTTCATGCAGAAGTTACCTGCTATGTCATCGATGCGGACATAAACTACAACATGCTGCTGGGACGACCATGGATCCACAAGTACATGATCGTTCCTTCCATAAATTGGTAACCTTCAAGACCGAGTTTGCTGATATCGACCCGTTTCGAGGACTTAAAGCCTAATATACGGATCCTGATTTGTACAAATCAGTTCCCTGGGACGATAAGAGCAATAATGCTGATGACGAGGCAGAGACAGCCTCAAAAAATACAGCGATAGTCGAAAAAACTTTAAAGGTTCGGCTGAAGGGAAGACCCCCAAGATGTTTGCGCCTCTCGTCGTCAAACTCTGAGGCAGAGCACCACCTTCGCCTCCAGTGATGACAGATGATAGCCAAGAGCCTATACGAATAAGGCTACCCTGGAAGACCTCAAGGCCAATCATGAAGGCGCCGGGGCATTTGACGATAGCTCCCTTGGTGGTCAAACTAAAAGGGAAGCGTCCTCCTCCTCCTCCCTCGACGGCCCTAGTCCTCAGTGATGAGGAACTAGGAGACTACGTCTGTGCCAACACAGAGGCACACTCTTTTGATGATGTATTCCCTCAGGATAAAGTCTCTTACTTTATTAATAGGAAGTTGTCTTCGAATTATTCTTGTACATTTTGGAACACTAGATATTTCCTAGACAACTCTCTATGTCAGCTACAGACGCAAGTGACGACCGTCAACCATGCGAGCCAAGTTGTCCCTGAAGTACAGGTAGGTAACTCTAGATGGGGTGAATAGAGTTTATAACGAAAATGATCAATTAAAACTTAAACTCTTTTTACCAACAAAATAATCAGAGTAATATAAATACAGAAATAAAATAGTCAAAGAATAAGCACAAACACAACAAGATTTTTAACCTGGTTTCCCTCGTGGAGGACTAGTCCAGGCCTGAGAACTTTAGCTCAGAAATGAAATCTACTATTTATGAAATAGGGTTACAACCACGTGCCTTTACTCAGAAGAGGACGCCAAACTTCTTTCAATGATCGCTGTGGTGAAACTTGGACTTTTGCAAGCGACTTACAACTTCTTGCACTTCAAAATTCTAGCTGAATCGTATTGAGCAACTTGGACGATTGGGAAGTTTGAAAGCTAAATTGGATGGGAAGTTAGAGCTCTTTAATATGTAGGCTATGTAAGAGAAGAAGAAGAGAAGATTGGATAGTTTGAAATGGGAGAATTCAAGGCCTATTTATAGGGTTCTAGGTAGGCAGAATTCGGCCAGAATTCTGTATCCAGAATTCAAATTTTTGGCCGTTGGACAACTAGCAGTGATTAAACCCTAAAAATTAGCTTCCTGTAATTTAGGGGTAGAGTTCGGCCTGAACGCTGTGTGGAGGCAGAGTTCGGTCCGAACTCTGTCTACTATGGACAGAAAGTTCATAATGGGCTTCTAGCTTGATGGGCTGTTTTGATTATTGGCTAAGTGAACCTATAAAGGTTAAGTCTAGCCCAAAGTTGCTCAGTATGACTCAACGTACATCTGCCTACCTATACTCAAAAATAATAAAATTTACAGACTCCAGAATACACAAAGCAGTAAATCTTCAGGCTGCTATTTGTCTTGAACTGATGTGATGAGTTGATCGATTTAGAGCTTGATGTGTCAAATTAGACTATGACAAATATTGTTTTATTAGTTGTCAAGATTAGGCTGACTCTGATCCGGTTTGGGTCAACAATCTCCCCTATTTTGATAATTGACAAAATATGATATTTGTATGTCTCAATATTCATACCTGGATACATTATTGATCCCCCGTACTTGAACAAGTTTGCTCTCCCGTAAAAGGATATTACCTACGACAAGTTTTCTTCCAAGTATACGATATAGATAACTCTTAACACAGTGTATCAAACAAAGACACATATCAAGTATTCTTTCCATTTTGACAAAAATCAAAATAAAGAACAAAATAGATGAGCAGTATATGAATAATAAGCTAGCAACAGTTGTTAACAAGTCTAAACAAAGCCAGAGAGTTTAACAAGTTTAATAAAAACATAAATGCAGAAGCAAAATAAACATAGTGCAGAAATAAAAAATAGCCCTATGCATCAGCGACAGTCAGTAATACAAAAGCCATATCCATCATGGAGCATGCGAAGGCCCCGCACCATCAGAACCGGTACGTCAGGGATCAACAAATGCTGAGGTTGGATCAATATAACGACAGACCCAAGAAACGTCAACGCGATAACCATCGCAGGACGGATCATGCATCATCGGAGTCTGCATCGTCGGATGAGAGGCCATGGAATACTGAATGTCATGGATGGAGTTGCTGAGCGCACTCATCTGCAGGGTGGTGCGATAGTCCATCTGCGTCCAGCGGTCGTCCATCTCAGCCCAACGTTCGTCCTCCAAACGGAAGCGATCACGAAGCATAGTCTAGAAAGAGTCAAGTGTAGTGGTGGACTCGGGTGCAGGGGAATTAAGAGCAGCAAAGGGTGCATGAGAGTCAGGCTCCTCAGCGACATCAGATTCGGAGGAGGTCGCAGCAGCAACAGTTCTCCGTGCCTTGGTCAGATAGGCAGGAGGGGACAAAGACTGACACTGATCTAATGGGACATGAAAGGTAAGAAAGATCATGGGAAGATACATGGAATAAACCAAGGACTTTTGTTTATGTCAAGCATGAATCATCCAATCCATTATCGTGCGGGAAAAGTTGAAAGAGACGCAAAAATGCAGAAAGAAAAGAGGAGTGATCTCATAGTAAGTGACTTCATCAGTCGATCCCACTTTCGGCAAGACCGAAGAAAATATGATACGATGAAGCTCAAAGAAGTGGTTGTTGAGATGTTTAGCTTTAAGTTTTCAAGGATGTGTATTAGGAGAGCATAAATCATCCTTGAAACTTTCCTGAGTGGTCTTTCCAGGGAAGACGAAATCCCGTGCATCATTAAGCCGTTCCCAAGTATTAGGGTCGGGCAGACCAATGAGATCGGCTAACTCAAAATCATCAAATGAGATGTTGATACCGGCGACACGTGAGTAGATACGGTCGCGGTCATAAGTCATGTTACAATAGAACATTTGAATGGAATTCACATAAATTGGTTCACGAATTGAAACAAGCTCATCGAGACACAAATTACGAAAGTTTGAAAGATAGTTCGAGAGTACCATAAATTTAATGGGTGTCCGAGGAACACACTACGATGACGAAAATCGGTGAACCATGCGTCAGAAGCATCTAACGACACAAAATGTGTGCATCGTATGTGTCAAAATTTTGAGGTGGAGGTGGGTTGAATAGGGGGTTGATTATGTCATGAGGAGAAGGAAGAATATGTTGAGGGTTTAGTGGAGGATTTGGTGGAGGGTTGGATGGAGGATTAGTGGAGGATTCACCTTCACTTCTCCTTGGTCTCTTCTCTCTACCAAGCAACCTAGGTGCCATGAATAAAATTGAGAGAAAGGAAGGAAGAAGAAGATATACCTCAAAAATGGAGACCCAAGATGAAAGAGAATGATCCCAAGATTGATCTCCTTGAGTTTGGAGTAAAATTTCCCAAGGATTTGAGACTTCTAGGGTTAGGGTTTTGAAAGAAAATAGTTTGGAGAGGTTTGGAGAAGATAATGGAGATGGGAGAGAGAGAGAATCCCGACTTATAGAGGGTTTGGTCGGCTGGTCCGGTTGAATCTGAGCCTTTGGATCAAAAATAATGAAGGGCTGAGAGCCATTTGAGGTTCTGGAACAAGGAGGCCGAACTCGGCCCGAACTCTGTGTAGGGGCAGAGTTCGGCCTGAGTTCTGGTCCCTTAGGCCAGAACTTCAAGCAGAAAAGAGGAAGAAAATAAGAAAAAATTTGAATAATGAATGGTCAAGTAGAAAATTTGGCAAAAAGCACAATAAAATTAGAAAATGCAATAAAGTTAGAAAATTTAAATGTGGCAGGTCATAAATAAAATTTAACCATATAGTAAACAAGGAGTTATGACATAAATCAATATGGTGAAACTGCCATGGGGTAGGTGCAGGGGTCGGATCCTAGCTAGCGGTAGTCCGAAGATTGTGCATCGTGTCTCTTAGGCTTTTACGCCTTGTTGTCAGAAGGACCCTTTCGGCTTGTACCCATAGTGCAAAGTCATCATAGAGAATCGTGACATAATCGATATTTACGCAGGCCAATTTAATGAATAACTGTTTCATCTAAAATTCCTAATTCACGACAAAGAAAATTGAATCGCTCCTCGGATAGTGGTTTTGTAAAGAAATCGGCCAGCTGATGATCGGTGTCAATAAATTCTAAATTTATAGTATCATTCTGTTGGTGATCACGCAAAAAGTGGTGACGAATTTTAATGTATTTCGTGCGTGAGTGACATATAGGGTTCTTAGTAAGGTTGATAGCCCTAATATTATCACACAATATAGGAATGTGCATAAAAGATAGGTTCTCGTCTGCAAGGGTTTGCTTCATCCACAGAATTTGTGCACAACAATGACCAGCTGCGATATATTCAGCTTCTATTGTGGATAGTGCGACAAAATTTTGCTTCTTGCTAAACCAAGAGACTAGAGCCTTGCCTAATAAATGACACGTACCGCTAGTAATTTTACGGTCAACTTTGCATCCTACGAAATCAGCATCCGAATAACCAATAAGGTCAAAGGATGTGGATTTGGGATACCATAAGCCCACTATAACAGTACCCTTAAGGTATCAAAAGACACATTTAACGGCAGACATGTGTGATTCCTTAGGACTAGCTTGATAGCGAGCACACAGGCAAACACTAAACATGATATCAGGGCGACTAGCAGTTAAATAAAGTAGACTGCCTATCATACCTCGATACTTACGTTGATCCACAGGTTTGCCGCTTTCAACTGGTTCTAGTTTGGTTGTAGTAGCCAGTGGAGTGCCAATTGATTTGACATTGTCAAGGTCAAACTTCTTCAGCATATCCTTTATATACTTTGACTGACAGATAAAAGTTCCATGCGATGTTTGTTTTACTTGCAGTCCAAGGAAGTAATTGAGCTCCCTCATCATGCTCATCTCAAATTCGTTCTGCATACACTTAGCAAACTCTTGACAAAGAGTTTCATTAGTAGAACCGAATATTATATCACCAACATAAATTTGTACTAAAAGAATAGTATCTTTGAAAGATTTTATAAAGAGTGTAGTGTCAACTTTTCTTTTTGAAAAACATTTATCTAATAAGAAAGTACTTAGGCATTCATACCAAGCTCAGGGGGCATGTTTGAGGCCATAAAGTGCTTTCTTGAGTTTGAAAACATGGTCCAGAAATATGTGATTTTCAAAACCAGGGGGTTGTTTTATAAAAACTTCCTCCTTAATAAAACCATTCAAAAAGGCACTTTTGACATCCATTTGGAAAAGTTTAAAATTTTGAAAGTTCGTAAATGCACAAAGCATCTGAATGGATTCCAGTCTTGCAACAGGAGCATACGTCTCATCGTAGTCGTTACCTTCCTCTTGGTTGTATCCTTGAGCTACTAGACGAGCTTTGTTGCATATAACTGATCCATCTTCATTTACTTTGGTGCGAAAAACCCATTTAGTACCAATAATCGAATGATTAGCTGGCCTAGGAATAAGTTCCCAGACCTGGCTCCTTTCAAATTGGTTGAGTTTTTCTTGCATGGCAAAAATCCAAAATTCATCATTAAAGGTTTCTAAAACATTTTTAGGCTCAATTTGAGAAATAAAAGCAGTGCCAGCAATAGAATCTCTTAAGGATGAACGAGTACTTACTCCGCGAGATACCTCACCTATTACCAAGTTTTTTGGGTGTGATGGTTTGAACTCGAATTTCTTCGGTAGGTTTTCCAGAGAGTTGGCTTCAGGATTGGTAGTCATAGGCATAGAAGTTGATGGTTCATCATCATCGTTGGGGATGGTAGCTATACTATTTTGCTCATCAAAAGTAACATTAGTAGATTCTTCTACTATCATGGAGCATTTGTTGAACAATCGATATCCCTTACTCTTGGTGGCATAGCCAAAAAAATACCATCGTCAGCTTTGGCATCAAATTTGCCTAAGTTGTCTTTGGTATTGAGGATAATGCAGCGATAACCGAACACTCTAAAATAAGATAAATTGGGGGTCCTACCAAACCAAAGTTCATAGGATGTTTTCTTCAAAATAGGTCAAATAAGCACTCTATTCGAAATATGGCAAGCTGTACTGACAGCTTCTGCCCAAAAATATTTTGGAAGTGAAAATTTATTCAATATGACTCTAGCCATATCGCCAAGAGTCCTATTCTTCCGCTCCACAACACCATTTTGTTGAGGAGTTCTAGGACAAGAAAACTTATGATCAAAACCATTTGAATCATAAAATTTTCAAAATCAGAATTTTCGAATTCGCCTCCATGATCACTTCGGATTCGAGTAATCATGTAGCCTTTCTCGTTTTGAACCTTTTTAGCAAAAATTTTAAAAACAGAAATCGTATCGCTTTTGTTTAAAAGAAAGAAAATCCAAGTGAATCTAGAAAAATCATCTACTATAACAAAGGCATAAAGTTTTCCACCAAGACTGGCTACTCTACTCGGACCAAATAAGTCCATGTGCAGTAATTGCAAGGGTCTAGTAGTACTTATAGTGTTCATGGAATGAAAGGAAGATTTGGTTGCCTTATTCAGTTCACATTAGGTACATACCGTGTCCTTCTTGAATGTAATGTCGGGCAGACCTCTTACTAGCTTCTTTGTCGATATCGTAGATATAGTATCCATATTGGCATGACCAAGACGCTGGTGCCACAACATTCTCTCATCTTTGTGGGCGTAGAGACATCTTCCTGTACTGTTAGTATTTCTAGATAGATAAAAAATATAAATGTTATCCTCTCTTATTCCTTCAAAAGCAATGTCTCCCATTGACCTATCATAAATATAGCATTTATTTTGTCCAAAGTTAATATCATATCCATGATCAGCAAGGTGACTTATGCTGAACAGGTTATGCTATAACTCGGTCACTAGGCAAACATCCTTTATTACAGGAGAAGGAGGATGACCAATAGTACCATTACCTATGATGTACCCCTTTAAGTTGTTACCGAAGGATACATACCCTTCCCTCTTCATCGATAGTGATACGAAAAGATTTGCGTCTCCTATCATATGTCGCGAGCATCCACTATCGAGAATCTACTTGCTTTTAGTTGAGAAAGGAAGGTCCACCTACATCAAGAGTAGATGTGACTTTTGGTACCCAAGTTCTTGTGGGTCCTGAAATGTTAGTCTTTGGTACCCATGCATAAAGATTAATATCTACTAATTTCCTAATTCTATATTGTGGTGAGATATGACCATGTAATCTACAGTAAGTGCAAGTAGCATTCCTATTTGTGGTTGGAGCAGGTTGATAGTGATGTCTATACGTAGTATGGTGATAGTTGTGTGGTACAGCAGAATAGTGACTATATGTGGTAGCAGGATGATAGTTATGTCTATGTGTGTAGAAGCAAGAAAAATTTTTAGCAAATGAAGCCCCATACGCCCAAGCCAGTAAAGCTCCATGCGCCCAAGTCAGTGAAGCTCCATGCGCTCAAGCATAATCCATGGCGAGTCCTGCAGTCGTTCTGGATATGTCCTTGTTTACCGCAGTAATGGCAAACAGGCTTCTGATAAGGTGAGGGCCTCTGCTGGAACTGTCCTGTGGTCCTCCTGATAGGTCCACTCTGAGTAGCTCGGGCTGGTGTAGCTGCGGGGGTATGACGCCTCGATGTCTGCTGTTGTTCCTTACAAAGAATCTCCTGAGCACGAGCTTCTTCCAAGACAGCTGAATGGGAGACTCGAGACTGAGTAGTCGTATAGGACTTGAGCTCTGGTGTAAGCCCCTGGTGGAATCTCCTCGCCTTCTCTAACTCTGTCGGAATCAATCCCATACCAAATCGACTCAGGCGATTAAACTCCGAGTCATACTCATCAACTGTCATATTCCCTTGCTTCAGATGAAGGAACTGGTCGTAGAGACCATCTCGAACATGAATAGGAAAGAATCTCTCATAAAATGCATCATAGAACTGCTTCCAGGTGATCCCAGTGCCTAATCTTCTCTCTTCCGTCTTCCACCAGTGGTGAGCATTGTCTTCTAACAGTAGGTCCACTACTGTCATCCAATTTCGAGCTGGCAACTGGGATGCCTTCAGTAGCTTCTCGGTACTAATAAGCCACTGTGACACCTCTAATGGCTTCTCCGTCCCTCTAAAGGCCTTGGGGTTCATATCTGTAAAATCTTTGATAGAGCCTTCATAGGGATGCAGAGCCGGTGCTGGTACTGGTGCTGGAGGTGGTGGTGGGGGTCTAGCCATAGCTGCCATCATCGTCTGTCTCATCAGCTCAGTCTGCTGCCACTGAGCCTGCATTATGGCATACATAAACTGAGTAGTAGGGCTCCCATCAGTCGGTAGTGGAGGCATCTGAGGTCCCGACTGTGGAGGAAACTGCTGAAGGAATAGTGGTGGTGGAGGCAGTAGTACATTCTCTTCCGGTGGCATGGTAGTAGTCTGTCCAGCCTGGCTGCCTGGGGGTGCTGCGACCTCTGGATACTCCGTCGTCGGCATCGTAGTAGGCTGCGATAGTCCTGGCTGGTAAGGTGTCGCTGGAGTCATGGGACGATTCTGTCCCTCCGAAGAAATCTTCTCACCAGATGTGAGGGCCAAGGCAGAAGTGCGTCCGCTTCGTAGATTCATACTGTAGGCACGAGGAAGATAAGTTGATATTAAGAAAGATTAGATATGAAGTAAATCGAATAATCAAGGAAGTTTCAAAAAAATTGGAAGTCAAGGGATAGTAGTAGTTCTGGATGAGATATTCCTATTCCTATATGCAGGCTTGTTGGGCACAGTCATGTAACCCAACAATATTAAATCTAACCTGCATGGGCCACCACAAAAACATGTAATGCCCCAGTCCTAAAATATATAGGACCAATTACGTGAACATGCCAGCTGCACATATACGAAGAATACTCCAATATATGGAATCCTCATATATGCACATAAGCTGTAAATAAAAATAATCACAGGCCAGAATAACATATCTAATCTCATCACAGCTCAACACAGAAGATAATGTAGTCCAAATAAATAAATAAGAGTATCAAAGATAGCCGGGTGAACATACTCACTCCAAATAGCTATGAAAAATAGTCTCACAAGATTGGAGTCCGACCTCCACAAAAATAGAAAGAAAAGAGATGTAAAATAATGTCTACAACTGTCTCAGATAAGAAATAGACTAGGAATCATAAGGCACTGCCTCATCGTCAATGTAAGATAGCTCCAATGCCGCTCCGTACTCCTGTGGAAAATTCTCTAAACCTGGAGAGATAACCAGGTCCTCAGGGGACATAGCAAGATACAAGAAAATACCATGCCATAATAAACTATGATAATATAGTAAAAGAAAAAAAAGTATGCATGCCATCGGGTTCCTGACCATTCTACTGTGAACATGCAGTTGAGATATAATCCTTCGACGCATGAGCCCTGGCTGAAAATAGGATCGACATAGTTCCCATAGAGGGTACCAGGGGCCTACGTCCATAACGCTCGGGAAGCGTCAGAGGGCACCATGTGCAAGGGGCTACGTCCATAACGCTCTGGGAAACGTCAGAGGGCGCCTGGAGCCTGCGTCTCCGGTGGAGCGCACAGGTAATCATGGAAGTGTAAAGAAGCCCATACGTCAGGTATTGTTCTCCCCACCCAATGCCTAGTATTATCATCTCCATGACTGATATGAACCCCTAGTAACCGCCAAGTCTTCTAACATACAATGCTATTGGCAGTTACTTCTATCCGTCGCACACTCCATACGTATCGGTGGCTAGCAGACTACGCAGAAACATGTCCTACATGTGACTCACATCACGTGATACAACAAGTGTCAAGGCCGTATGAGATATACCAATACCTCAACATCAATGGGTGGTCACTAGACTAAGTCAATGCAAGAGAATAAATAAAGCGAGAAGAACGACCGATATAGTCGCTTGAACCCAAGTGTGACTTGGACGCACATTTAAAATATTACGAATAATGCAGAAAATAACAACAAAAAATAAGAACATAATAATCACAGAGTAGGATGGCAAGGTATCTTGCCTGGTGGTGAAAAGTGGCAAGTCCAAGAGTAGCAAGTGTCCGCACCAAAAACTCACAAATCACAGATGACTCCAAACTCTGAAACAAATATCAAAAATGGTCTCGGTGAAGAAGATATACCTAGGAACCGCCTGTCCAAAAGTTAAATTCTAGAACAGAGGCAAAATCGTAATTTTGGGTCAAAACGATGTCCGTCGTTGGACCCGTTTTGCACCGAAATGCGTGCCGAAGTCTACGGTCTCTAAAGTCGTCAAACTACATGTCTACGGTTTTAGTTTGAGGAGAGAAACTCAACGGTATGTCCAGTTTTGGATTCCGAGGAGCCGTGTACGAAATCGCCCGTTTGAGTGGGTCGCGGGCCGGCCAAAATTGGGTTCCGATTCGACCTTCTCAGAATCGAACCAAACTTGGTATACAGGACCAAAATTTCGATCCGGACCTGTTGGTGCAAGTTTTGTCTCGATTCGACAACTGTACACAAAGTTATGGACAAGTTTGCAAATCGTCGATACGGGGGTATCTCGACGGATACACGTTGATTTCGTCGCACACACGCGACGAAACTGAGTTCCGTCCGTTCCCACATGCCGCAACGTCCATACGCGCCTTTCGATGCGTATAACGTGCGACCACGTCGCCCGGTTTGTCGGGGCGACGTCGTATCGGACAAAAATTTCAGAAATTTATTATTTTAGAAAACAGTTTTTCGCCCAACTTCAACATCAGTTTATTTCCTACACGCTAATCGAAATAACGATCCAGAAGATGCGTTGTGATCTCGGTTATGTTGTCGTCACATGTGTTCAATTAGTTTTTAATAAAGTTTAATGGACAGCGAGAAAAGTGGCCGACAAGTTGGCATTTCAAAACAGTTTTTTTAAAAATCAGAAAAGTAGTTTTTCTCCAACTTCGTCTCAATTTTTCGAGCAATCCTTTGTGGTTCCCAGGATTCTACCAGAAGGGGATTTGAGAGGGTCATGTCTACTACGCACAGCATTCGATAGATCGAATTTTCATTGAATGGATACAAATAAATTTGAATCGAAAGATGGGTACCTCGCTGTTTTTCGAAAACAGAGTATCCTCTGTTAACTGTCGACTCCAAGCGATTCCGACGTCGTCGACGACGAGTAGTCGGGGGCATGTGCGTGCAGATGTCGGCCTTGGGGTTGAGGGTGGAGAGGAGATGGGATGATGTAAATTTTTGAGGGGTTAGGGTTCGGTTGAATTAGCGGCTGATATATATACTGCCAATTTCTATTTCGAATAGAACTAAGGCTCGGGTGTATCTCTTAGCAACCCAACTGCTATGCCGTTTGTATGGGGTGGGGTCGGGTGTCATGTTTTGACTTGGTTTGCTAAAATAGCAAGTAGAGTTGCTGCTAAGTTGTTTGGTTCTTAGGGGGGTCGGGCCCACTGCTGATGGTGGGGGTCGCGGCCACCATCAGTATTGCCTTTTTTTTTTAAAAATACAATTAATTATATATATTCAACTATAAATATATATATATACTAAGCATTCAATAAACTCCTAAAAATTACCAACAATTTCCTAAAAATTCTAGAATTTATTTTACACCTAATTTAATAGAAATATTAACATGCACACATATAATAATGTATATATACACACATGCTTTAATTATACTAATAACTTAATAGTAATTAAATCTATAACTAATAAAATACGTAACAAAATTAATTTAATTTATAAAAATCAACATAAATTATGGGGGTTTATACCTTCCTAGAATCAGAGCTGAAGGCTGCTGATGCGGAACAGAGTCGATTGTTCGGGAGGCCGAGAAGGTTTCCCGATCTTCTGTTAACCTGGAGCGGGCCTTTAAGAAATTCGAGGATAACTGGCAAGCCCATGCTCAACTGGAGGACGAGGCGGTGCTGACCCATGAGGCGGAGCGTCGAGCTACACAGAGGTTTGAGCGGTCGGCTGCCTTGCTGACGGACCGTCTCAGGGCATTATGTGCCCCGGAGCAGTGATCAGCTTTCTGTTTTTCTTTTGCTATTTTTTTTCGTCTTTTTGTTTTGATTTTGTAAGGGATGTGATCCTAAATGATGTAGCACTTTAATTTTGAATGAATGAGCATGTTTCAACTCATCTTCTCTTTCTTGTACTTGCAGGTGTTTGTGGAATTGGACCTGCTGGGGGATTATTTGTGGACCTGTTACCCCGGGCGTGTCCTTGGTTTTAGGTACGAGTAACAAGTTTTGGAGAGGAATACCTAGAACAACTTCGTGGTAAGACAGCTATAGAAGTTCTTGGTATTCGAGAGAATGCCAGGGAGCAACTGGGCTCCCAAGCATGATGGGGAAGGGATGGGTGTGTACTGGAAACCCAGTACAGCATCTGTAGTCGACTGAGGACGTTTGTGGTCATCGGAAGACGTTTGTGGACCTATTATCTTTGGGCATACACAGGTCGTGGGTACAGATAATAAGTGGAGGGAGGATCATCATACTTACTCAGTGGTAGTGAGGACATGGCAAGTATGGGGATTTCTTTACCGTGAGATCTTCCTGCTCAGAGGTAGTGAGGACATGGCAGGAGTGGACTCAACGGAGGATATGTGTGGTCAACAGAGGACATTTGTGGGCCTATTACCCTTGGCGTATCCTGGTTCAGGGTACAGGTAATAAGACGAGAGAGGACCGACATACTTACTCAGAGGTAATGAGGACATGGTAAGTACGGAGGTTTTACCGTAGAGTCTTCCTACTCAGAGGTAATGAGGACATGGCAGGAGCGGACTCGGCAGGGATATTTGTGGACCTATTATCCTTGGCGTACTCCGGTTGTGGGTACAGATAATAAGTTGAAAGAGGAATCATCATACTTATTCAGAGGTAATGAGGACATGGCAAGCATGAAGGTTTCTTCGACGGAGCCTTCCCACTCAGAGGTAATGAGGACATGGCAGGAGTGGGCTCAATGAAGGAGGGTACATAGAATAACTCAGAGGTAATGAGGACATGGAAGTTCTATGTAAAGGGGTGGTTTGTTTTTGGCAGAAGTGAAACGACTCAGAGGTAATGAGGACGTGGCCGTTTTGGAAATTTGTGGATCGATTACCCTTTTTGTGCAGTGGGAGTGCGGGTAGTGGATCATGAGGAAGGATCTCTTCCAGGAAGAAAGTTCAGAGGTATAATCATACATGACTTACTATCTGAAAGAGTAACCGAAATGTGAGTTCAGAGGCACCAGCGGGTACATAACTCGGTAATTTAGAATATTGAGAAAGTGTGAGTTCAGCGGCACCAGCGGGTACATGACTCGATAATCTGGAATGTTGTGGATGTGAGTTCAGCAGTACCAGCAGGTACATGACTCGATGATCTGGAGAGAATGTCGTTTAGACATAATATTTCTTCAGGAACTTGCCGTTGACGGACAATATGAGTAAGTCTCCGTTTTGTTTTGCGAGGCGGTAAGCACCGTTGGAGAACATGGCCTCGATGACAAATGGACCTTCCCATTTTGGCTGGAACTTGCCGACGGTCTTGTGAGTCATGACCATTGGCCTCCGGACTGCCAGAACAAGATCGCCCACTTGGAATGTTCTGATTTTGACCTACTTGTTGAAGGCTCCTGAGATGCGTGCTTGGTATAGCTCGATCCTTTGCTAAGCTAGAAGGCGCTTTTCATCTAAGGCCTCCAACTCTTGTAGTCGACGTCGGTAATTGTCATCCGTCGTCAATTGATAAGTGAGGGCGACGCGGAGTGAGGGTATTTGAGTCTCTAATGAAAGAACTGCCTCACTCCCGTATACTAGAGAGAATGGTGTGTTCCCTGTAGTTGTTCGGACTGTAGTACGGTACGCCAATAAACACTCGCCGAGCTTCTCGTTCCAGTCGCGTTTGTTGGAGGAGACAAACTTCTTGAGGAGTTTGATGATTGTTTTGTTGAATGCTTCTGCCAACCCGTTCGCCGCCGGGTTGTATGGTGTCGAAGCGACATTCTGAATACGGTGCTTATCGCAAAATCGATAGAAAGCGTGGCTTGCAAACTGTGGACCATTATCATGGATGATCCTTCGGGGCAGTCCAAAGCGGTAGATGACGTGATGCTTAAGGAAGCTGATCACGTTTGAAGTCTTGACTTCTGCGAGTGGGACAGCTTCTGCCCATTTAGAGAAGTAATCAGTGATCGCAAGTATGAAGCGATGTCCTCGGGAGGAAGGTGGGGCTGATTGGACCAATGATATCCATTTCCCATGCTTCGAATGGCCAGGACGCCACTGTCGGATATAGAAATTCGGATGGTTGGTGAATGAAGTCCGCGTGGACTTGGCAGGCTTTGCATTTTCTAGCATAGTCCTATCGCATCTGCCACCATTGTGGGCCAGTAGTAGCCCATTCGGCGGAGGCGGTCTTGCAATTTAGAGGCCAGGCTGATGGGCCCCGCAGACACCAGTCGTCGGCTTCTCGTACAGCTTCTTTGGCTTCTGCGTTTGACAGACACCGAAGCAGTAATCCATTGTAGGAGCGGCGATACAGCATTTTCGTCTCTGTATCGTAGAAGAATCTGAGAGAATGCCGTCTGATGGAAGTGGCTTCCTTTGGGTTCTCGGGCAGGATGTCGTAGACGACGAAGTCGATGAATGGTTGTCTCCAGTCTGGGGCATCATCGATCTTCTGGGCAGAATAACTCGCCATAAATTGCACATTGTTCTTGGGACAGACCAGTTCGTGGCCTATCACATCCACTGATTGGCGATCGTAATTCGGAACTGCTAGGGAAGCGGCAAGACCAGCTAGGGCGTCAGCTTCGATATTTCGGAGTCTGGGGACATGTTCGATGAAGAATCCTTCGAACGACGAGATGATGTCAATCGCTATTTGGTGATAAGGGATCATGTCTTCGCGGCGGACCTCGTATGAGCCCCGGATCTGATTGACGATTAGTTGGGAATCGCCGTATGCTTCAAGGTATTCTACCCCCAGCTCTCTTGCAAGTCGGAGGCCAATGACCAGAGCGTTGTACTCGGCCACATTGTTAGAGCAGGGTTCTGAGAGGGAATAAGCGCGGTTAATCACCAATCCGGAAGGGGAGACCAGCACCACCCCGACTCCGACGACGATGTTGCCTTTAGGTCCGGTCCTCTAAGCACCGTCGAAGAACATTCGCCATATATAATCGTGAGAGGTTGCATGCGAGTCGGCGACCTCATCTGGGATCTCTTCATATATTCTGGAGGACTCCGAGCCTGGGTGGGCCGCTAAGAAGTCTGCCAGGGCTTGACCTTTGACTGCCTTTTGTGGGACGAAGATCATATGATAAGGGGACAGCAATATTGCCCATGTAGCGAGGTGAGAGCTGAGTGCCCCTGGTTTAGTCATGAGGACCCTGAGAGGGTTGATTCGTGAGATCATATGTATCGTTTGTCCTGTGACATAGTGCTGCATTTTCTGAATGGCGAACACCAGGGTAAGGCATTCCTTCTCCACAGCGGTGTATCGGTGCTCTGGCCCAATCATCATTCGGCTGAGGTAATATATGGCTTGCTCATGGCCTGCGTCGATGTTTTGTGCCAACAGAGCCCCGAGGGAGTGTTCCATTGCTCGTACATAGAGCAGAAATGGTTTTCTAGGTACCGGGGCCACCAGGACTGGAGGGTTCGACAAATATTCTTTGATGCTGTCGAAGGCGCGCTGGCATTCTTCATCCCATACGAATGAGACGCCTTTCGTCATGGGACGGGTGAATGGTCGACATCGCCCGGAGAGGTTGGAAATGAACCTCCTGATGTAAGCTAGCCTCCCTTGAAGGCCTCTGAGTTCGCAGAGATTTCTCGGGAGACCCATCTCCATGATTGCTTTCGTCTTCTCAGGGTCTACATGGATACCCTGTGCAGTGATGATGAAGCCCAAGAACTTTCTGCTGGATACGCCCAGAAAGGACTTCGTAGGGTTCATTTTCAAATTGTGCGCTCGTATTAGGTCGAATACCGTCCTTAGATCCTGCAGATGGTCTGCCTTGCAGCGACTCTTAACGGCTATATCGTCAACATAGCACTCCACTGTCTTGCGTAGGTGGTCTCTAAAGACGATGCTCATGGCTCTTTGATATGTGGCGCCGGCATTCTTCAAACCGAAAGGTATGACTGTGTAGCAGTACGTGCCAATTGGTGTTCGAAATGACGTATGCTTTTCGTCGTCAGGAGACATCTTGATTTGGTTGTACCCGAGAAGCCATCCATGAATGACATACGTTCGAAGCCGCAGGTATTGTCGATCATGATGTCTGTAATAGGAAGGGGGAATTCATCTTTGGGGCATGCCTCGTTCAGATTGCGATAGTCGATGCATATTCGAATCTTCCTATTCTTCTTGAGGACGGGTACTATATTGGCGGCCCAATCGGGATGTTGCTCCTCACGAATGAAGCCGCTGGCTATCAGTTTGTTGACTTCAGCTTCGATCGCGTCCGTGATGCCTGGGCGGAAGCGTCGCTGTTGTTATTTGACTGGCTTCGCATCCGGCCGAATGTTGAGTTTGTGAAGAGCAATGTCGGGATTTAACCCTGGCATGTCTTCATAGCTCCAGGCGAACACATCAATGTATTCTCTGATAAGCTCTAGCAGCGACTCCTGCTCTTCGTCCGCTAGGCTTTTACTGACGAAAATTGGTTTTGGAGAAGATTCGCTGCCGAGGTCAACCTGTATGACTTTATCTTCAGTAGGAGTTTCTCTCAGTTCGAACCGTTTTGCCAATTGTGCATCCAATTGCTGGGCCCACGGCTCTAGCTCGAGGATCTCGGGGATGTTTTCGTCTTCTTCGTAAGCGTCGGCGAATGCCATATTGACTGACAAGACTTGTCTGAACACGTCTTCGATGCTAGTATCCGAGTCAGAAGTTGGTGACCCGGTTGAATGTGACTGCCAGTCGCATTCTTCATCAGAACTCTCAGGGGTCGTAGTAGGCGTTACATACCCTAACCCGCATCGAGTTTTGCTATAGTAGTCCCGTGGTTTGCCCGTCGGGACTGGTGGCTTCAAAGGTAATCGTCGTCCGGTGCCATAGTTCAATCCTGGCGTCGTCTCCAGATCATACCCCTGTTTCTGCATGAGATATTTGGATTGGGGGCTATAAAGATATAGAGGTAGTCTTCCGGCATCTGACCCGAGGTCGGCTTCCTCTATGGTGAAGGGATGCAGGTCGTCCTTCCGGCCGAAGATGATTGGATGGTCCCCTCCCTCGATTATTCGGTAAGTGTCTTCTACTGGAGTAAGCTGGATCGCGGTGTACACATTTGTCACCTGTGTGTGTAGGTGAGTGCCTATACCGTGTTCCATAGCATACATTGTATATAGCTTATTGAGCTCGGTGTAGTTCAAAGATAACCCTTTATTGATGAAGTAAGGTATCTTTTCTAGGGGGATTACATCATCAGCGGAGGGAACATCAGTGTGGGCAGCCACATACTTGGCTAGCTCCGGTTCCTCTTCGGCTACCCCCTGTGTAAATGAAGACTGAGAGGACGACCTAGGTAGCTTGATCGTCAGAGATTCAGCTGATGGAGCAGAGCATGGAGTTGTTGGCAGACTAGCGACCCCCAGTTTGGCATTTGATGTGGAGCGAGGAGTGGCTGGTTCGCTAGAAGTGTCAGATCTTGCATCGGGGTGACGACCCTTTTTGGGAAGGCGTATCGTCAGTGGCCTATCGGAGGGATTGAGCTTCTCCGTTTGGGGTTGATCGACTCTCGGCAGTCTGATTGTTAGTGGCCCCATTGTGGGTCTCGGCACTTGGCCGGACCTTGGCAGCCGGATTATCATCTGCTCCTCCTGCGCCGAGAGGCTGATCGCGTTCCTCCGTAGATTGGCAGTAAGGGGTGCGGACCTGCCCGGTTTGCGAGCTTGGAGGTGGATCGTCAGAGGCTCTTCTGATCCTGTGGCTGTCTCGGTACTAGCTTGTACATTTCCTTCATCAAGGTGCCTCTTCGACTTTTCGTATAGGCAGGAGTCTGAGTAGTAAGATTCGACCCCTTTGAAGGGATCGATATCAGCAAATTCCGTCTTACGAAGCCGTGTTTGTCGACATATTTGAAGCACTGGTGCAGCGTGGAAGGCACGATCATATAATCGTGTATCCATGGGCGCCCCAAGAGGATGTTGTAAGAAGTGTCTGCATCTATGACGTTGCAGGTGACTTCGGATTGGAGGTCGCCAATTTGACACTTCAGACGAATCTTCCCAATAGGGTAGCTCCTGCCCGAATTGAAACCGCTGATGGCAGTGCTTGTAGGTGTCAGGCGATGCATTGGGATACGGAGATGATGTAGCAGACCCTTCGAGATGATGCTTATAGAAGAGCCAGGATCTATGTGCATTCCGATCCACCTTCACGTCGCCGATGTATCCCGTGTAGTATAGCGGGCGATCGTGTAGGTTGGTTTTGATGAGCATATCCTGCAGAGTGAAGACGATCTTGGGCATTGCTCCCGTGCAGGCACTGTCTTGGAGATCTACGGGTGAGTCCTCCCGGTGAGGTTGGATTGAGCCAGATAGACATCGGCATTTTGGAGTGCTTCGCTTAATGCAATACGAACGTCCTTGGAGAGCCTTAGGAGTTCGTACAGTGACAACTTGGCCGGTGTGTTAGCCAATTGCGCTAAGATGTCAAAGTTGTAGGGCCTCTCTAGCCCTTGGGCTGCCTCTTTTCGGAGGGACTTGTCGAAGCGAGTCTCCCTCGGCCTAGGCTTGTCGGTCGTCGAAGGCTGAGCTGGTCCCGGAGCATCAGTTGTAGTGGGTTGATGATTCTCAGCTGGATTGTCAACCACAGGTTGGGATTGCGCTCCAGATCGCGTGACGACGGCTGTAGCTTCCTCGATGTCTGCCGAGATTGTGTGGCAGGTCCTGACTTTTCTACTTTTCTTCTTGTCGGTGGAAGATGGTGTGGGCCGAGTCACTTCTGACACCAAGTCTGGATGGATCCACATGACCTCCCCTCGTGATGTGGTGAGGGGTACTAGACCGGCGGCCTGATCTCGGGGAGGTAGAAGATTGGTAATCTCCATTGTCGCTAGAGGGATGGGGACCACCCCGTCTTGAGTCTCCGTCGGAGGGAAGCTGCCGAATTGTACGGACACCATATTGGCTGCCACGGTTACCTCTTCGAAATTGATGGCCAGAGCGTTCGAATCGATGAGGTTTTGGATGTACCATTTCAGCTGATAGCAATCGTGTGTAGCATGATGGACATAGCGATGATAATGGCAGTACTTTGGATTCTCCATCTCTGCCGGCCGCGGTTCCCGTCTTGGTGGAGGAAGCTGAATTCTGTCCCCTTGTATGAGCATGTCCAAGATGGGCTTGACGTGACCGTCTTCGAAGGAGTAAGTGATTTGCGGCCATTGTTTGTCTGCTGGCTTTGGCTCTGGTTTTTGTGCTGTATCGGCCACCATAGCCTGCTTTCCTTTGCTATCCCGATTGTTGGAGGGGCCACCCCCATTATCGTTGTTGGGACGCTTGCCCTTGTTTTATCCTTCCGAGATGTGCAATCCCAGTTGGCGAGCCTTCTTCAGCCGTTCTTCGGCGCTTGTGGCGCTGATGATGAACGTCTTCCAATCCTTGAATTGACTTTCGCCCATCCAGAGACAGATCGTTGGAAGCAGTCTCTTTTGGCAAATTTCAATTAAGGAGAAATCCGAATTTCCGGAGGGCAGCTTCATGGCGGTTTGGCAGAACCGCTCAATGTAGTTCCTTGTCAGCTCCTTCTCCCCTTGGACGACGTCCATGAGGATGGACATGGTGACGTCCTGCCCTACTTCGTAGAATCTCTCCAAGAACAGGCGCTTGAAGCCGACGAAGGAGTGGATGCAGTTGTCCGGCAGATTGCGATACCAGTCGAAAGCGACTCCTTGCAATGCCCCGACGAATAATCGGGTGAGAACATGTAACGCCCCAGTCCCAAAATACGTAGGACTAGGAACGTAGACATGCCAGCTGTATTCATACGAAGTATACTCCAATATATGGAAGCCTCGTATAAATACATAAGCTGTAAAAATGCAGTAGAACCATAACTAATCTCATCCACACAAAATAAATGAAATAAAGATGTCATATAATGAGAAAGAATTTGTCTTGATACAATATGTTGGGCGGAGACAAATCCACTACCAACAAGTAAAGGAAAAATACATAAAAAAAGAAATGAATATGGCGAGCGAAGCGAAGATGATCCAAATGCAATCATCCTCGAAGAAATGGCGATGAACACGGCTAGAGCTAAAGCACCTGCAAAAGACAATAGCACACACCTGGCAAGACAACCAGGTCCTCAGAGGGACGTAACAAGACACATAATATCATGCCATTTAAACTGAATAAATATTGCTCAAATAAATAAGTAAATCGAATTATAACATGGTCCAATACGCACCTACTGAACGAGCGTACCATCCCCCCAACCAAACAAGGACAGGAGATGGTAAACTAATTCACGGTAATGTACCTTCCCATGCTATGAATCCAATATGGTATCCGGACCCCAACAAGGTTCAATACCTTCTCATCGAAGTAGTAAGTCACACCTACAACCAAACAAGGACAAGATGTGACGAACTAGTCCGCGACAAGTTATTGTTCCAAGCCATGGTCAGATACAAGTACCCAAACCAAAAGTACTCGTACCTAACGGATAGGGTAGCCTACCGTTCTAAGTGAAATGTTGTTAAGAACAATCCTTCCTACGCATGGGCCCTGGCTAAATAGGATCGGACGTAGTCCCCCTTTGGGCACCAGAGGCCCCAGCAGGAAGAGCATGACGTTCCACAGAATCGTCAGTGGCCGTCAGTAATCATGGGTCATCAACCCCGTATCTCCAGCGGAGAGTCCGGGTCACAAGGGAAGTGTATCGAAGCCCATACGCTAAGGAATTGTCCTCCCCGCCCAATGCCTACTGTGTTGTATCCACAACACAGACCACTATAACGCTAAGTCAAACTAGCATGCAACCTCTATTAGCGGTTATTCCTATCGCACGGCTTGTACGTACTGGTGGCCAGCCAATCACGCACTTCCGTGTTCTACATGGGACACACAACTCCGTGTTTATAACGTGTCAAGGCCAATGAATGCAACACACAAGGTGGTCCCTTAAATCTAGGTTTAATTTGTAAGAAAAATAATACACAGCAGGAAATATAAATGAACAGTAAGTTCTAACAGTTATGCCATGTATCACAGTTTATATTGCATAAAAAAAAAATAATGCATGAAATATGAGCTAAAATAAGTAAACAGCTAATGGCAAGGTGTCTTGCCTGGTATGGCGCCCGCGGTAGTGCAATGATCATGTTGGCATGGGTTCTGCCTGCGATGTCACAATGAGACAAGACGATCTCATTCGGTGGTACAGGCCGTGTCATTGAGTCCGGATTAGTCATATTGGTTAGGGATGATATAGGAAAGACCGAGATTGCAAGAAGATAGGAATATGACTAGTCATGAACAAAGATTTATTGAAGAGAAATACATATTGATAACTCTTATAAAATACTTATAATAGCTTGAAACTATGTTTTACCAAAAATTAGATAACTATTTTATAAAATACTTATTTATTTGGAAACTATAATTTACTAGTCGAAATAATTTAGGTAAATAATTAAAATATAGAAAAAGAAAAAAGAAAAAAAATCATTTTAGGGTTAACACCCTAATCTTTTCAAAATATAAGTTTACGTCAAAACTATATTTGAAAATGGCTAGAAGTACTATAATACTATTTGTAGGCCAAAAAAAAACTATATTTTAAATAATAAACATAATATAATAATATTGTTAGGGCTTCGAACAAGAATTTGAAAATATAGGTCCAATCCTGATACAATTTTCGTTCGAAAATAATTTTAGGAAATATTTAAATAAAAACAGTATATACAAATAACATATAATGGGAAATGATTAATAATAATAATAATAATAATATTAATAGTTATAACAGTATTAATGGTATGATAATAATAAGAGTAACAAGAGGAATAAATCAGTATAACTAAAAAAAAACATAATAATAATAATAATATAAAAATAACTCAGTTAACAGTAAAAATAACAAAACGTAAAAAAAGAAAGAAAAAAATATACTCTCGGTTCCACTTCCCTTCTTCCCAACGAAGTGAGAGAAGCTCAACGAAAAAAATATAACGATGAGAAGAAGGAAACGGGGGAGAGCGAGAGAGCGAGGTGTCGGCCGGCGGCAAGGGAAGATGAACGCGCGGCGGAGGAAGAGGAGTAGAGGAGAGGGTTCGATCGGGCGTCTGGGATGCTAGGAGGCGACGGAGGAGATGCGCGGCGTCGGCGGTCGGGTCGGGCTTGTTCGAGCGGAGGGATGAGCGGGGTTTGTCGGAGAGGGAAGCTCGCCAGTCGGCGGGCGGAGGGTCCAGCGGGAGAAGGAGGGAGAAGCGGCGGAGGAGAGAGGCCCAGGGAGAAGGAGAGGCGGTGGCGGATTCGCTCGGGTGGAGATAAGGGTTTTCCGGCGAACACGCGGACAGCGGGCGGAGGAAGGCGCAGGGAGGAGCGGTCGGGGGTTTCACAGAGGGGGCAGCACTGCGCACGCTCGATGGTCAGAGTTTGCTGCGGTGGTGGCTCGGGGCAGCATGCCGGCGGCGGGTCTTCGCTTGTTGGGAGGCTGCGCTGACATGGAGGGTTTGGTGCGCCGGAGGAGCGACGCGGCGGCGCTGTGGCTCCAAGATCGCCGGCGGCCTGGTCGATTTCGTCAGAGGTGAGTTTTTCTTTGGGTTAGGGTTTATTTCTCTTCTTCTTGGTGGCGGTGGGTTGGTGACGGGGTCCGACGGGTTGGTGTCGGAGGTGGTTGATGGTGGTGTTGGCATCGAGAGTTCGGAGTGGCCAGGCGGGGTCGGGCTGTGGACGGCCGGGGAATGGCTAGGTTATAGATTTAATTGCGTCGAGTGTGTTCGACACAATGGAGAGGGTCGAAAGAGATGTCCTGCGAGACACGACTTGGTTTTGACGTCCGGGTTGTCGGATGCGGGGAAAAATTAATGTATTTGTATAAGGGGGATAAATAGTGGATGGGGATAGGGGACACGGACACGATGCACAAACTTGGGTTGTGGAATTTGTGGAGGAATTTGTGGATGAAAATATTGGAGGAGTACCTGCCTATTTATAGGATGTGGGAATTCCCAATTAGATATGGATTAGGATTTAAATTCCCCAAAATAGATAAATCCTAATTTAATTTAAAATCAAATCCAATCTAAATACAATCCAATTTAAATAAAAATCCAATTTCAAATACAAATCAAATTTTAAATCATATCCCTCTAGTTTAAAATAAATCAAATTTCAAATATAGTTACTAATTTAATCTATTTAAACAATCCAAAAATTTAAATCAAGATTTAAATGGTCACTATAACTTCCAAATATATTTTTCAAATACCAATAATAATAATTTCGAAAATAATAAATATTTTTAAATATATTTTTGAATAATAAAATGTTAATATTAATAAATCTCGAAAATTAAATTTTTATTTAAAATAGACCAATAAATAATTACGATATATATGTATGCAAAACTATTCTTTACATAATTAGGCTTTTCTAGTATACAAAAATATTATTTATTATTAATAACTTTTTCAAGTTAGAAATGATAGCAAAACTATTTATTATATTATTTGAAACTATAAAATAATAAATAAAATATTTTTCTAAAATATGTACGCTCGCACATATTCGCACTCGTCGAGCAAAAATAAGATTTCGTGCGCGACATAAAATACGGCTACGCGACGTACAATACAAAATTTTAAATCGGTATCAAATTTAATATAAAAAAATAGTAGAAAATTTAGTGGTTTTACATCCTACCCAACTTAAAAGAATTTTGTCCTCGAAATTAAGAATTTCGTAGGGGGGTGAGAAGACACAAGGGGGAAGAAGGCACAATGGTAGATAGAAGGGTTTAAAGAAGTTTACATGGTCGTAATCTAGGTTGAGGATATGATTAAGAGACGATTGTAATCACTTCTTAAATTCAAGTGATTAGAAAGTCAATATTGTGGATTTAGGGTCGAGGGAAAGGACGAGTAGTTAAGGCAAAGATATATGCACATTGAGTGTTAATGGTCACAAGAGATAGGATAGCTAGGGGAACTTCAAGTACAGCGCATTCGTCCTTCTTAAACAGGTGAAGGCGAAAGCAATCTAGAGTTCGAAGGAGGCGTTATCGAGTACGAAATACGTGATTCAATGACGATTGAATAATTTCAAAGGATTTGTCAAGGCAGTCGTGGATGGGACTCTAGAGGACAAGTTTAACTATGTCCCCATCCACGTAGAATAATAGGCAAAAGCGAACCGAAAGCGCACTTGGTTGATCAGACCATCATGCATCGGTTCTGATTAGACAATATGTTAGTGAGCGGCCGCTCAATATCATAATTCGTGAACAAACTCGATAAATGGATGAGTTTGCAAAACTATATTATAGTTGCAACATTAGTCAAAGTGGTAAAAACATAGGCACGAGAGATTTAGATTAAAAGAAGGTAGAATGATTCTAAGTCATACAGTTGTCCTATAGTCTTCTTGTCCAAGTCTTTGGTTGGCTAGTAGGGTTAGGTCCTCTAGATTCTAGGATCTAAATAAGCTTGCTAATATAGGTCACTAGGTCAAAGGGGTTGCTAGGTCATAAGGTAGTCTACCCAACTTAAAGAATTAAACTAATGGCGTTTTGGGACAACTAACTAGTAGGGTCAATCTCTAGCAAGCACGAAGGAAAAGATAAGAATAGGGATGGAAGGAAGCAAGCAAGATGCAATTGATGAGTCAAATATGGAATCGAGGAACAAGGTCAAGCATGTGGATGAGAGCCTAGACTTCTAATCCTATTCGCAGGCTTGCTTGGTACGGTAAAGTAACCAAACAATTTATCTTGACCTGCATGGGCCACCACAAAAACATGTAACTGCCCCAGTCCCTAAATACGTAGGACTAGGAACGTAGACATGCCAGCTGTATTCATACGAAGTATACTCCAATATATGGAAGCCTCGTATAAATACATAAGCTGTAAAAATGCAGTAGAACCATAACTAATCTCATCCACACAAAATAAATAAAAAAAGATATCATATAATGAGAAAGAATTTGTCTTGACACAATATGTTGGGCGGAGACAAATCCACTACCAACAAGTAAAGAAAAATACATAAGAAAAGAAATAATATGGCGAGCGAAGCAAAGACGATCCAAATGCAATCATCCTCGAAGAAATGGCGATGAACACGGCTAGAGCTAAAGCACCTGCGAAAGACAATAGCACACACCTGGCAAGACAACCAGGTCCTCAGAGAGACGTAACAAGACACATAATATCATGCCATTTAAACTGAATAAATATTGCTCAAATAAATAAGTAAATCGAATTATAACATTGGTCCAATACGCACCTACTGAATGAGCATACCATCGCCCCAACCAAACAAGGACAGGAGATGGTAAACTAATTCACGGTAACGTACCTTCCCATGCTATGAATCCAATATGGTATCCGGACCCCAACAAGGTTCAATACCTTCTCATCGAAGTAGTAAGTCACACCTACAACCAAACAAGGACAAGATGTGATGAACTAGTCCGCGACAAGTTATTGTTCCAAGCCATGGTCAGATACAAGTACCCAAACCAAAAGTACTCATACCTAACGGATAGGGTAGCCTACCGTTCTAAGTAAAATGTTGTTAAGAACAATCCTTCCTACGCATGGGCCCTGGCTAAATAGGATCGGCGTAGTCCCCCTTTGGGCACCAGAGGCCCCAGCAGGAAGAGCATGACGTTCCGCAGAATCGTCAGTGGCCGTCAGTAATCATGGGTCATCAACCCCGTATCTCCAGCGGAGAGTCCGGGTCATAAGGGAAGTGTATCGAAGCCCATACGCTAAGGAATTGTCCTCCCCGTCCAATGCCTACTGTGTTGTATCCACAACACAGACCACTATAACCGCTAAGTCAAACTAGCATGCAACCTCTATTAGCGGTTATTCCTATCGCACGGCTTGTACGTACTGGTGGCCAGCCAATCACGCACTTCCGTGTTCTACATGGGACACACAACTCCGTGTTTACAACATGTCAAGGCCAATGAATGCAACACACAAGGTGGTCCCTTAAATCTAGGTTAAATTTGTTAGAAAAATAATACACATCAGGAAATATAAATGAACAGTAAGTTCTAACAGTTATGCCATGTATCACAGTTTATTTTACATAAAGAAAATAAATAATGCATGAAATATGAGCTAAAATAAGTAAACAGCTAATGGCAAGGTGTCTTGCCTGGTATGGCGTCCGCGGTAGTGCAATGATCATGTTGGCATGGGTTCTGCCTGCGATGTCACAACGAGACAAGACGATCTCATTCGGTGGTACTAGGCCGTGTCATTGAGTCCGGATTAGTCATATTGGTTAGGGATGATATAGGAAAGACCGAGATTGCAAGAAGATAGGAATATGACTAGTCATGAATAAAGATTTATTGAAGAGAAATACATATTGATAACTCTTATAAAATACTTATAATAGCTTGAAACTATGTTTTACCAAAAATTAGATAACTATTTTATAAAATACTTATTTATTTGGAAACTATAATTTACTAGTCGAAATAATTTAGGTAAATAATTAAAATATAGAAAAAGAAAAAAGATAAAAAATCATTTTAGGGTTAACACCCTAATCTTTTCAAAATATAAGTTTACGTCAAAACTATATTTGAAAATGGCTAGAAGTACTATAATACTATTTGTAGGCCAAAAAAAAACTATATTTTAAATAATAAACATAATATAATAATATTGTTAGGGCTTCGAACAAGAATTTGAAAATATAGGTCCAATCCTGATACAATTTTCGTTCGAAAATAATTTTAGGAAATATTTAAATAAAAATAGTATATACAAATAACATATAATAGCAAATGATTAATAATAATAATAATAATAATAATATTAATAGTTATAACAGTATTAATGGTATGATAATAATAAGAGTAACAAGAGGAATAAATCAGTATAACTGAAAAAAAACATAATAATAATAATATAAAAATAACTCAGTTAACAGTAAAAATAACAAAATGTAAAAAATGAAAGAAAACAATATATACTCTCGGTTCCACTTCCCTCTTCCCAACGAAGTGAGAGAAGCTCAACAAAAAAATATAACGAGGAGAAGAAGGAAACGGGGGAGTGCGAGAGAGCGAGGTGTCGGCCGGCGGCAAGGGAAGATGAACGCACGGCGGAGGAAGAGGAGTAGAGGAGAGGGTTCGATCGGGCGTCTGGGATGCTGGAGGCGGCAGAGGAGATGCGCGGCGTCGGCGGTCGGGTCGGGCTTGTTCGAGCGGAGGGATGAGCGGGGTTTGTCGGAGAGGGAAGCTCGTCGGTCGGCGGGCGGAGGGTCCAGTGGGAGAAGGAGGGAGAAGCGGCGGAGGAGAGAGGCCCAGGGAGAAGGAGAGGCGGGTGGCGGATTCGCTTGGGCGGAGAGAAGGGTTTTCCGGCGAACACGCGGGCAGCGGGCGGAGGAAGACGCAGGGAGGAGCGGTCGGGGGTTTCACAGAGGGGGCGGCGCTGTGCACGCTCGATGGTCAGAGTTTGCTGCGGCGGCGGCTCGGGGCAGCATGCCGGCGGCGGGTCTCCGCTTGTTGGGAGGCTGCGCTGACATAGAGGGTTTGGTGCGCCGGAGGACCGGCGCGGCGGCGCTGTGGCTCCAAGATCGCCGGCGGCCTGGTCGGTTTCGTCAGAGGTGAGTTTTTCTTTGGGTTAGGGTTTATTTCTCTTCTTCTTGGTGGCGGTGGGTTGGTGACGGGGTCCGGCGGGTTGGTGTCGGAGGTGGTTGATGGTGTTGTTGGCATCGGGAGTTCGGAGTGGCCAGGCGGGGTCGGCTAGTGGACGGTCGGGGAATGGCTAGGTTATAGATTTAATTGCGTCGAGTGTGTTCGACATAATGGAGAGGGTCGGAAGAGATGTCCTGCGAGACACGGCTTGGTTTTGACGTCCGGGTTGTCGGATGCGGGGAAAAATCAATGTATTTGTATAAGGGGGATAAATAGTGGATGGGGATAGGGGACACGGACACGATGCACAAACTTGGGTTGTGGAATTTGTGGAGGAATTTGTGGATGAAAATATTGGAGGAGTACCTGCCTATTTATAGGATGTGGGAATTCCCAATTAGATATGGATTAGGATTTAAATTCCCCAAAATAGATAAATCCTAATTTAATTTAAAATCAAATCCAATCTAAATACAATCCAATTTAAATAAAAATCCAATTTCAATACAAATCAAATTTTAAATCATATCCCTCTAGTTTAAAATAAATCAAATTTCAAATATAGTTACTAATTTAATCTATTTAAACAATCCAAAAATTTAAATCAAGATTTAAATGGTCACAATAACTTCCAAATATATTTTTCAAATACTAATAATAATAATTTCAAAAATAATAAATATTTTTAAATATCTTTTTGAATAATAAAATGTTCATATTAATAAATCTCGAAAATTAAACTTTTATTTAAAATAGACCAATAAATAATTACGATATATATGTATGCAAAAATATTCTTTACATAATTAGGCTTTTCTAGTATACAAAAATATTATTTATTATTAATAACTTTTTCAAGTTAGAAATGATAGCAAAACTATTTATTATATTATTTGAAACTATAAAATAATAAATAAAATATTTTTCTAAAATATGTACGCTCGCACATATTCGCACTCGTCGAGCAAAAATAAGATTTCGTGCGCGACGTAAAATACGGCTACGCGACGTACAATACAAAATTTTAAATCGGTATCAAATTTAATATAAAAAAATAGTAGAAAATTTAGGAGTTTTACAGAATAGCATCGTCATGGGGCAGATGATCCGTGGTGACCTCGAAGTAAGTGATGTACCGACTCGCTGAGGTCTTGCCATCATAGGGATTGATGTTGAACGGCTTATATCTTGGTGGGAAGGGAACATCCCTCCATGCAGCCAGGTATGGTTGCCTTATTCTGAGGTCTTGAGAGTTTTCTCGGGCAGTAAACAGGGCTCGGAGCTCCTGGACCTCTCTTCTTGCTTCCCTGGCATCATCTGCAGCGGTAGGAGCCGTTATTTCGGGAAGGACTGTTGCACGGGTTCGGTGCTGCTGAGTTCGAGTCCGCATTGACTGCGGGACCCGTGCTTGTTTGGCCAGGGGTTCCTCCTTGTAGAGTTGGAAGAGCCGCCTTGATTTCATCTACAGACTTGACCAAGGCTTGTAGTATGGCCTCCAGAGTGTCGATGCGCTGGCGATCACTGGAACCACTTTGATTGCTGTCCGTCATGAACACCGTCCTTATATGATGAGAAACGGAAGGGACGGTGGAGGATGTATCCTCCGAGTCATACCCATGTACCGAGAAGTCATCGGGATATGTGGGAATATTCTTTCTGGTTCGAACTCGGAGGGAATAGTACCCCCGGCTTCAGAGCTTGCTTCATCTTGAGAGTCGTGGACATCCTCGGGGATGCCAGCCTTGGCTGTATCTGATGGAAGAGTTGTCTCCCCTGGCTCGTTTTCTAGGAATATCGGATTGTTGTGGAGGCTCGGAGGGGTGCTACCCCCAGCACCAGCAACCCCTTGCGTTACGAACGACGGGCCTCCCACTGTAGCAGATTTCGTCTTAGAGCGAGTACCTTGGAAAACTCCGGTGGTGGGCACCCGCTTAGACGACAGTCTTTTAGTTGCAGTGGTTGAGGTCTTCGGGCTGGAAACATTTGTCTTCTTCCCCTTTCCATTAGCGGGGACTTTCCGAGCAGAGTTGCAGGAGACGACGGGTAGTGCCTCATTTTTCTGAAGATGGCTGTTGTAGTCTTTGAAAGACAGACTGCCGGTCCTCTCACATTGTCGTGTCATTGCAGCAGCAGTTGACGATGATTTGGGTGCAGTGACGTCCGTGGGAGGACTCTTTGCATCCCGATGCATCTTTTCTTTCCTTGCGTTTGTGGAGGATGGCCTCACGCAAGTCAGACGGGTCTGGACCGACCCTGTTTGCTCTCGGGATTTTGGGAGACTTTTGTGAACCTCCCTGTCCGTCTGCCGCCGGGGGCTGGACTCGAGTGGTTCTGTACAACTTTTCATCCGAGGCCCGCGTAATAATTAGCGGGACGCCCTGATAGTCAGAGGTTGGGACAGCTGACTTGGCTTGGTGGGCCCACGCTGTCCTAGACTTCTTCCTTTTAGCACTCGCGGGTGCGTAATAGGAAGAGTCCAAGTTGAATATCACAGAGTCTGGCTTATCATCCAGAGAATCATCAGGGTCAGGACCGCATGAGAGACGGTCGAAGACTGATTGAGAGAAGCGTGGAACAGCCGCTATGCGGCTAGGATTGGGAACCGTGCAGGCTGTCTGCATGCGGCTGTCTTTAGCTGCCGGGTGAGTTGCTTTGCTGCGATTAGTAGGAGTCGCGATCGTGCAGGCTGGCCGCATGCGGTTGGCAATTGTGGCCATATGGGTTTTCTGCAAGCGATTGACTTCAGTAACCGCATAAGCTTCATCCATGTGGTTGGCAACTGTAGCCGCATAAGCTATGCGGCTGACAGATGTGACCGTATGAGTTTTCTTCATGCGGCTAGCGGATGTGGCCGCATGAGCTTTTTCCATGCGGCTAGCACCCTTATGCGGCTCGGATCGCGTAGAGTTCCTCTTTGCCCCTGCAAGTCCAGCATCATAGTATTTTCTTTCTGCCGGACTTGGGGACAGCAGAGTTGTCTACGGTCTGAAGTAGGGCCGCAGGAGAGTCTTCTCCACCATCTTGAGCAACAGAGGGTATCTCTGCAAGAGCTTCAGTAGGAACGAAGGATCGGGGTCTCCACTCCTTGCGGGCCTTCTTTGTGCGGGCTCGCTTCTGGACCGGGCCAGTGCTCTTGTCGGAGAGCATTTCTTCGAACGCCTGTTGGTCGAACAGGGCGACCATCTTCTGTTGCGTGGAGCCAAGATTGGCTGCATCCGATTGCGTCACCAACTCCTCAGCCGTGGAGAAGTTTGTCCCCAGCAGAGTCGCCATCGTGTTTGCCATGAAATATAAAAGAGCAGAACAGTTTTATGGGAGGACTGGACTTTTACTTCACGTTACAAACTCGCTTGTACAAAGAAAGCCTAGGGACGAAAACCTAGGTACAACAGTCTAAGTACAATTGTTTATTTTTGATTCTGGGGGGTGACGATAGAGGCTCGGGAAGGCGACGGCAGCCCTGCCTTACTCCTTGGACGACCGGTATGCAGCCTTGGCTCCTGTGACGAGATGGTTGGCGTTGATGAAGAAATGCTCTTCTTGCTCTCCTCGTATTGCTCTTCTGACTTCTCTCTCTGGATTAATCTCTCAGTATTTTCTCTCTAATTATCGGGGAGCCTCTCTGTCCTCTTTTTTCTTTTTTCCGCAAGGGAATGACACCTTGCTTATTTATAGGAGTGGGGGCATCATTAGGGTTTGGATGATTGCCCATTCTCAAAGTGGCAGCGGCCTGATGTTTAATCAATCTGGACCATTAGTCTTAAGCGTGAAGGATCTGGGCCATAAATGTAGATAGTATTGAATCCTGTGAATGATTAATGCTGATTGCTTTAAATCTTCATGATTGGTTGTGTCAAGCTTGGATCTCTCACCACGTGTCCCATTGGCTTGATCATGAATGATATGACATGATCTCATTAATTATGAGGATAGCGTTAAATATGGTTATTAGGATCTGGTAAATCTCTGATTGATTTAATACCACGCGTCCCATAATCACCCTGCTACCAGCTGTCAAGTCATGGGGGCAATTGAATCTCTGCCATATGTCTTAATGGTGGGCCCTGCCAGAGCCACATGATATTCATGAACCGCATGAGGCAGCGTCTTAGTGAGCCGCATAGGTATAGTACTTGCGAGCCGCATGGAAAGGTTTCTTGGTGAGCCGCAGGAAGATGATTCCTGCCAGCCGCATGAAGCTGTTCTTCAATTGAGCTGCATGGGAGTAGCCACGTGGCAATCTCGGATCGTGTCAGAGATTTTCTCCTGTTTCCGAAGAGTCTGTCATTATGACAGGACCATCATGGCACTTTATGTCAAAGCCGTCAGCTGTCAAATCATGGCAGAGCATTAAATAAGGCCATTACTTGATGGCCAGCTGTGTGAAGGGATCCCACGGGGACACGTGGTGTTGATCGAGCCGCATATTTCTGTTGGTCGTTAGTGAGCCGCATGTACTTCCGAGCCGCATGAGGCTGGGAGACTCTTTGAACCGCATAGGACTGCCCCTATGGAGCCGCATGGATTCTCCTGCCCCGAGCCGCATGAAACTGAGAGTCTCTCTGAACCGCGTGAGACTGCCCCTGTTATGAGCCGCATGGGGTTTTCCTGCTCCGAGCCACATAGACCATCATTCTGATATATTCCATGCTTCTACAAGTGTCAGCGGTAGAAAGCTGTCTAATATACACAATTCACAGAATCTGTAACCAACAAGGCAATCTAGATCTCATCCACAGAATAGTAAAAGATAGAATTAAGATCAATGAATATCAATGAACTGGATAATAATATAAAATGAACTAAAGTGTTTCCAAGCTATCAAGAATCCAAGTCTCATCCGGTGGATACAAATCCACTACCAATAGGCAGAAATAAAGTAAAGATATGAAATAAAATAAACTTTGTCAAACTAGGCTAAACATCAAATTCATCTTCACTGCAGTAGTACCGTGGTCTGAAACTGGCTCAAACCCGCTCGTGTGCACCTGGCTCAAACCTAGCTAAACCTGAAGTGATCATCAGGTCCTCAGAGGACTAGCAAGATACATAATATACAAGCCTTTCTAACATTTTATCATGCAAAAAGAAAATCTAGGATAAAACAGGAAAAGACTAAGCAATACTGATACACGAATATGAACAACTACGCATAAATGAACTGTTGGAAGAAAACAAGTGAACATGAGATCAACGGATAACCAAACCCTCGCCCCTAGTGTGGACTCGCAGGTTTGAAACTAATCACTAACCCTCGCCTCTAGTGTGGACTCGCAGAAGCAAACAGTCGACCCTCGCCCCTAGTATGGACTTGCAGGTTGAGTAAATGACAAATAGGAAATAACAGTTCAACTATAGCGCATTCGTTCTATGATACGACTCGATCAAGCACAAGAGTGAAACATGTCCAATATGGCTACAAGACTAATTGTGAACAGGGACTATATAATAATGAAGAAACACATATCAACAACTGGATAATGAAAGAAAATGAGCATGTAAATAAAGCTCTAAAGAAAGGTAAGGTATACTTGCCTGTGGTCCTGCTGTGGATACGGGTCGAGCGCTGAGCCAAAGTCCAAATAACCTATATTATGAATTTGTTAATGTTAATAGGTGATTCAACAAGAAAAACATATCTATTTATTTCTTAGTTCTTTAAGTTGGTAGGCTTGCTAACCTCACACTCTATTTTCATTAATTCTCCTTAAGCTCATATCCCTCTACTGAATTTCTGGTATCACTGACTTATCTAAGAAAATGCTAACATTCATGTCTCTATTTAACTGAATCCAACTTGTGATACTAACCATGCTCTGTACCTTTGTCTAGGCTTGTGATGCCCTTGGTGTCAACAGATGTATATCCCAGGCCAATTTGGTACTATGTCAACTAAGGCTTCCTGCAAGGTCTGAACCTGTATAGGCACACATGGGTACCTCTTGCCCAGGGCAGTACATAACAGTAGGTATCCTCTAACATGATACCCA
>JANAVB010009370.1:0-100115 GCA_029216955.1 Iris pallida
GACCCTAGAAGACTTGACCGCCAAATCAAATTGAATGCTGCAGACCGTAAGATGACCCATGCGATATCGCATATGAGATTGCACTGATAACAAATATAACACGGTACATGTTGACGATAAGTCTAGGCGATCGAGAATTATTGGAACAGCTTTCGATTGAGAATGATATCAGATTTGAGTATTCGTCGGATGAATGCTTGAATGGTTATGTTGGTCGACTATCGAACTTAAAATTCATCAACGAACTTGGTGATTCGGATAGGCGAGTGCGAGAATCGTGCTATGCACGAGAGAAATGATAAGGGAATGACTTATGATATGTCGTTAGATTCGAATTCACCTTGCAATTGAGCTTGCGTGAATCGAACTTATATTCGATGTTGCGAGATGGATAAGTTAGGAATTTGGCTAGTAAATTCCTACTCGTTGGGAAATCGGATGTAAGATGCATCGTAGAGACTTCGTGTTAAGGCGATCGTTGCTTTGAGCACCGTCGCCTTGATGTAAACTTTCGTGTCGGATAGATTGTGGCCTTTGTGCAATGTTAATTTAAAGTTGCGTCGGAAGAAGTTAAGCACGGGGACTACGTAAGTAACCTAACGGGCGTAGTCCCGAATATTGATAAAGAAATCGATCGAGATAAGTTGCATAAGCAAGACTTCGAAATAGTTGGGTAGCGATTTCGAACGCAAGGCGTTGCAGAAAATCGTTGTGATTGTGCGCGATGGCTCGACGCGATGCATAGGACTGATAGTTCCAATGAAATATACGAAATAAGAAATGCGATTTTGAATCGCATCGTGTGCCTTGACTTTTGTTGGATGATCGCGTGTGTATCAATATGCATATGCAATAAAATTGCGAGAACAAGTGCTAAGGATAAGTCCGATCGAGAGTACGAGATGGCAAGCATAGGATTGAAATTTATCTGTCAGCTTTGTTCCAATTTGCTACCACTGGAATTGGTCAAAATACATATATCTTCGGACGCCTTGAATATAGGTATGGATCCAAATCGAGTTGTATACAAAAATTCAAATTGAGCTGCAGGGATGACTTTGAAATATTTGAAAAGCTTGTGAGATAGTGTGAAACTGAACAACATTGGTGGGACGAGATCGTGAAACGATCTAAAAAATACTTAGTCGGAGTGTTGGTTTTGGTTCGAGGACGAACCTTGTTTTGAGTGGTATATTCGTAATGCCCCACTCCGTACGGTGCATTACGCTGAAGCGTTGACTCAACGGGTCACGTTGACGCAAAGGAAATGTATCGATACAGAACGATACGAGAGTTAAGTTGTCTCGAGCAATGCATCAAACTAAGTTGATGCGAAGAGTTGCCTTGCCCCGAAAGAATGCATCGAGTTGAATCGATGCGAAGTGCCGCGTTGCCCCGAAGGATGAGTGCGTTGAATCGGCTCGAAGATTCTAAGAAATCGAATCGACCAAGGCGCAAGTCCGAATCGATGCAAGTATTGATTTTAGTTGGTTTCGTGTGCAGGTTATACTTTGACGAGAAAATATTAGAGGTCGATCTTTTGCGATATTTAGTAAGGGGTCCGCGAAATCAAATCGTCGCCTTGCGACGGGCTGAGACTTGGGCACGCTAAGGAAAATCGGATGTATAACACAATGAAGCATGAAGTGCTCGAATGGCTAAGTCAGGAGAGTGGCCATGCAACAAGTTATGAAATCGAGCCGCATCGGCTCGGCGAAACGGCAAAGGCGTATCGACTCAAGGTGGGAGGATTGACTTCTTTTTACTCATTCATTCGATACGTCAAATATATCATTGTATGCTAAAAGTTAACCTATCGATGCCACGGGCGTGGCCGATCGGAGATGAAATCGTAGTATGAGTCGAACACTAAGTTAGAACAATTGAAATAAAACGTGCATCATATGCACGAGTCGCTATGGGACATTGGATATCGCTAAGGCGAGCGCCTCGGTGCGCAAGCCGTAAGAACATGGGATAACTGTAATCGGCGAGTGCCTTAGTGCACGAACCATACCGTGCCTTTGATGCACGAGTTAGACGGCTAGAACATTGAAAGACAATAGGCGAGCGCCCTAGCGCGCAAGCCCCGAACATTGAATGCTAAGTTATAGAACATGGGGATACGGTCGAAACGTGCCTACGTGTACGGGATAATAAAAAGATGGCTTCGTTGCGAGAGAATACAGTTGTGGCATGAATGTGGCGGAACTGTCGGATATGACATGGTGCCTCGAAAGGTGTTCAAGACCTTCGGGTCGTTCGGTTGATGAGCATTGAGTTGAGGCACGATGCCATTGAATCATTGAAACGAAGTATGAAATGTAAGAACACAGAAAGCTAACGAAAGAGATGCGAGATGATAAGTCTTGAGTCTCGGACTCAAGACTATGTTTGGTTGTTTGAATTTGATTACTTGAATGATAGGGCGTTGCATGGTCGATTGGAATGGGCTCGAGATTAATGTGATAATAACCCGTGCACGGGTGTTTCCCCAAAACGGTTAAATGTCGGAGGAGCGCCCCGGAACCGATTGGCCGCGAAGGGATTCGAATAATCTTTGTAGGCGCACATCCTTAAACAAGATGGGAAAAGCCACAAATGATGGTATGCAGCGGGAACATTTCAGTTGTTGGGGGTGACCCAACCCGTGAAACGCCGGGCATCCCGACCAAATAGAGAGAAAAGAAGGAGAGAAAAGAAAGGAACTCCTTTAGTCCATTCCGGCGCGGATATGCCAACGGCCCTCATATAGTTAAGGAACGATGGATTGAGAGTATAGGTGCGTATGCGTCCCGCATAGAGATCCTGCTTAGAGATGCACATATAACATAACAGGGAAAGATTACGGCGTATTCATCTTGCGTCGGAGCAAGGGCGAGTGCGTCGACTTTGTAAGTCGCGCCACGAATCAAACACGAGATTACTTGTTTGCTTGCCTATTCAATTCGATAACATGCTGCTATGATAACTTGCTTTACGCTTTTTAAGATGCCATGAAATTGACCCTAAGGAGAACATAGCAAGATCATAAGCTAAGTTGTATGATTCAACATAAATATTAAAATGTCGGTTTGGAAAGATGATCTTTACTTCAGTACATGCGAGGACGAACGTACTGATCCCCCACCAGCTTCATGCAGGGTGCAGGGAATAGATTGCTCGCGGTGAAGCGTGCTTGAACGCGTTAAGGCTTGGAAATGCCGAAGCGCATTGAAGCGTGTTATCGCAATGACGCTCGGACTACGCAGCTGGATTGATGCGGCCGAGATATAGAAGGCATGATGTATGGAATGGTAAAATCCTTTGTGGGCAAGAGAGAACCTGAGTGTTGTAGCCAATCTGGCATATATTGTTAGGCTATCGAAAGCCATTGTAATCTCTGTTTTCCTATCGTTGTTAATATCGAATCAAAAGATAACCATTTGAGAACTTGTCATCTTGCCTTGCACGAGCGCAACTCCAGGCTCGTGCGGCATCACGCCCCCTGCGAGGACGATGATTCGGATGATTCCGGGTCGGTGCGTGACAACGTCCGTCATCAATATACAATATACAATAATAAAGCAGATACCGCTCCCTGCCCGTGTGGCAGAATTGCAGTATCTGTGGGAACCAGCCGGCCTGTTGGGCGCTAATAGTCCCAAAGAGGGCTGCCATGTAAGAACTCGGAAATCTATTCCCTCCATGCAATCATTATTTTATTTAACTTAGTAGCCTCTATGTTAAGTGAAATTCCATGTCGTGGATCATGGTCATTCAGAATGAGTACTTCCGTACAAAGTACGATATACCCAACTCTACAACGATACCTGTGCGGTTAGGTTGTAGGTCTTACATAGCGTAATACAATAATTAAAACTAACCACGGAATAATCATGCCTTGACCATAGAGTACACATGCTGCTTTCGTAAAATAAATAAATAAATTATAGCCTGTATGTATCCATATGCCAATATTCGGGATTGACCAATCGATTATAATAGTTCATAGTTAATATGAACGTGTCTTATTCCATCTAATTCAATAAGACGACTAGCCAGTCTCTTAGTTCCACCTAGGAACGCATGATCAATTATCAATCAAGATAACAATCAATGTTAATTAATACCAAATTCGAGAAATAAAAATTAGGAAATAAATAATGATTGGGAAATAATGATTGGGAAATAAATAATCTCATGCGCCTGAGGAATAAAGATTCATGCGGCTGTGGAAAATAAATCTCATGCGCTGTGGAAAATGATTGGGAAATAAATAATCTCATGCGCTGTGGGAAATGATTGGAAAATAAATAATCTCGTGCGACTGAGGAAGAAAGATTTATGCGGCTGTGGGAAGTAAATCTCATGCTATGTGGGAAATGATTGGGAAATAAATAATCTCATGCGCTGTGGGAAATGATTGGAAAATAAATAATCTCATGCGCCTGAGGAAGAAAGATTTATGCGGCTGTGGGAAATAAATCTCATGTGCTGTGGAAAATAATTGGGAAATAAATAATCTCATGCGCTGTGGGAAATGATTGGAAAATAAATACTCATGCGCTATGGAAAATGATTGGGAAATAAATAATCTCATGTGCTGTGGGAAATGATTGAAAACTAAATAATCTCATACGCTGTGGAAAATGATTGGAAAATAAATAATCTCATGCGCTGTGGGAAATGATTGGGAAATAAATAATCTCATGCGCCTGAGGAAGAAAGATTCATGCGGCTGTGCAAAATAAATCTCATGCGCTGTGGAAAATGATTGGGAAATAAATAATCTTATGCGCTGTGGAAATGATTGGAAAATAAATAATCTCATGCGCTGTAGAAAATTATTGGGAAATAAATAATCTCATACGCTGTGGAAAATGATTGGGAAATAAATAATCTCATGCGCCTGAGGAAGAAAGATTCATGCGGCTGTGGGAAATGAATCTCATGCGCTGTAGGAAATAATTGGGAAATAAATAATCTCATGTGCTGTGGCTGTTCTTCCTCTCCGAATTTTTCTAAGAACAGAACCATGGAAGCTATTGCTTCCAAGCTCCATAAATCCTTCATCCCAAGCCCAAATATGGACTTCCATAGGTCAAAATTGGGTAGAACGAAATTCTCTACAATATGGAACCATCAAAACTTGAAGATAACAAAGTTTACTAGATCAAAACCTAAAAAACCCGAAAATGTATCAAACTTAGATCTACAACAAATAAGCCATAGAAATTGGGAATGCTAAGTACTAAAGAGACTTAGAATCGAATAAGGAAGATGATGGAACAATAATAATGGGGATCTATCAGGAAGCAAGTTGGCACTTGCCTTGCTCTCCTAGGTTGGTGGAAGAGTTATGAGGAGAAGAAGAATTAGTGAAGTAATGAAGAGAGAAAAAGGGGATGGGCTTTTAAATAAAAGAGTGGTGGTAGGGGGAGTTTATTTCGGTTCATGATGAACCAACATAATTAAACCAGTCTGAGCCGAACCCATAGCAAAGCTAAAGCAGAGTATAAAAGCAGAAAATAAAGTGCAAAAAATTAATTAACATAAAATTTAAAGAGATTTAAATACAGAACAATACATGATAAATATAAAATATTTACATTTAAACAGTACATGCATTCTAAAAATACGTATTCTGGGAATGGGAAGTGACAAGGTGAGATCCGCAAGAACACGTGGTCCCCAACAGAAAACTCTAGCGGACTACGATGCTGGTCCGCCCAATGACGATGCTGATCCTGCGCAACTCGAAGTCGCTCTCTAATTCCCTTCACCAATTCAACTATCTGAACAATCATTTCCGGGCCTAACATCTTTCTCTCCCCGATATCATCTCATGCTAGTGGCGACGTACACTTCTTACCATATAGTGATTCAAATGGCGCCATCTGGATACTGGCTTGATAACTGTTGTTATAAGAAAACTCAACTAAGTACAGGTGGCTCTTCCAAGATCCTCCAAAATCTAGAGTGCAAGCTCGCAACATATCTTCCAAAGTCTGAATTGTCCTTTCTGATTGCCCGTTCGTCTGTGGATGGTAAGCCGTGCTAAATCTTAACTTGGTGCCCAAACTATGATGTAAGCTCTTCCAAAAATGTGATATAAAATGGGTATCTCGGTCTGACACAATGCTGACGGGGACTCTATGCTGCCTGACTATCTGCTGCATATACAATTCTGCCAACTTCTCCGTAGATTGACCTACTCTAAAAGGAAGAAAATGTGCCACCTTCGTAAGCCGATCTACGATTACCCAAATAGCATCCTTACCACTTGGTGATCTCGGTAAACCGATCACAAAGTCTATTGTAATATGTTTCCACTTCCATTCCGGGATAGGAAGCGGTTGCAATAACCCAGCTGGCCTCTGCTGTTCTGCCTTCACTTGCTGACATACCAAGCAACGAAAAACAAATCTAGCTATCTTCCTCTTCATCCCGTTCCACCAGAAGTGCTGCTTGATATCTTGGTACATCTTGGTCCCTCCAGGATGTATAGAATATTGAGAACTGTGAGCTTCTGTCATAACCTCATGTCTGATATCTCCACTAGGCACACATAGGCGTGATCCAAACCTAAGCGTACCATCTTCAAGAATTTGCATCTCCTTTCTGAGTCCTGACTCACATTTTGCTCTAAGCTTCTGAATCCTTGGGTCTTGTATCTGAGCTGCCTTGATCCTGTCTACCAAGTCAGATTGAACTTGTAGACTCGCCAGAACTCCTACATCACAAGGAAGTATAACCTCGATGCCCATCTCCTGAAGGTCTTCTAAGATATGCCTCTGTGTTGTTAACATAAATGCGCCGCCTCTCCTGCTGAGAGCATCTGCTACCACATTAGCCTTGCCTGGATGATACTGAAGCTCCACGTCGTAGTCCTTAATCAACTCCAACCATCTTCTCTGCCTCATGTTCAGTTCCTTCTGGGTAAAGATGTACTTCAGACTTTTATGGTCTGTGTACATGTCTACTCGGTCACTATATAAGTAATGTCTCCATATCTTCAAGGCAAATACTACTGCTGCCAACTCCAAGTCATGAGTCGGATAATTCTTCTCGTGGTCTCGGAGCTGTCTAGATGCATATGCTATCACTTTCCCATGCTGCATGAGGACACATCTAAGTCCTTTACCTGACGCATCACAATAAACGGTAAAACCTCCGGGTCCAACTGGCAATGTAAGAATAGGCGCTGATATCAACTTTTGCTTCAGATTCTCAAATGATGCTTGACATTCTGCCGACCAGACGAATGGTACATCCTTCCGTGTCAAGCGGGTCATAGGTGCTGAAAGCCTTGCAAAGTCTGATAGGAACCTTCTGTAATATCCTGCCAATCCTAAGAAACTCTGTACATCAGCTACGGTCTTGGGTACTGGCCAACTCTCTACTGCTTCTACCTTCTTGGGATCCACTGCTACTCCAGCTCCTGATATGATATGACCCAAAAATGAAATGTGATCCAACCAAAACTCACACTTGCTTTGCTTGGCATACAACTGGTTCTCTCTCAGAACCTGTAACACTTTCCTGAGGTGGTCTTCATGCTCCTCTTCACTGTAGTGCCCCGTCCCTACATCGTGCCCCGTACTCTGTCCACGGGGTACGCAAAAATGGAACACTGTCGCTATCGATTCGGTCGGACCGATAGGTCGGGATCGACCGAGTCGATCGAATGGGAACGGTTGAATTAAGATCCATTCCTCGTTATGGAATGTCTTCTTCGGAACCAAGTCCCATATTCAGCGGGATTGTGCCTCGAGGATTGACTCTGCGGCTGAGTCGGGAGAGACCTCCCGTTGCTCTGCTTTTCACGCCGCTTGCGTTGGTTTTGGCTTTGTTTTCTGAATGCGTTTTCGTGAATGTTTTCGATGGTTTTCATGGCTTGCATTTCGAACTCGCATTTCCTATCGAACTCCTTGAATAATACAGTGTACTAATCGGTTGCTTGTGCGATTTCAGGTAATCGCGTAGGCGATGTCTAGCGCGACCAACAAGTTCTCTCGCCGAAGTAAACTCAAGGTGAGTGGCTGACCCTTCTCTTATTGACCCCTTCTATGGTAAATCGATAGTGTTGTTGCGGATTAAAGATTGAATGCAAGGGCACGGGCACGGTAAAATAATTGAGTTTTTAAAGAGAATGTAGGCTATGTCTAAATAACTAAAAAAGAAAATGGTCTTTGCACGGTCATGGACAACTTGTCGACAAGGTGAACGTTTCTCCGCACGGCAACCCGAGGCCACGGGACCGTTGCGGGCACAAAGGGAAATAAATAATTAGCTGTGCTGGGCACGGGTTAGGCGAGGACTTGCAGCGGGGCTCGCTACTCACGCTGAAAGGACCCCGTCTAACAAAAGCTAGAGGAGTCCACGATGGCTCTGGGAGCCAGTGACCAACACACAGAAATATTGCACTTGGTATGGAAATGATAACAATTGACAGGGAAGAACATGGTAAGTTTCATAAGGCGCGGCGCGGGCCGCCGTCGGTAAGTTCCGACGTAAATTACATTATGCTTGTCATTGCTTGCTTGAAATTCATTAGGATGGTTAGAAACATTCATGAACTAAGTCATATAAACTCATTCAACCAAATGAGAGCTTGGAAATTAACTTGCCACGCACCAGTACAAAGTGTAATGTACTGATCCTCGCTCTCCACGCAGGTACCCCGAACCACGAAGGGCGTGCCACCTAAAATCTCAAGGCGGCGTGGACACTTTTGAAGCCTCGTCCGTGTAAAGGCTTGTTCTGGATTCCTTTTGAAGAAGACCCGCACTCAGTCCAAAAGAAGATGGCGGCTCGACTTGCCTCGATCGCAGGTGGAAATATGTAATAGTTTTTGCTTGTATAAAAGGGTGTAATGTATGGAACGACTATCTCATCGGCGTTCATTTTGTAAGTCGAGTCTTGTTGTAGCCTGCGCGACAATGAATGTAATAAAGTCAATGTAAATAATGTTTTATTATCAATAAAAAAGTCTATTTCTATTTCAAATGTGTCATTCAATTTCTCTGCGTACTCTAACTTGATGTTGTGTTTCGGATAACCTTATGACTATGCCGTGTGCGATCGCAACTTAGGTTCGTACGGCATCACGCCCGGGGGACGACTATCGATTCTACGGAATCGGGACGTGACATAATGGTATCAGAGCACGGCTTTACATCCTTTGACCTCGTATCGATGAGATAAGTTGTTCCATACAATGAGTCCGTAATATTTTATGACTGATGCGTTTGCTTTCGTATCGCAGAAGGGACGGAACCCACGGCCGAGCAAGAACAGAGCGCTTCTAGCGGCTCTAGTAGTTCGCATCGTCCGCGGGCCGGACCTTCTAACGATACCATCGAAAAGATGCTGCGCATGATGGAGGCACAGCGAAACCAGTCCGAGAACCGACATCAACAAGTAGAGGAACGACAGGCCCAGTTCGAAGCTCGCTTCGAAGCTCGCTTTGATGCATATGCCAAACTTCAACAAAAGCAGCTAGATACCCTGCAGCAGATCGTCCAGACAATAGCGGCCAACGGAAATTCTACGACTACGCCTACCGTCATCGTGTCGGCGATCCAACAACCCATTAAAATCGACACGGAGGATCCCGAGCGTCAACCAACGGCACCGAAAAAGTACAACTTTGAAGTGTCAGAATTCAAGAAAGCGTGCCACACTTCCTTCAGCGGTACCGAGGGTCCCTCCATAGCGATCGACTGGTTAGAAGAGCTGGAAGATCACTTCGAGCTGCTCGGCATTAAAGAATCCAAGCAAGTCGCCTGCTCACAACTTCAACTACGGTTGAACGCGCACGACTGGTGGGCCGTGCGTAAGCGAGCGATCCGACCGGACAACACTACCGTGCCGATCTCTTGGGCCACGTTCCGTAAAGCTTTCGAAGTCCAGTACCTTCCGTCAGCTGTTTGTCAAGTGAAGGAGAATGAATTCATGCAGTTGAAGCAAGGGAGCAGGATGGTGGAACAGTACGCCGCAGAATTCAACAAGTTATCTAAGTTTGCTGGCCAGTTTCTGCCTACTGAAGATTGTCGTGTACGACAGTTCGAAGTGGGTCTGCGATACTCTATTGGTGCGCATGTCGGGTCCCAGAGTACAAGACCGTGAGCGAGGCTCTGAATCACGCCCTCCGCCTTGAGAAACTACATCCTTCCGGTGCTGACGACGTTGTGCGCCACTCCAATCACAAACGTCCTAGCTATACGGGAGGCAACAACGACGCGTCAAAGCGTCCAAATAACGGCGGCTACAGGGGTGAGAAAGCGATACTTAAGTGCACCAATTGTGGGCAACTTGGACACCTTGAACGTCACTGCTTTTACCGCAATGTTGAATGTTACGCTTGCGGACAAAGGGGCCACTTCGCTCGAGATTGCACGAACCCCAGACTCGCAACGTACCACCACAACAGTACCGCCAAGAGAATCGAGGGCAGGCGCCCCGACCTCCTCCGCCCACTCGACCTGCACCACAAAATGGCCAAGATCGTCGCCCCAACACTCAGGGCCGCGTCTACGCCATGACTCGAGACGAAGCACTGGCATCAGATACAGTAGTGTCAGGTATACTAAAATTCAATAATGTACCTGCTCGTGTGTTATTTGATTCAGGCGCTTCACATAGTTTTATATCGGCAGACTTTGCCGCCGAGCACAAATTTCCTGTAATATCATTAGATCTCAACCTTAGCGTAAGCACGCCTTCGGCACACCAATTCTCACAAACTTAGCTTGTGCCGACGGGATTATCTGTATCGGCGGTCAAAAGATTGGTCTGGATGTAATAGTTCTAGATATGAAGGACTTTGACATCATTCTGGGAATGGATTGGCTCGGGCCGTGCAACGCAACCATAGATTGCGCCGAAAAGAGGGTCACATTCCGCATGCCTGGAGTGCCTGAATTCTGCTACTCGTGTGGTGAGGCGTCGCCGACCTGTATGGTGATCTCCGCGATATCTGCTCGACGGATGCTGTATTCCGGGTGCGAAGGCTATCTAGCTTCCGTTCGAGACATGCGACAGGATGGTGCAAACAAGGGTCAGACCGACGTTGTGGTAGAATTCCCAGACGTGTTCCCGGACGAGCTACCCGGCATGCCGCCCGATCGAAAAATAGAGTTCACCATCGACACATTCCCCGACACCCGGCCGATCTCGAAGGCTCCGTACAGAATGGCCCCTGCAGAATTGAAAGAATTGAAAGCACAACTTCAGGAATTGCTCGATAGAGGATTTCTGTTCGAGTGTCTCGCCATGGGGTGCGTCCGTGCTATTCGTGAAGAAGAAAGATGGATCGATGCGGCTCTGCATCGACTATCGAGAATTAAACAAAGCCACCGTCTGAAACAAATACCCCCTGCCCCGCATCGACGACTTGTTCGACCAGCTCCAAGGTGCAACGGTGTTTTCGAAGATTGATCTACGATCGGGTTATCACCAACTCAAAGTCAAGCCAGATGACGTGCCAAAGTCTGCCTTCCGCACTCGTTATGGCTACTACGAGTTCTTGGTAATGCCGTTCGGTCTGACAAATGCCCCTGCCGTCTTCATGGATCTAATTCATCGGGAGTTCCGTCCGTTCGTTGACAAGTTCGTAGTAGTCTTCATCGACGACATCCTCGTCTACTCGAAGGATCGAGCACAACATGCAGAGCATCTCGCGGACTCTCCAAACCCTTCGAGAGAATCAGTTGTACGCGAAGATGAGCAAGTACGAGTTCTGGCTGGACAGCGTCTCATTCCTTGGGCACATCATCTCCGCCGCGGGCATCGCAGTCGATCCGAAGAAAGTCGAGGCAGTTGCTGATTGGAAACGGCCCGCATCAGTTAGCAAAATTCGAAGCTTTCTAGGCTTGGCGGGATACTACCGACGCTTCGTGAAGGACTTCGCGAAGATCGCATCGTCGTTGACTCGCCTCACCCAGAAAGGAGTCGCATTCTAGTGGTCAGACGACTGTGAAGCTTCCTTCCAGGAGCTCAAACAACGGCTTGTTTCGGCCCCGATACTTGCTCTTCCTGAAGGGACGGAGGGATTTCAAATCTTCAGCGATACTTCTGGCCAGGGCTTGGGGTGTGTGCTCATGCAGCAGGATAAGGTGATATCTTTTCCTTCCCGGCAGTTGAAGCCGCACGAGAAGAACTACCCCACGCACGACCTAGAACTAGCGGCAATTGTGTTCGCGTTGAAGCTGTGGCATCACTATCTCTATGGCGTGGCGTGCAGGATTTATACGGACCACAAAAGCCTCAAGTATCTCTTCACCCAGAAAGAACTGAATTTGCGGCAGAGGCGATGGCTCGAACTAATCAAAGACTATGACTTATCAATCGACTACACACCGGGCAAGGGAAATATGGTAGAGGATGCGCTGAGCCGAAAGTACTTAGCTTCGTTATGCATCAACGATCGACTGCTGCGTGACTTGGAAGGAATGGGCATTGAACTTCGAGTTCGTTTCAGAGACGTGAAACTAGCGCAACTGCGGGTGGAACCGAGCCTACTGGAGAGGATCAAGTCTGCACAGAAGGACGATCCCTACCTGAAGAAGATACGGAAGCTGATATCGACAGAAAAAGCGTCTGACTTTGCAGAGGACGAGTCGGGAGTATTGTGCGTGAAGGGACGGCTATGCGTACCGGACGACGTAGAACTTAGAAAGAAGATAATAACGGAGGCACACTATGCAAAATATTCCTTGCATCCTGGCAGCACCAAGATGTATAAGGACCTCCGTGTTGTCTTTTGGTGGCACGGCATAAAGAGGGACGTAGCGCTCTTTGTGTCAAAATGTATGGCCTGTCAGCAAGTCAAAGTCGAGCACCAGCGACCGGACGGGGAGATGCAGAACCTTGCCATTCCAGAGTGGAAGTGGGATCACATCACTATGGACTTCGTTGTTGGCTTGTCGAGGATGCCGCGGGAAACGACGCCGTCTGGGTCATCGTCGATCGACTAACCAAGTCAGCGCACTTTATTGCCATCAAAGTTACTTGGAGCGTCGACCGCCTTGCTCAGATATATCTTGATGAAGTAATTCGGCTGCACGGGGTCCCAGTATCTATCGTCTCGGATCAGGATGGACGGTTTGTAGCACGCTTCTGGAGTAGTCTTCATTCAGCACTGGGGACCAAGTTGAAGTTCAGCTCAGCTTATCATCCTCAGACTGACGGCCAAACAGAGCGGGTGAACCAAATTCTCGAAGACATGTTACGACTCTGTGCGATCGACTTGAAGTCAAGTTGGGACGTCCATCTACCGCTGGCCGAGTTTGCATACAACAACAGCTATCAGTCCAGCATCCAAATGGCACCGTATGAAGCTTTGTACGGCCGGAAGTGTAGATCGCCCATTTGCTGGGATGAAGTCGGGGAACGGCAGATACTTGGTCCGGAGCTGGTGGAGCAGACTGTGCAGAAGGTCAAGTTGATACGAGAAAGATTGAAGATAGCACAAAGCCGACCGAAAAGCTATGCCGACACGTACCGACGCCCCCTCGAGTTCTCGGAAGGCAACCATGTATTCCTGAAGGTGATGCCTATGCGTGGAGTTTCCCGGTTCGGTGCGAAGGGGAAATTGAGCCCAAGATTTGTTGGCCCGTTCGAAATATTGAAGCGAGTCGCCCCGGTAGCTTACCAAATTGCCTTGTCGCCTGCGTTGTCAGAGGTACATGACGTCTTCCACGTATCGCAATTGAGGAAGTACGTGCATGATCCGCGCCATGTTGTAGATTTGGGTAAGCTGGACCTGAAGGCGGACTTGTCATATGTCGAAGAGCCGGTGCAAATCTTAGAGCGTAAGGATAAACTTCTCCGCAACCGTGCTTTTCCCTCGTCCGCGTCCTCTGGAGAAACCATTCAGTCGAGGAGTCGACGTGGAAGCTTGAGTCAGAAATGAAGGAGAAGATTCCTTCGTTGTTCTCGTAGAGATAGGTTCTATTTTAAGTTTCGAGGACGAAAATTTTTCTTAGTTGGTTATGGTGTAGTGCCCCGTCCCTACATCGTGCCCCGTACTCTGTCCACGGGGTGCGCGAGAATGGAACACTGTCGCTATCGATTCGGTCGGGACCGATAGGTCGGGATCGACCGAGTCGATCGAACAGGAACGGTTGAATTAAGATCCATTCCTCGTTATAGAATGTCTTCTTCGGAACCAAGTCCCATATTCAGCGGGATTGTGCCTCGAGGATTGACTCTGCGGCTGAGTCGGGAGAGACCTCCCGTTGCTCTGCTTTTTACGCCGCTTGCGTTGGTTTTGGCTTTGTTTTCTGAATGCGTTTTCGTAAATATTTTCGATGGTTTTCATGGCTTGCATTTCGAACTCGCATTTCCTATCGAACTCCTTGAATAATGCAGTGTTCTAATCGGTTGCTTGTACGATTTTAGGTAATCGCATAGGCGACGTCTAGCGCGACCAGCAAGTTCTCTCGCCGAAGTAAACTCAAGGTGAGTGGCTGACCCTTCTCTTCTTGACCCCTTCTATGGTTAATCGATAGTGTTGTTGCGGATTAAAGATTGAATGCAAGGGCACGGGTGTCACGACCCGCACCCACTGTGAGGGTACGAGAACGTAACAACGCCCAGCCTACGCTGCAGTGTCGGCGGTAGAACGCTGTCCTAGATCAATCATCTAACAATATAAAGGTACATGTACAATATACACTCCGAATAGAGGTGACATAGCAGTATACAGTCTCAATCACATCTAAAACCACATAAATACAACCAGAGAGTCTAAGTGTCTACTGACATACAAAACAGAACATCCAACTCAATACAAGTCTCTAATACTAAAAATGAAAAAGTATATACAATCAGATCTCAGAAGACAGAAAATGTAAACCTAGACTAGGGAGCCTCAGTCTCTAAGCTAGTGGATCAGACTGGAAATCTGGGTCACACATGGCATCTACAGCTGTCCCATAGTAGGTGTCTACGCAGGCCTCCTCCTCATCCTCTGTAATATTTTCAACAGGTCCAGTCAGGACGGGAGCGAGCATAAAATATCTCACACAGTTCATATCGAGTTAGGACATATAAAGCATGCAATAGAGTAAAGTACATGAAACACTGAAGAAGAATGTATAGAAAATAGTAGAGATTTGATAACAGAAAATATCTAAATATGATAGTAAGACTGTAAGGAAACATGTGATTTAGAGTACAATCTGGTTATGTAAACGGGCTAGGAAAATGCAATGGTAACTCCATTGTACGTGGGTGTACAATCGACATATACAATAGTTATACAATATTGTACAATAGGATTTGAGTACATAACCAATTCTACTCCCCCTCCCCAATCAATACACAAGGATCTACTCCAGTTACATTATCTTATACAATAGTGTACGATATTATACAATGGATGTACAATGTCATACAATAGTGTACAATGGTCTATCCCTGGGGCTCATGTGCTAATGAAGTACAATATGCACAATGAGTATACAAGGATATGGGTATTCAATAAATACAATATGGAAGTGAAACGCACATCACAATATGTATTTAGTGAATACAAGGAGATAACATCTCAAAAAAGATCCATATAGTACCAATCCGTGATAACAATCGTGTCAGCATCAAGTACAGTAATCTAGAGCAAGAATGTAAATCCATACAAGTATAAAACGGTCAGAGAATGTACTCGCCTGATAGCCTGAGTGTCTGAAGAGAATATACTGTTCGAAGAGTGGTGTCTGTCTCCTATAGAACAGTACAAGTCACTATGAGTCTAAAAATTATAATAAGGTACATTACCATGCATTCTAAATGAATCTAGGTCAATCTAAATCAAATCTAAGTCAAGTCTAAGTCATACCAAGCTAACTAGGTCATACTAGGTCACACTGAACCAAACTGGGTCACACTAGAACAACCAAGGTCAAACAAGGTCACAGGAAATCAATCCAAGTCAAATTAGGTCAATTGGGGTCAAAGGTTGGCCTACAGTTGACTTTTGATCAAAAAGTCAACTCTGGTCAACTCTGGTCAATACTGGGTCAACCCTAGGTCAATCAAGTCACATGTTGACCAACTGTTGACTTTCAGTCAACTAGTCAACTCTGGTTTGGTTTTGGTCAAATCTGGTCGCTTAAAGGCTAAGTTTGACTCTCGGTTGACTTTTGTTGACTTTTGGTCAAAATGGTCAACCGACGTCAAACTAGTCTAAGAGCACTATATTTGATCATTACCAACCAAGGAAACCAAGTTCTAACTCTATCTTAGACTCCAAACTCAAATACCCTATTTCTATGCATTACCTATGTTACCTTACCAAGGTAAATACCAATACCTTGTCCAATACCACTCTAACCTAGGAATACTAGCCTGTACTTCCTAGGATAGCTAGATACCATCCTATACTAATATTACCTACCAAGAAATCCTAGTATCTAGGTCATCTAAGTCATCTTAGACCACATGTTACCCATTTACCCATTACCTTACCTTTACCCTACCAAATCACATATCACTCTCATATCTCCCTAACACTCACTCACACACAACACTCATGATACCATACTCACATACACATGGTCACACTAGTCTCTACCTATAGGTTTACTTATAGGTTCACACTCTCATAGGCTCACAACTCACACACACATCTCACAATACTATATAATCTCATATATATATAAAATACATATCTAACTCTATACACTACATATATATATAATATATAATATATATATATAATATATATATATAATATATATATATATATGGGCTCACATACACCTACACTCCTAGGCTCACCACACTAATCTCTCCCTCACAAACACACACACACACAAGCTTAAGGAAGGCTGATTTGGGTGATGGTTCCATGGGGGTTAACAAGGTATACATGGGCTGCCATTTGGGGTACCAATAAATGGTATTTGGGACTGGGATTCAAGGGCTAACAAGGCTGGGTTCAAGGACTGATTTGGGTTACCTATATAGGGACTGTTTTGATGTGTTAAATGACAGGTTTGGGACACTCTAGAGAGCTGGAAATAGCACTGTCTTGGCTGATTTGTGGGCAGGTTATAGGCCATATATGGGACTGCTACTAGTTGGTCTTAGGAGCCTAAAATGGGACTGATTTTGGGATTGGTTTTTACTGGGATAAGGGACTGCAATGTATGTGGTAGAGGACTGATTTTTGTGGAGCAAAAGGGGCAGCTAATGGGTAGGTTTTAGGGACTGCTATGGCTGATTGTGAACCATATTGGACTGTCACATGGACAGCCAACATTGGTGTATAACAGGGCTGTTCATGGCTGTTATTTGGGGACTGATACATGGGTAATATGTGGACTGGAAAGTGGGGGTTGTATCGGCTAGTTAGTGACAGGAAAATGGGGGTTTTAGGACAGCCACATTGTGGGTTAAATGTGGAGCAATAGGACTGAAATAAAACTGAACAAGGCAGCCATGGACAAGTAAAGGACAGCTAACAAGTTGAGTTTAGGGGGGCTGTCCAATGACTGTCCAAGGACTGGGTTTTAGGAGAGCCAAGTGAGAACTGGTATATAGGTTTAGGACTGAACTTAAGAGGCCAATGTTGGCAGGTTGTAGGCCAAGGTATAGGGGCTAAACATTAGCAGCTACTGCTGCTACTAGCTGCTGTTCCAGCAGTTTCCCCCCATCCCCTCATCACCACTCCACATACTCCACTCTCTCTATATAACACATACACATAACACTCTCAAACAACCCCTCCCTATCACTCGATCTCTCACTCTAATCTCTAACTCTCTCAATACTCTCCATATACATAACACACACACACACACCACACACACACACACACAATAATCAAACACCACCTCTACACACTAACACACACTCACTATCCTCCTATCTTGGCCGGCCACACCATAACCACAACACAAGTTCACACACATATATACCAATATATATATTCACATATATATTAAGCCATATTATATATATACATATATATATATAGAGAGAGAGAGATTAAAATATTATCACTACATAGATAATATAGATATTAACAAATGATACATTAAGATACATAGGAAAACTATTCCTAAACACTTAGTAAAATCTGGAATAATATTAAAACAACCTAAAATTAATACACAAAAGATTCCACAAGTGTCCACATAGGGGTTTTCCTATTAGGACACGAACCTATACATAGGACACCTCTACAAGTGTCCAAATGGACACGAAATGGACTCAAATGGACACACAACCATGGGGATTATTCCTATGGGTCAAAATAGATCTATATGCATGTAGGGATGGTTTAGAGGAGAGGTTATACCTTCCGGGAGAGAGTTTCAAAGGAAAAGGCCTTCCGACACGACCCCGACACGTAGAGATTCAAAATGGACACGAACGAGCTCCGAATCTCTCCAAACTTGGCTAGCACCTTCCTCTCATGGAGTAGAGAAGGGGAGAAGAAGATTTGGTGGAAGAAGGAGTTGATTTGGAGATGAAATCACTAGGGGAGCTCTCTAGAAATTTGGGGAGAACAAGAGAGAGAAAATAAGATGGAAAAGAATAGAAATTTTCAAAGGGGCTCATGCCTATCCTCCCTAGAGGTGGCTGGCCACTAGAGGGCTGTTATGACCTATTTTGAAATGACAAAAACACCCCCCTCTAGCCTATTAACAATGCATTAAAAAGGGGGTTTTAAGTCGGGGCTAGTTTGGTCATTCTAACACACTAATCAATTAAATCCTAATCCAAATAAATTAGCCTAGTCACTAACTAAAATAAATGACATGTGGGCCATGGCTAACTAGTGTGTGGGTCCACTAGGGTCAACACTACCCCGGGTCCCCGTTTCAAGTCGGATTGAGCTGAAATTCGAACCCGACTCAAATAACCCCAAAATATCACAATAAATAAATAAATAATTTTAAAATAATCCAAAAATGAAAAAAGACAAAATACTCCTATTTCTGGAAATTGGGGGTGACAAATCTATCCACCTTAAAGAAATTTCGTCCTCGAAATTAAAACCAAACAATAGAAAAATGTCAAAATCACAAGTCATGGCTAAAAATTTAAAATGATTAAAATCTCAAAAATCAAGCATGAATTAAATGACTAAGTTTATAAAATTTAAAATTACACTCAAATAGAAGCTATCCACCTTAAAAGAATCATCCAAAAATTTAAAAATAAGGTAACCACAGAAAATCATACAAATCGATAATCGTATGCGTCTATCCAATCATCATGATACTCAGAATCTCTGTCATGCCAGTGAGCAAGGCTACGATAATCACAGAGTCCTCAACTATGGTACATACCTCTAGAATTATGGTATTTAAAATTTTCGCATTGCCGCGCGCTTGGCAGCGAAAACCTTAAATTCCTACACCCGAGAAATACGTCCATAGCCCGACTATATGTCCTCACTATGCCTGCTAGCATGATCCGAGAGGATTCTAAAATATCATAATCGAGGCGACCTAGCCCATACGGCTTATCTCAGAAGAAAATTAAAACATACTGAAATACCAGATCAACTTATCAACAATGAAGAACAGATAGGAATAGATGGAACTGAATTTCAAGATAGGAATTGCAGAATTGAATCAAGGAACGGAACCTGTAACTAGATCTCCAACGGCCTGAGCATCATCGGCTGACATGGCGAAAGCTCGCCCTGGCTGGCCTCCCCTGGCCTGCTGCTGATGCTGAACAAACCTCTGCTGCTGAGTCTGCAATGGTGGTCCCCTTTGCTGCCCTGCCGGAGCCCTAGCTCCTGGTGCTACCTGAGCCAATGGTGTCGGGTTCTTGGGACACTCTCTACACTGATGCTCCACTGATTCGCAAAGTAAACACATACACAGCCTCTTCCTACAATCGTCCCACCCATGGCCTTGCTTCTTGAAGAAGTTGCATACCATGTTCTGCTGCTGCCTGGGTGCCTGCTGATACTGTACCCGTCTCTATTCCTGATACTGAACAGGCCTCTGTTGTAGCTGATGTACCTGAGCCCCCGGCTGCTGGTACTGCTGTTGAAACTGTATGCATGGCATCGGCTGCTGATACTGCTGCTGAAACTGATGCTGAACGTGCAGCCTCTTGGCCGGTCCTCTGCTGCTGCTGCTGTCCCCAACAGGGTCTTGTCCCCTCTTGAGCCTCAGCTCAAGATCGTCCTCAGCCAGTAAAGCTCCCGTCAAAATCTCCTCAAAAGTAGCATCCATGTTGCCCTTGGTCAAGGACTTGACTTCCTTGACCAGACCCTTCCGGAACCTCTGTGCCTTTGCTGCCTCGCTCAAGCCCTCTACGAATCTACTGAGGCGGCCGAACTCCCCTGCGTACTCCTCCACTGAAAGGCTCCCCTGGACCAAGCTCTCAAACTGCGACTCTAAGGCTCTGACTGCTGAATCTGGGAAGAACTTCTTCTTGAAGAAGCCCTTGAACTCCTTCCAAGTCTGTCCGGCTATCCCTATCCTGGGGTCTGACTGATACCAGGTGCGAGCAAGATCTCACATCCGGCTAGCTGCTGCCTCGATCTGAAGATCTGTCGGTATCCGGGCCAGGCGAAAGATCTCCTCAATATGCTCGATCCACTCGTCAGCATATATAATCCCCTCTGTCCCCAGGAAGTCTCTGGGGCTCATCTTCTGGAACTGCTCTATCCCCGGTGTCTTTGGCTGCTGAACCACTGGTCGAGCTACGATTATCGAAATGGCCAACTCCATGCCCCTTTCCTGCCGGGTCTGCTGCATCTTCATAAACTGCTGAAAGTACGCAAACATCTGTGCCGCGTCCACGTTTCCTGTAGGCGGCGGCTGCTGGAACGGTACCTCTGGAATGACTGGGTCATGCCTCCGAACTGGTGAAGGCATACCCTCTGCTGCTGCTGCTGCTGAAGTCCCAATATGATCAGAGGTGGCAGGAGCTGTAGCCTCCCGACCCTGCTGAACTGGCTGAGAGGTAGCAGTCCCCTCTACAGTATCTCCATGAATGGCACGCTGTAACCGTATCTCCACCATCCTGAAGACAGATCAAACAAGGGTATCAATTGCTGAGAAAGAAGCGATAATTCAAGGGAGGACAGTTTATTTCAAAAGGAAGTATTAAAGTAGCAAGAATTTTGATAACAAGAATCAGGTTAAGAGCTTTTCCTAATGTGATTGAGTACCTTCAAAAATATCATAATCCTACTGCAGGCTGTAGTGATACTCTAGTTCGAATACCACTACATAAACTCGACCTGCATGGGCCACCACTAAAAACGTGTCATGACCCGCACCTACTGTGAGGGTACGAGAACGTAACAACGCCCAGCCTACGCTGCAGTGTCGACGGTAGAACGCTGTCCTAGGTCAATCATCTAACAATATAAAGGTACCTGTACAGTATATACACTCCGAATGGAGGTGACATAGCAATATACAGTCTCAATCACATCTAAAGCAGAATGAAAAGATAGGAAGATAGATAGATAGATAAATAATAGAATGAAGGTAAAACCACATAAATACAACCAGAGAGTCTAAGTGTCTACTGACATACAAAACAGAACATCCAACTCAATACAAGTCTCTAATACTGAAAATGAAAGAGTATATACAATCAGATCTCAGAAGACAGAAAATGTAAACCTAGACTAGGGAGCCTCAGTCTCTAAGCTAGTGGATCAGACTGGAAATCTGGGTCATACATGGCATCTACAGCTGTCCCATAGTAGGTGTCTACGCAGGCCTCCTCCTCATCCTCTGTAATATTTTCAACAGGTCCAGTCAGGACGGAAGCGAGCACAAAACATCTCATACAGTTCATATCGAGTTAGGACATATAAAGCATGCAATAGAGTAAAGTACATGAAACGCTGAAGAAGAATGTATAGAAAATAGTAGAGATTTGATAACAGAAAATATCTAAATATGATAGTAAGACTGTAAGGAAACATGTGATTTAGAGTACAATCTGGTTATGTAAACGGGCTAGGAAAATGCAATGGTAACTCCATTGTACGTGGGTGTACAATCGACATATACAATAGTTATACAATGTGGTACAATAGGATTTGAGTACATAACCAATTCTACTCCCCCTCTCTAATCAATACACAAGGATCTACTCCAGTTACGTTATCTTATACAATAGTGTACAATATTATACAATGGATATACAATGTCATACAATAGTGTATAATAGTCTATCCCTGGGGCTCATGTGATAATGAGAGTACAATATGCACAATGAGTATACAAGGATATGGGTATTCAATAAATACAATATGAAAGTGAAACGCACATCACAATATGTATTTAGTGAATACAAGGAGATAACATCTCAAAAGAAGATCCATATAGTACCAATCCGTGATAACAATCGTGTCAGCGTCAAGTACAGTAATCTAGAGCAAGAATGTAAATCCATACAAGTATGAAACGGTCAAAGAATGTACTCGCCTGATAGCCTGAGTGTCTGAAGAGAATATACTGTCCGAAGAGTGGTGTCTGTCTCCTATAGAACAGTACAAGTCACTATGAGTCTAAAAATGATAATAAGGTGCATTACCATGCATTCTAAATGAATCTAGGTCAATCTAAATCAAATCTAAGTCAAGTCTAAGTCATACCAAGCTAACTAGGTCATACTAGGTCACACTGAACCAAACTGGGTCATACTAGAACAACCAAGGTCAAACAAGGTTACAGGAAATCAATCCAAGTCAAACTAGGTCAATTGGGGTTAAAGGTTGGCCAACAGTTGACTTTTGGTCAAAAAGTCAACTCTGGTCAACTCTGGTCAACACTGGGTCAATCCTAGGTCAATCAAGTCACATGTTGACCAACTGTTGACTTTCAGTCAACTAGTCAACTCTGGTTTGGTTTTGGTCAAATCTGGTCGCTTAAAGGCTAAGTTTGACTCTCGGTTGACTTTTGTTGACTTTTGGTCAAAATGGTCAACCGACGTCAAAACTAGTCTAAGAGCACTATATTTGATCATTACCAACCAAGGGAACCAAGTTCTAACTCTATCTTAGACTCCAAACTCAAATACCCTATTTCTATGCATTACCTATGTTACCTTACCAAGGTAAATACCAATACCTTGTCCAATACCACTATAACCTAGGAATACTAGCCTGTACTTCCTAGGATAGCTAGATACCATCCTATACTAATATTACCTACCAAGAAATCCTAGTATCTAGGTCATCTAAGTCATCTTAGACCACATGTTACCCATTTACCCATTACCTTACCTTTACCCTACCAATATCACATATCACTCTCATATCTCCCTAACACTCACTCACACACAACACTCATGATACCATACTCACATACACATGGTCATACTAGTCTCTACCTATAGGTTTACTTATAGGTTCACACTCTCATAGGCTCACAACTCACACACACATCTCACAATACATATATAATCTCATATATATATAAAATACATATCTAACTCATATACACTATATATATATATATGGGCTCACATACACCTACACTCCTAGGCTCACCACACTAATCTCTCCCTCACAAACACACACACACACAAGCTCAAGGAAAGCTGATTTGGGTGATGGTTCCATGGGGGTTAACAAGGTATACATGGGCTGCCATTTTGTCACGCCCCAGAACCAGAATACTGGAGAGCGGGGGCAGACATAGCCAGCTACGTATAATAAAATGGAATCCACGTCACTATACGGTCACGGCTGTCTAGATATATGAGGGTTTAACTACAATCCATCAGTCTCCTATGGTCCAGAACAAGCCTATTGTCTCAATCACAAGCAAGTAGTAGCAGTCACAAGATATTAGAGCATCAATATACAATAGTAAGGCGTCCCATACATTACATATTGGATGATCATGAAGCTAGTCGTACAAAATGTCAGGACTAGCAAGAGTTTTAGTCAATACATGATCAACCCTAGGATTTGTCAATCATGTTACAGCCCGTAGGCAGACAGTAAATAAAGGTGCAATACGAGCTAACACGTGCTCGCCGGCTAAACGCCTCAAAAGAATAATTTTACAAATAGAGTGGGAGGACAAAAGAAACCCACTCGTTGCCCTGGTTACGCCTAGTGGTCACCATCGGGCTGGAAGACAGGTGGATCCTCTGTTGCTGCTCCGATATCTGGCCACACAAAACCAGCTGGGTCAGACCCCAGAAAGAGCAAGTGCCACAAAGGAGGCTTCACTTAGGAACTAAAACCAGCATATCATAAATAAATAGTAAAGGTAATTAAAGATAGTGATAATAGCTGAGATAACAAATATATATTGAACACGGAGAAACCATTCAAGTAGCCAGACTGCAACCCTTAAACCAAATAAGGACCGGGGTTGCAATCCTTCGCCTGAATAGAAATCCGCCTCAATTACTATTGATAAGGTAACAAGACAATAAACGAAGAGAGGACGCAGAACTGCTCCGGAAGCCAGGTTACAACCCTTAAACCAAACAAGGACCGGGGTTGTAACCCTTCGCCTTAACAGAACTGGACCCCTGATCTTTATTGTTAAGGCCAGTATAAATAATCATGGTATTGAAGTAAAGGTAAAACATGACGAGCATGACAGGGGGTTACAATAAGACAATAAATGAAGAGAGGACACAGAACTGCTCCGGGAGCCAGGTTACAACCCTTAAACCAAACAAGGACCGGGGTTGTAACCCTTCGCCTGAACAGAACTGGACCCCTGATCTTTATTGTTAAGGCGGGCACAATAAGCAGGACGATATATGATAAGATAACCATGGAACTATTCAGATAGCCAAGTTACAACCCTTAAACCAAACAAGGACCGGGATTGTAACCCTTCATCTGAACAGAACTTGGTATCCCATCATTTATCGATACAAGAAATCATGTCCTGATATAATCTTGTACAGGATCAGGATAAGACTAAGATGGACTAAACTACATCCAATCAATCACGGCCAATCAAGAGTACGGCTTGATACTTTTAACTAACTAGGGTTATCACAGGCCTAGTTACTAGCAAGATGCAATGAGATTATCCCAACAGCCACAAGCCCTGCAGACCATCCAGGTTATCCGGGTCGAATGTCTATTTAGGAAGAATGTAACACATAACTGTGTGCTGGAAATGTGCCCTACTCGTCGGTAGGCTACAAGTCCACTGAATGTGCCCAGATAACGGGATTGCCTGTAGCTGGAAATCTCTTCATGACTACTGAATCATTCTAGTTAATTAGCCTTAGTCAATTTCAGTAGGTAACCCTGACCGTGGTACTCAGGGATCCCCATCCTAGACATGATGCAAGACAGTACCAGCTTATTTGTACAAACGTAATCGCCTACGGTGTCCAGGTCATTCACACTTGTCATGTCAGGCTAGCTGTCATAACAGCATGTCGAGACATATCATGCCAGTTTACTTGTCAAAAGTGCACCACAGCGGGCCACTATCGTGTTCTATTCTTACATTATCATGAGTGAGAGAACTTGCATAAAATAATTAGTGACCTATTCTTGATGCCAAGGAAAAGATCTACAACTTCCATATTGGGAGTTGGGAGAAATTCGAGCCACAATTCAGTCAATTAGGACATATAACAGTTAGTAATAGTCAAAATATGCATTATGCGGCCTATTCTGCGACATACATGCAACTGCGACACCATATGCGCCTACTGCGACATGCGCCTTAATGCGGCTCATGCGCGACATGATATGCGCCTATCGCGACATGCGCCTCATGTGGCTCAACTGCGACATGATATGCGCCTACCGCGACATGCGCCTCATTGCAACATGCGCCTTCTGCGACATGCGCCTTAATGCAACATCCGCCTACTGCGACATGATATGCGGCTACCACGATATGCGCTTCATTACAACATGCGCCTTCTGCGACATGCGCCTTCTACGACATGATATGTGGCTACCGCGACATACGCTTCATTGCAACATGCGCCTTCTGCGACATGCGCCTTCTGCGACATGATATGCGGCTACCGCGACATGCGCTTCATTGCAACATGCGCCTTCTGCGACATGCACCTTCTGCGACATGATATGCGGCTACCGCGACATGCGCTTCATTGCAACATGCGCCTTCTGCGACATGCGTCTTCTGCGACATGCTGATTATGCTGCAGATGAACCTAGAAATGACCAGAAATTGTTTTGGCCATAACTTCCTCATCCGAAGCCGAAATCAAGTGAAACAAAAGCCAAAACTGCATGAAATTGAATTCTCTACAACATAGAAACACTAGTTTTCGAAAATAACCAAGTTTTAAAGATCAAAACTAAGAAAAACCAAAAAGTTTACAAACTTAGATCTACAAGAATCCATCCATCAAATCCAAAAATGTCAAGTTCTAAAGAGGCTTTGTATCAAGTAAGGAAGAGAATGGAACAATAAAACTTGAGATCCATCATGAAGCAAGTTTGCACTTGCCTAAGCTCTCTCTCTCTTTCTCCTGGTGGTTGAAGAAGTTTTGATAGGGAAGAAGAAGAATAAATGAAGAGAGAGAAAGGGGAATGGGTTAATAAAGGGTAGTGGTGGTGGTAGGTAGGGATTTTCTTTTGGTTCATGATGAACCCAAAAGCAAACCAAACCAAGCTAAGCCACAACCAATGACATGCCAAAATAACCATGCAGAAAAATATACAATACGAGTCAAGAATACGTACACGTATACCAAAATACGTAATACGAACCACAGGCATTACAACTCTACCCACCTTCAAAGAATTCCGTCCTCGGAATTTAATCAAGAGGCTAGAATTGCAAGGATAAGCTATACTAATCGTAAGCTATAACAAGCAGTCTATCATGCAGTCATTTATTCAAGCAAGGAATTGAAAGCATAAGGCATAAGGAAGACATTATACCTTACGAGTCAAACAGGTCGGGATATCGTGATCGGATATCATCCTTACGCTCCCACGTCGACTCACCCAAAGAGTGATGACCCCAAGCAACTCGGACTAACTTGATAGTCTTGTTCTTGAGGGTCTTCTCTCTTTGGTCCAATATAGACACGGGCCTCTCCTCATACGAAAGGTTGGTACCAACAACCAATTCCGAATGATCCAGGATGTGGCTCGGGTCTGGGATATACCGTCGTAGTTGGGATACATGGAATACGTCATGCACCTCACGTAGCGACGGTGGAAGAGCGAGACGATAGGATACATCTCCTACTCGCTCCAGAATATCGAACGGCCCTATATACCTAGGACTAAGCTTTCCCCGCACGCCGAAACGAATGACGCCGCGGTTAGGCGAAATCCTCAGGAATACATGGTCACCGACAGAAAACTCAAGAGGGCGCCGATGAGAATCGGCCTAATGACGCTGGCGATCTTGGGCAACTCGAAGATGATCTCTGACTCTTCTGACCACTTCAACGGTCTGAGCAATCATTTCCGGACCAAGCATCTGCCTCTCTCCGACATCGTCCCAGGCTAGCGGGGATCGACACTTCCTACCATACAGTGCCTCGAACGGTGCCATCTGGATACTGGCCTGGAAACTATTATTGTACGAGAACTCCACCAGGTGCACATGATCTTCCCACGAACCACCAAAGTCGAGTGTACATGACCGCAATATATCTTCAAGAGTCTGGATCGTACGTTCTGACTGGCCATCTGTCTGCGGGTGATAAGCTGAACTGAACTGGAGGTGAGTTCCCAAACTTTCTTGCAAGCTACGCCAAAAGTGCGACGTAAATCTTGAATCTCTGTCTGAAGTGATACTAACTGGTACACCGTGCAACCTGACAATCTGTCGGAGATACATCTCCGCTAGCTGAGCCGTCGACTGACCAACTCTGAACGGGAGAAAGTGAGCCACCTTTGTGAGCCTGTCTATGACAACCCAAATAGCGTCTCTGCCCGCCGGGGATCTAGGCAATCCAGTCACAAAATCCATGGTTACATGCTCCCATTTCCACTCGGGAATCGGCAATGGTTGAAGTAGTCCAGCTGGTCTCTGATGTTCAGCCTTAACTTGTTGGCAGACTAAACAACGAGAGACAAACCGGGCTATCTTCCTCTTCATGCCATTCCACCAAAAGTGCTGACGAATATCACGGTACATCTTCGTGCCACCGGGATGAATGGAATACTGCGAACTGTGGGACTCTGCCATGATCTCCTGTCTGATATCTCTACTGGGTACACAAAGATGCTTACCATGTCGAAGGGTACCGTCTTCATGGATACATAACTCTGGTCTTCGTCCTGCCTCACACTCTGCTCTAAGTCGCTGAAGCTTGGAATCTGCTGACTGTGCCATTCGGATCCTCTCGACTATAGTGGACTGAACTTGCATGCTGGCCATCAATGCCATACTGGAAGGGAGGACAACTTCTATACCCATCTTCTGAAAATCGGCTAACAGTTCTGGTTGCGCTGTTAGGAAATAAATTCCGGCTCTCCTGCTCAATGCATCTGCTACAACATTGGCCTTCCCTGGGTGGTACTGCAAGTTGACATCATAATCCACAAGCAGCTCTAGCCATCTTCTCTAACGCATGTTAAGATCCTTCTGGGCGAAAACATACTTCAGGCTCTTGTGGTCGGTAAAAATTTCCACTCTATCTCCGTATAGGTAGTGCCTCCACAACTTAAGTGCAAACACTACTGCTGCCAGCTCCAAGTCATGGGTTGGGTAATTTCTCTCATGATCATGAAGTTACCGTGACGCATAAGCTATTACCTTCCCATGCTGCATTAGAACACATCCTAAACCTCTGCCCGAAGCATCACAATATACTGAGAATCCTTCAGTTCCATCTGGAAGCATGAGAATAGGAGCCGTCATCAAGCCTCGCTTCAACCTCTCAAAAGAATCCTGGCATTCTGCTGTCCAAGCAAACTGCACATCCTTGCGGGTCAACTGGGTCAATGGCGCAGAAATCCGAGAAAAGTCTGAAACAAATCGCCGGTAGTAACCGGCTAATCCAAGAAAACTACGGACTTCTGCCACTGTGCTAGGTACCGGCCATGTTTCAATGGCCACGATCTTCTGGGGATCCACTTCTACTCCCCCTCGGGTGATGATATGACCCAAGTACGAAATGCGATCGAGCCAGAACTCGCATTTACTGAACTTGGCATACAACTGGTGCTCTCTGAGAATCTGAAGAACAACTCTGAGGTGATGCTCATGCTCCGCTTCACTCTTGCTGTAGACCAGGATGTCGTCTAGGAATACAATCACGAACTGATCCAAATAAGGCATAAAGATGCGATTCATGAGGTCCATGAATACAGCCGACGCATTGGTTGCTCCAAATGGCATCACAAGGAACTCTCAATGCCCATATCTAGATCTGAAAGCTGTCTTCGGGATGTCCTGCTCTCTGACTCTGATCTGATGGTATCCTGAGCGCAAGTCGATCTTCGAAAATACTGACGCCCCTCTGAGTTGATCAAACAAGTCATCTATCCTTGGGAGAGGGTATCTGTTCTTGATTGTCACCGAGTTCAAGGTACGATAATCAACACACAATCTGGACGTACCATCCTTCTTTTTCACAAGAAGCATCGGGGCTCCCCAAGGCGATCCACTAGCACGAATGAATCCCTTGGTTCTGAGTTCTTTAATCATCTTGTACAATATCTCTAGCTCTGACGGCGCCATCTTGTAGACTCTTTCTGACACTGGGGCTGTCCCGGGAATCAAGTCGATGGTAAACTCGATCTCTCGCTCTGGCGGCATCCCTGGAAGCTCTTCTGGGAAAACATCTGGAAACTCTTCGACTATCCGAGGCAACTGCACTGCTGCTACTGCCATCCGCAACACTGGAGGAGAAGGTTCAACTTCGCCTCGGGAGAAGGAAAACTCCGGCTCGCCTGGAATGCTAAAAATAACCCTACCAATGTGGCAGTCTATCCTAGCATACTGGTCCCTCAACCAATCCATCCCTAAGACCACATCATAATCGGCCATCGGGAACTCTATCAATCTAGCGGGGAATTCTCTACTGCTAACTACGATCCGACACGAGAAAAACACTCTATCTACTCCCACAAGTCCGTTACCAGTAAGTATATTGAGCCTTATTGATAATGACTCGAGTTCCAGTCCTACCCGTGTCGCGAATCGTGCAGACATAAATGAATGCGAGGCACCAGAATCAAATAATACTGAAGCTGGAAAGGTGTTGACGAGAATAGTACCTGCCGCCACCTCACCTGGTGCTATTCCTTCTTCTCCCATGGTCAAAGCCAGCACTTGACAATGTCCTCTGGGTGCGGGTCCCCTCTGCTAAAAATTCCTCTGCCTGCTCTGGATCAAGGCTTGGGCTTGGGCATACTGCTGCGGTTTCTGCTGCTGGAATGCCTGGGCCTGCGTCGGCAATGGCCTCGGGAACGGGTACTGCAGCTGCTGCTGCTGCTGGACTGGTGCTGGTCCTCTAACTGAAGGACTAGAGAAAGCGAATGAACTCCCTCTGTTCGGGCAGTTCCCAACCCTATGGTCCGGGGCACCACAAACCAAGCACAAACCCTGTGCTCTACGACATTCTGATACTACATGCCCTGGCTTCCCGCAGTGTGAACATCCCACTGCGGAAGACTGCTTCTGATTCTGCTGCTGAGGGTGCGTCGGGGTGGAATGTTGAACCGACGTCACTGAGGCCGCCCGCCTCGGAGCTCCAATGGTCAAAGCCCTGGCTGCCGGGGCTGGTGCTGAAGACTGATTCATCTGGCCGTGCGATCGCTTCCGACCTCCGGTCCTATCCACGATCCTTTGGGATGTATACTCATGCCTCCGGGCTGCTCTCAACACTGCATCAAAAGTCTGATGCTCAAACTGCTCTACCGCTAATAAAATCTCTAGGTGGAGCCCCTGCTGGAACCGCTGGGCTCTATCGAACCCGGTCGCCACCAAGGTGGGAGCAAACCGACTAAGCCTGGAGAACTCGGTCGCATATCCATCGACCGTCCTGTCCATCTGCTTCAGATTAGTAAACCTCATCTGTAGATCATACTGAGCTACAGCATCAAAATACTTGGTCTGGAATCTCTCCCTGAATACTGCCCATGAAATAGGGGCCACTAATCCATCGGCCTGCGCTGCCCACCAGCTGCGGGCAAGATCTAGTAACTGCAGGCGCACTACGGCCACCTTCTCGTTCTCTGGAGTCTTGGCTGCTTCTAGAATCACCTCTGTGTCCTGAAGCCATGTATCTGCAGCGATCGCATCTTCACTGCCGTCGAAGAAGGGAGGGTTCAAGCGCTTGAAGCTGTTGGCCGCGCTATTATCCTGATGACCTCCTCTGGTCAAAGCATCTGCTACCGCCTGGTGCAAGGCATCTCCGCGACGATCCTGGGAAGCTAATAGGGACCTGATGAGTCCCACCAAAGTGCCATCCTCAGGTTCTGCAGGCTGGACGGGCTGAACTGGTGGCTCTCCTTCAGTAGGCATGACTCTGGAGGCTACTCCTGAATGCTGGGCTTGATCTCCAGGTTGTTGCTGGTCCGCGGGAGGTGCTCCGCCTTGCTGATCGGTAGGTCCAGGAACAATGCCGCTGAAGAAGACGACATAGAAAACAATAAGGAAGGACCAGGACAGATCAACGATACAAGCATGTGATCAGGTCAAGATTTTCAGGGATCAAGAGGATACGAGTAGAGATCAAGGGCGAGTACTGATTGAGACATCTATTCGGTAAACCCTCACATATCTTGATTTACAAGACCTGCATGGGCCACCACTAAAACCATGTCACGCCCCAGAACCAGAATACTGGAGAGCGGGGGCAGACATAGCCAGCTACGTATAATGAAATGGAATCCACGTCACTATACGGTCACGGCTGTCTAGATATATGAGGGTTTAACTACAATCCATCAGTCTCCTATGGTCCAGAACAAGCCTATTGTCTCAATCACAAGCAAGTAGTAGCAGTCACAAGATATTAGAGCATCAATATACAATAGTAAGGCGTCCCATACATTACATATTGGATGATCATGAAGCTAGTCGTACAAAATGTCAGGACTAGCAAGAGTTTTAGTCAATACATGATCAACCCTAGGATTTGTCAATCATGTTACAGCCCGTAGGCAGACAGTAAATAAAGGTGCAATACGAGCTAACACGTGCTCGCCGGCTAAATACCTTAAAAGAATAATTTTACAAATATAGTGGGAGGACAAAAGAAACCCAATCGTTGCCCTGGTTACGCCTAGTGGTCACCATCGGGCTGGAAGACAGGTGGATCCTCTGTTGCTGCTCCGATATCTGGCCACACAAAACCAGCTGGATCAGACCCCAGAAAGAGCAAGTGCCACAAAGGAGGCTTCACTTAGGAACTAAAACCAGCATATCACAAATAAATAGTAAAGGTAATTAAAGATAGTGATAATAGCTGAGATAACAAATATATATTGAACACGGAGAAACCATTCAAGTAGCCAGACTGCAACCCTTAAACCAAACAAGGACCGGGGTTGCAATCCTTCGCCTGAATAGAAACCCGCCTCAATTACTATTGATAAGGTAACAAGACAATAAACGAAGAGAGGACGCAGAACTGCTCCGGAAGCCAGGTTACAACCCTTAAACCAAACAAAGACCGGGGTTGTAACCCTTCGCCTGAACAGAACTGGACCCCTGATCTTTATTGTTAAGGCCAGTATAAATAATCATGGTATTGAAGTAAAGGTAAAATATGACGAGCATGACAGGGGGTTACAATACGACAATAAACGAAGAGAGGACACAGAACTGCTCCGGGAGCCAGGATACAACCCTTAAACCAAACAAGGACCGGGGTTGTAACCCTTCGCCTGAACAGAACTGGACCCCTGATCTTTATTGTTAAGGCGGGCACAATAAGCAGGACGATATATGATAAGATAACCATGGAACTATTCAGATAGCCAAGTTACAACCCTTAAACCAAACAAGGACCGGGATTGTAACCCTTCATCTGAACAGAAATTAGTATCCCATCATTTATCGATACAAAAAATCATGTCCTGATACAATCTTGTACAGGATCAGGATAAGACTAAGATGGAATAAACTACATCCAATCAATCATGGCCAATCAAGAGTACGGCTTGATACTTTTAACTAACTAGGGATATCACAGGCCTAGTTACTAGCAAGATGCAATGAGATTATCCCAACAGCCACAAGCCCTGCAGACCATTCAGGTTATCCGGGTCGAATGTCTATTTAGGAAGAATGCAACACATAACTGTGTGCTGGAAATATGCCCTACTCGTCGGTAGGCTACAAGTCCACTGAATGCGCCCAGATAACGGGATTGCCTGTAGCTGGGAATCTCTTCATGACTACTGAATCATTCTAGTTAATTAGCCTTAGTCAATTTCAGTAGGTAACCCTGACCGTGGTACTCAGGGATCCCCATCCTAGACATGATGCAAGACAGTACCAGCTTATTTGTACAAACGTAATCGCCCACGGTGTCCAGGTCATTCACACTTGTCATGTCAGGCTAGCTGTCATAACAGCATGTCGAGACATATCATGCCAGTTTACTTGTCAAGAGTGCACCACAGCGGGCCACTATCGTGTTCTATTCTTACATTATCATGAGTGAGAGAACTTGCATAAAATAATTAGTGACCTATTCTTGATGCCAAGAAAAAGATCTACAACTTCCATGTTGGGAGTTGGGAGAAATTCGAGCCACAATTCAGTCAATTAGGACATATAACAGTTAGTAATAGTCAAAATATGCATTATGCGGCCTATTCTGCGACATGCATGCAACTGCGACACCATATGCGCCTACTGCGACATGCGCCTTAATGCGGCTCATGCGCGACATGATATGCGCCTATCGTGACATGCGCCTCATGTGGCTCAACTGCGACATGATATGCGCCTACCGCGACATGCGCCTCATTGCAACATGCGCCTTCTGCGACATGCGCCTTAATGCAACATGCACCTACTGTGACATGATATGCGGCTACCACGACATGCGCTTCATTGCAACATGCGCCTTCTGTGACATGCGCCTTCTGCGACATGATATGCGGCTACCGCGACATGCGCTTCATGGCAACATGCACCTTCTGCGACATGATATGCGGCTACCGCGACATGCGCTTCATTGCAACATGCGCCTTCTGCGACATGCACCTTCTGCGACATGATATGCGGCTACCGCGACATGCACTTCATTGCAACATGCGCCTTCTGCGACATGCGCCTTCTGCGACATGCTGATTATGCTGCAGATGAACCTAGAAATGACCAGAAATTGTTTTGGCCATAACTTCCTCATCCGAAGCCAAAATCAAGTGAAACAAAAGCCAAAACTGCATGAAATTGAATTCTCTAAAACATAGAAACACTAGTTTTCGAAAATAACCAAGTTTTAAAGATCAAAACCAAGAAAAACTGAAAAGTTTACAAACTTAGATCTACAAGAATCCATCCATCAAATCCAAAAATGTCAAGTTCTAAAGAGGCTTAGTATCAAGTAAGGAAGAGAATGGAACAATAAAACTTGAGATCCATCATGAAGCAAGTTTGCACTTGCCTAAGCTCTCTCTCTCTCTTTCTCCTGGTGGTTGAAGAAGTTATGATAGGGAAGAAGAAGAATAAATGAAGAGAGAGAAAGGGGAATGGGTTAATAAAGGGTAGTGGTGGTGGTAGGTAGGGGTTTTCTTTTGGTTCATGATGAACCCAAAAGCAAACCAAACCAAGCTAAGCCGAACCAAGCTAAGCCACAACCAATGACATGCCAAAATAACTATGCAAAAAAATACGCAATACGAGTCAAGAATACGTACACGTATACCAAGATACGTAATACGAACCACAGGCATTACACATTTGGGGTACCAATAGATGGTGTTTGGGACTGGGATTCAAGGGCTAACAAGACTGGGTTCAAGGACTGATTTGGGTTACCTATATAGGGACTGTTTTGATGTGTTAAAGGACAGGTTTGGGATATTCTAGAGAGCTGGAAATAGCACTGTCTTGGCTGATTTATGGACAGGTTATAGGCCATATATGGGACTGCTACTAGTTGGTCTTAGGAGCCTAAAATGGGACTGATTTTGGGATTGGTTTTTACTGGGATAAGGGACTGCAATGTATGTGGTAGAGGACTGATTTTTGTGGAGCAAAAGGGGCAGCCAATGGGTAGGTTTTAGGTACTGCTATGGCTGATTGTGAACCATCTTGGACTGTCACATGGACAGCCAACATTAGTGTATAACAGGGCTGTTCATGGCTGTTATTTGGGGACTGATACATGGGTAATATGTGGACTGGAAAGTGGGGGTTGTATCGGCTAGTTAGTGACAGGAAAATGGGGGTTTTAGGACAGCCACATTGTGGGTTAAATGTGGAGCAATAGGACTGAAATAAAACTGAACAAGGCAGCCATGGACAAGTAAAGGACAGCTAACAAGTTGAGTTTAGGGGGGGCTGTCCAATGACTGTCCAAGGACTGGGTTTTAGGAGAGCCAAGTGAGAACTGGTATATAGGTTTAGGACTGAACTTAAGAGGCCAATGTTGGCAGGTTGTAGGCCAAGGTATAGGGGCTAAACATTTGGGTTTAAGGGCTAGTTAGTGACAGGAATGGGGGACAGATACATGGGTGTTTACATGGGGTTTTAGGGGACAGCTGCTGTCCAAATGGACAGCAGCTACTGCTGCTACTAGCTGCTGTTCCAGCAGTTTCCCCCCATCCCCTCATCACCACTCCACACACTCCACTCTCTCTATATAACACATACACACAACACTCTCAAACAACCCCTCCCTATCACTCGATCTCTCACTCTAATCTCTAACTCTCTCAATACTCTCCATATACATAAACACACACACACACACACACACACACACACACACACACACACACACACATATAATCAAACACCACCTCTACACACTAACACACACTCACTATCCTCGAATCTTGGCCGGCCACACCATAACCACAACACAAGTTCACACACATATATACCAATATATATATTCACATATATATATAAACCATATTATATATATATATACATATATATATATATATATATATATATATATATATATATATATATATATAGAGAGAGAGAGAGATTAAAATATATATCACTACATAGATATATATAGATATTAACAAATGATACATTAAGATACATAGGAAAACTATTCCTAAACACTTAGTAAAATCTGGAATAATATTAAAACAACCTAAAATTAATACACAAAAGATTCCACAAGTGTCCACATAGGGGTTTTCCTATTAGGACACGAACCTATACATAGGACACCTCTACAAGTGTCCAAATGGACACGAAATGGACTCAAATGGACACACAACCATGGGGGTTATTCCTATGGGTCAAAATAGATCTATATGCATGTAGAGATGGTTTAGAGGAGAGGTTATACCTTCCGAGAGAGAGTTTCAAAGGAAAAGGCCTTCCGACACGACCCCAACACGTAGAGATTCAAAATGGACACGAACGAGCTCCGAATCTCTCTAAACTTGGCTAGCACCTTCCTCTCATGGAGTAGAGAAGGGGAGAAGAAGATTTGGTGGAAGAAGGAGTTGATTTGGAGATGAAATCACTAGGGGAGCTCTCTAGAAATTTGGGAAAGAATAAGAGAGAGAAAATGAGATGGAAAAGAATAGAAATTTTCAAAGGGGCTCATGCCTATCCTCCCTAGAGGTGGCTGGCCACTAGAGGGCTGTTATGACCTATTTTGAAATGACAAAAACACCCCCCTCTAGCCTATTAACAATGCATTAAAAAAGGGGTTTTAAGTCGGGGCTAGTTTGGTCATTCTAACACACTAATCAATTAAATCCTAATCCAAATAAATTAGCCTAGTCACTAACTAAAATAAATGACATGTGGGCCATGGCTAACTAGTGTGTGGGTCCACTAGGGTTAACACTACCCCGGGTCCCCGTTTCAAGTCGGATTGAGCTGAAATTCGAACCCGACTCAAATAACCCCAAAATATCACAATAAATAAATAAATAATTTCAAAATAATCCAAAAATGAAAAAAGACAAAAATACCCCTATTTCTGGAAACTGGGGGTGACAACGGGCACGGTAAAATGATTGAGTTTTTAAAGAGAATATAGGCTATGTCTAAATAACTAAAAGAAGAAAATGGTCTTTGTACGGTCATGGACAACTTGTCGACAAGGTAAGCGTTTCCCCGCACGGCAACCCGAGGCCACGGGACCGTTGCGGGCACAAAGGAAAACAAATAATTAGCTGTGCTGGGCACGGGTTAGGCGAGGACTTGCAGCGGGGCTCGCTACTCACGCTGAAAGGACCCCGTCTAACAAAAGCTAGAGGAGTCCACGATGGCTCTGGGAGCCAGTGACCAATACACAAAATATTGCACTTGGTATGAAAATGATAACAATTGACAGGGAAGAACATGGTAAGTTTCATAAGGCGCGGCGCGGGCCGCCGTCGGTAAGTTTCGACGTAAATTACATTATGCTTGTCATTGCTTGCTTGAAATTCATTAGGATGGTTAGAAACATTCATGAACTAAGTCATATAAACTCATTCAACCAAATGAGAGCTTGAAAATTAACTTGCCACGCATCAGTACAAAGTATAATGTACTGATCCTCGCTCTCCACGCAGGTACCCCGAACCACGAAGGGCGTGCCACCTAAAATCTCAAGGCGGCGTGGACACTTTTGAAGCCTCGTCCGTGTAAAGGCTTGTTCTGGATTCCTTTTGAAGAAGACCCGCACTCAGTCCAAAAGAAGATGGCGGCTCGACTCGCCTCGATCGCAGGTGGAAATGTGTAATGGTTTTTGCTTGTATAAAAGAGTGTAATGTATGGAACGACTATCTCATCGGCGTTCATTTTGTAAGTCGAGTCTTGTTGTAGCCCGTACGGCAATGAATGTAATGAAGTCAATGTAAATGATGTTTTATTATCAATGAAAAAGTCTATTTCTATTTCAAATGTGTCATTCAATTTCTCTGCGTACTCTAACTTGATGTTGTGTTTCGGATAACCTTATGACTATGCCTTGTGCGATCGCAACTTAGGTTCGTACGGCATCACGCCCGGGGGACGACTATCGATTCTACGGAATCGGGGCGTGACATTCACTGGCAGAATATACGAGAATGTCGTCAAGAAATACAACGACAAACTGATCTAAGTATGGCATAAAGATGTGGTTCATCAAATCCATAAATATTGCTGGAGCATTGGTCAAACCAAACGGCATTACTAAGAATTCATAATTCCCATACTTCAACCTGAATGCTGTCTTGGGAATGTCCTTCTTCCGAACCCTCACTTGATGATACCCTGAACGAAGATCTATCTTGGAGAAAACTCTAGCTTTGCTCAACTGATCAAACAAGTCGTCGATCCTGGGTAGTGGGTACTTGTTCTTTGCTGTCGCCGCGTTAAGCTTCCTATAATCAATGCACAATCTGGATGACCCATCCTTCTTCCCCAAAAGTACCACTGGTGCTGCCATGGTGATATGCTAGCTTGGATGAACTTCTTCTTCTTCAGTTCCTCTATGTGCTGATATACCTTGGCCTGCTCTGAATCCGCCATTCTGTAAACTCGATCTGATATTGGTTTAGTTCCAGGTGCCAATTCTATACTGAACTCAATATCTCTAACCGGTGGTAGCCCTGGAAGTTCTTCGGGAAATACGTCTAGAAATTCTTCAACTACCTTCGGAACCTGAACTTCTTCCATTGTCGTTATTACTCCCTGCTCTTATTGAGTTGCCTCTGATCTGACTAAGGTGAATCTCTTTATGCCTGGAATATCAAAAGATACACTCCCTCTACGATAATCTATCGTCGCATGATTGTCTTTCAGCCAGTCCATGCCTAAGATAACGTCGAAATTTCTAACAGAATATTCTATCAACCGGGCGGGTAAAGAATGCCCGCAAACTACAATGCGACACGCTAGAATAACTCTACTAACTCCTACGAGCCCATTGCCAGTGAATATATTCAACCTCCCTGGCAATGCCTCGAACTCCATTCCTAGCCGTGTCGCAAATTGTGCAGATATAAATGAGTGTGATGCTCCTGAATCAAACAATGCTACTGTGGGATATGAGGCGACGAGAATGTTACCTGCCACAACATCTCCCGATGCTAATGCCTCCTCCAAGGACAGAGTGAATGCCTGCCCTCGACCTCCTTGTTGGTTCCCATGTTGCGGCCTAGCCTGGTGCTGCTGCTGGCCCCTACCTTGATGATGCTGGGGTGGTCTATGCTGGTGTTGCTGTATCGACGGTCCCTGCTTCCGAAACATCTGAGCCTGTGGCATTAACGGACGTTGGGCCAATGGTCTCACTGCCACTGCAGGTCTTCGATACTGTCCTGCCCCTGGTGCTGGCAGAGCAGGAAACTGCTGTACTGGTCCTCCTGACCTCGAATTCATGGGACATGTGGTAACCCGATGATCTGGATTTCTACATATCAAACACAGTCCGTTCAATACCCGACACACATCTCTAGTGTGCCCCATCTTTCCATAATAAGTGCAGCTCGCTGGGGGTTGCTGATTCTTCTTCTGTTGCTGCTGCTGCCTGGGTGGTGGTGCTGGCCCTCGCATTGCCACATCGTGAATACGAATGCCAAGGGATGGTGCTGTTGTTCGGGGTGCTACTCCCCCTCCTCCTTCAATCTGACTGTGGGATCTCTTCTGACCCCCAGTCCTGGCCGCAATCCTCTGAACGGTTATCTCATGCCTTCGAGTCGCCATCAATACTTCATCAAAAGTCTGGTAATTGTGCCCCTCTATCAATTGCAAGAGCTCAAGATGAAACCCTTGCTGGAACCTCATAGCCCTCTGGCTCTCTGTTGCTACCATATCTGGGGCGAACCTACTCAATCTGCAGAACTCTGCTGCATAAGCATCTACAGTCTTGCCAGCCTGTCTAAGGTTGATAAACTTCTGTTGTAGCTCAAACTGCGCCACAACTCTATAGTACTTTGTCTTGAATCTTGCTATAAAATCGTCCCAAGCAACAGGATGTCTGATGCCCACTTCCTCTGATTCCCACCAATCACGTGCGAGATCCTGAAGTAACAACTTCACTTGATCCACACGTTCTTCTGCCGGCACCTTAGCTGCTGTCAGAATAGCCTCAATATTCTTAAGCCATGCATCTGCTGAGATGGCATCCTCCATTCCTTCGAAACGACGGGGGTTAAACTTACAAAACCTGGCTGATGCTTCTGAATCTGTCCTCGCCCCTCTTTCCAAAGTCGTCTGCAATCCTTGGTTGAGTAATACGTTCTGCTCTTGCAACTGAGCGTGCATGCGCTGCTGGGCTAACATCTGATGTTGGTGAGTAGCCATCATCCCTCTCATGATCTCCAGAAGAGCCGGTGTGTCCATTTTCGCAGGGGTAGGTGGAACTGTTGGTGGTGGTGGAACCTCCGGATACTGCGATCCAGCTGCTGCTTCCACTATTACTTCTTCTTGGATAGTCTCTTGAGTTAGTACCGGCCCTTGTTGCTGACCAACATGGTCAGGTTGTCCATGTTGCTCTTGTTGTTGTTGTCCAGTCCTGGCAGATGCGGACGAAGTGCCCCTAAGAAAAGGGACAAAAGAACAATCAAACGATCGGACAGGAAAGATCAATGAAGTCAAAGAATACCGGAATGTCAAGCTAGAGTCGAGAGTAACGAATCATGAGATCAAGGGAGAACATGTGTGATTGAGATATCCTATAAATTAAAACACCCCACAAGTCTGAAATCAGACCTGCATGGGCCACCACTAAAACCTTGTCATGCCCCAGAACCAGAATACTGGAGAGCGGGGGAATGACTCAGCCAGCTACGTATTACGGGTAGATGAATATCGTATAATACGATCAATACTGTCTAAAAGACGAGAGGGTGCATACTACATGAAAGTCTTACTATGGTCATTTTACATCTACTGTCCCAATCATTCAAATAAGAAACAGAAATAGAGAACATGTAAGATAAAGCAGTAAGGCATCCCAAACGCTCAGTCAAAATGTTCTTGATATCTGGCTTTACAAAACATAGCCAGATGATGTAGCAAGTGTACACAATTGTTATCAGCTGCAGTCTGACTTAATTACAATTATGTAAAAGTAAGTACAAGACAATCCGACTAACATGTCGGTGCCAAACGGTAAGGTATTAAGTAAATAACAAAACGAGTGGGGAAGTAAGGGACCCACTCGAGTCCTCCTGCGATCATCCCTCTAGTATTGACCATCTTGGAGGTGGAAGTAAGCTGAGTCCTCGGGAACCGGCTCTAAATCTGGCCATGCAAAACCAGAGAGGTTAGACCTCTAATAGCAAGTACCGCAAGGAAGCACGATATGAGAAATTAAAACCAGTAATAAGAGAATAGGATATATAGATCTCTGCTTGCTACTAGGATTCACATAATGTCACGACACTTCGAACCAACCTCCCAACCAAACAAGGACAGAGGTTGGCCCGTCATGTCTCGACACTCTGATCATCTTAGTTAGTTAACAGAGTAGGTACAGTACACAAACAAATCAACTTAAATGGCCATCCAACTCCTACGGCTTACTACTGTGAGTCCCAAGTTATCCTGGAATTATGCAATAAGGATTTCTCAGTTCTTACTATGGACAAGCAAGGCTAGTCGATCCAATCAATCAATTGCGCCAATCATGAATTAGACGAGTCCCAGCGGGACGCCCGTCATCAATATACAATATACAATAATATAAGCAGATACTGCTCCCTGTCGTGTGGCAGAATTGCAGTATCTGTGGGAACCAGCCGGCCTGTTGGGCGCTAATAGTCCCAAAGAGGGCTGCCATGTTAGAATTCGGAAATCCATTCCCTCCATGCAATCATTATTTTATTTAACTTAGTAGCCTCTATGTTAAGTGAAATTCCATGCCGTGGATCATGGTCATTCAGAATGAGTACTTCCGTACAAAGTACGATATGCCCAACTCTACAACGATACATGTGCGGTTAGGTTGTAGGTCTTACATAGCGTAATGCAACAATTAAAACTAACCACGGAATAATCATGCCTTGACCATAGAGTACACATGCTGCTTTCATAAAATAAATAAATAAATTGTAGCCTGCATGTATCCATATGTCAATATTCAAGATTGACCAATCGATTGTAATAGTTCATAGTTAATATGAACTTGTCTTATTCCATCTAATTCAATAAGACGACTAGCCAGTCTCTTAGTTCCACCTAGGAACGCATGATCAATTATTAATCAAGATAACAATCAATGTTAATTAATACCAAATTCGAGAAATAAAAATTAGGAAATAAATAATGATTGGGAAATAATGATTGGGAAATAAATAATCTCATGCGCCTGAGGAATAAAAATTCATGCGGCTGTGGAAAATAAATCTCATGCGCTGTGGGAAATTATTGGAAAATAAATAATCTCATGCGCTGTGGAAAATGATTGGGAAATAAATAATCTCATGCGCTGTGGAAAATGATTGGGAAATAAATAATCTCATGCGCTGTGGGAAATGATTGGGAAATAAATAATCTCGTGCGCCTGAGGAAGAAAGATTCATGCGGCTGTAGGAAATAAATCTCATGCGCTGTGGAAAATGATTGGGAAATAAATAATCTCATGTGCTGTGGAAAATGATTGGAAAATAAATAATCTCATGCGCTGTGAGAAATGATTGGAAAATAAATAATCTCATGCGCTGTAGAAAATGATTGGGAAATAAATAATCTCATGCGCTGTGGGAAATGATTGGAAAATAAATAATCTCATGCGCCTGAGGAAGAAAGATTCATGCGGCTGTGGGAAATAAATCTCATGCGCTGTGGGAAATTATTGGAAAATAAATAATCTCATGCGCTGTGGGAAATGATTGGAAAATAAATAATCTCATGCGCCTGAGGAAGAAAGATTCATGCGGCTGTGGAAAATAAATCTCATGCACTGTGGCTGTTCTTCCTCTCCGAATTTTTCTGAGAACAGAACCATGGAAGCCATTGCTTCCAAGCTCCATAAATCCTTCATCCCAAGCCCAAATATGGACTTCCATAGGTCAAAATTGGGTAGAACGAAATTCTCTACAACATGGAACCATCAAAACTTGAAGATAATAAAATTTACTAGATCAAAACCTAAGAAACCCGAAAATGCATCAAACTTAGATCTACAACAAATAAGCCATGGAAATTGGGAATGCTAAGTACTAAAGAGACTTAGAATCGAATAAGGAAGATGATGGAACAATAATAATGGGGATCCATCAGGAAGCAAGTTGGCACTTGCCTTGCTCTCCTAGGTTGGTGGGAGAGTTATGAGGAAGAAGAAGAGTAATAGTGAAGTAATAAAGAGAGAGAAAGGGGATGGGCTTTTAAATGAAGGAGTGGTGGTAGGTGGGGGTTTATTTCGGTTCATGATGAACCAACATAATTAAATCAGTCTGAGCCGAACCCATAGCAAAGCTAAAGCAGAGTATAAAAGCAGAAAATAAAGTACAGAAATGAAATTACAGGAAATTAATTAACATGAAATTTAAAGGGATTTAAATACAGAACAATATATGATAAATATAAAATATTTACATTTAAACAGTACATGCATTCTAAAAATACGTATTCTGGGAATGGAAAGTGACAGGGCACTACATCATACACCACTCAGAACAAGTCTCGTCCTCGAGACTTTCCTGAAGGCAAGCCATCCTACCATTTCTATGGCCAAGACTTAATCGAGCCTAGACAGGGAACTCTAACAGTCGTACGGGTACGTCAGAACTCATCGTATACACTCCGCCTACGCGTTTCTTCGATTCCGAGCTACGCTCGCACTAGTACCAATCTGTCCTTTAACACGATTCCAAACCCTCGACATCTTATATTTCTCAAGTCTCGTTTGAATTCAACATATCACTTGGTTGGATCATGCACGCATTCCAGGCGTCCCCAAAATACATGCATTTCAACCAAGCCGCATGATAGAGAATTCGTCGTTCTCACTCGAGTCGTATCGTACACATACTCAGGCGTCCCTGAAATATATGCATGTCAGCCGAATCTCGTGAGGGGCATTCCTATATTCCTGTTTCACTCCATCTATCTATACCATTCATCAAGATCAATCTTTCCCATGTCAATTCTTTAAACAGGGGCGTCTCGTCTAACCGCTAGGCCATTTCTCAAGGCTAAGTCAATGTCAGAATTGGAATCATAGTTCTCCAACAATAATGCCAATACTGACCCCAATCCCTAGGGTCAAACCAAAGTCGGTAGTACGAGGTTTTCTACTCAAGCTTGCGTCACTCAGATTTCTAAACATCGAGCACGATCACCTATTCTCATCAATGCATTCGTTGTGCGTATTCGAATCCATTCAAATTACCAATTCTAACCAATTCATGTATTCGATCACGTGGTCATCTAGATTTGACAATATGTTGCGTCCCAATCTCACGTGAGTCCGATTATCCACGGTGGTTCATGAATCACCATGCAACGCTCCCGCGGAATAATCATTCTCATCGGGGCATAACTTTTGTTTGAGTCTAGACTCATTCATTCTCGATACGCGGATTGGACCTACTCAAACCTCAAGTTCAATCGTTAAGCACGCTGGGTCATTCTCGAGTCCACCTTCGTGTCAAACCATAAGTCAAAACATACAAATTGTCACGCCATGCAAGTTTGATCACCCCCGCTGTATGGATCACCATACCAGCGCTCATGCGGAGTGATCGTCCTAATCGACGCGACGCATATGCGAGGCTGGAGTTGCGCTCGTATAAGACAAGGACATCAACGTTGTGGTTGTCAACGAAGCAAATCCAAACATTTTCATTTTTTATCTAAGTCAAGATCTTAGTTCGATAGTCCGATCGTCATTCGTTCAACTAGAAAATCCTCGAGCCAAGTTTATCTTTTTCTCGACATATTTCAACATTCTGAGGATAGCATCCAGCGGAACAATGATATTTTACACGATCATCGTTCCTCGAATCAGAGTACCCCCGAGTTATCGCACATCGATCTTTGATACGTCTCAATACCATCGACGATGTACGTAACCTGACGATCTTTCTTTGCAACAAACTCCGAGTCGTGCAACAGATGCTATTATCCGAATTGGATATTCCACAATCTCTTCGATATTCAAGATCAAGTTCGATCGCTATTCCTCAAGCTAGTTTCAAGATCGTTGTCCAAAACTCAAGTCGTATTTCATTTGACTAAATCCGAAATCGTACGTGTGATTTACTAGATTTCCTCAATTGAGACATTCACTTGTTTAATCGATCCGAATCATTTTCTAACTCGCATTGCCCATTCACAAGTTGTCCAGCGACATCTCGTTCGGGACTTTGAAGTCACGACCGACTAAGCGTGACGCGTTCTAAGGCTATGCGTGATCGCATCGTCTCGCCGACGTACTCGTTATTATTTCTAGTCCTCAATCTTCGCTCGAATGATTTCCAAGAAAATCCATACACCACTCAGGATTCGAGCCATCCGATCTAGTTCTCAATCACGTTCGCGTCATTCGCTAAGACATCCTTCAGATTCGTTTGACGAATCTCTAGCATAATCGCTCACATCGCATCGACGCACTAAGTCATTCGTACTATTCCTCAAAATCCAAACCAATCTTTCGTGCATGCCTAAGCGTTAACTCGATAGCATTTCTATTGATACACACTAAAAGTGTATCGCCGTTCCCGACCGAGCGATACTTAATATCGCTCGCAACTCGTTTGCACCAAAAGTCGGGGTACGCGACACGCAGCACAACTTAGCCAAAAGGTCATGTGCATAGCCCTCCCGTACGGACTATACCCAATTTTTGCATGCTCACTTGCTAAGGTCGACGTAGGACTATACGGCATACGTGCGACTTGCTAACTTTAGCACGAGTTTTCTATCAAGACAAGTTTGACATCGTTCGGCACAAAGGCCTACCAATGTGTCCGGCGATGGCCTACCGATGCGTTCGATTGAACGCTTGCATGAGCTTTTAAAAATATTTAGACTTATTGTATGGACATGCCGAGGGACAATCGAGAGAGAGCGCACACTTCTTTCATAACGACGAGCTTTTAAAATTGAAAAATTCGACGTGAAGTCCACGGACGTAAAGCCGTGCTCTGATACCATTATGTCAAGCCCCGCTCCCGTAGGAGCGATCGTCCTCGCTAAGGCGTGATACCGCACGAGCCTAGATTGCGCTCGTGCAAGGCAGTTTCATAACGGCCGATTACATCGGCGGCGACGGGGTCGTCGCACAGAAGTCCCAAGCAGAAACATTGAACATACAGCAAAAATTTAGAAGCAATACACAAGTTATTCAAAAGAACTCTTTACTAATATTGAACAATAAGATTATAATGGGCGCAAGGCCATGATTACAAGTCTCTCATGCTCACTTTTCTCTCATTATACAAGTCACTCTGCTCTCTCTTATCTCGCGAAACAATGCTTGAGCCAACGGAAGCTTCGGAAGGCGATGTCCATACATTATGTCCTGTATAAATCTTGAGTCCACGCGGCCGCACGCTTTGACTCGCCAAAGAACTTCGTGCCTCGACGCATCCAAGCGAGCTCTGCGCCACGAGCTTCTACCTGTGCCTGCACATGATGACTATGTGGGTGTTAGTACTCAACTGTACTGGTGGAGTGAGCTCCTCGCCCACCCATACAAAACCGACACGTTCATTTACTTTGTGTATTACAAGTCCCTTTCGATTGTCTTGCTAGTCTTGCCTTAGGATCAGTTTTAAGACTACGACGTCTGACCAACTCGATGTGCCACGACAAGGTCGTGCTACAATGCCAACGTATATTTCGATCGAGGCAGTGCCTCATCGCTTATGTACTTGACCAAACTACAACTCGGGACGACAGGGTCGTGCCATACTCTATTCGATACTTCAACATATTCGGGACGGTACTTCATCGAGGAGCAACTTATGCGAACTCGGCCGTGCTAAGACTTCCACTTAGACTCAAGTGCCTCTAGACCAATTCTCGTGCCAACGACGTCAAGGGGACGACTCGTGCTGGCCGTGCCGCTAGACTTGATTGTGCCTTAGGACCTTGCTTAGACTTGTTCGTTCATCAAGACTGAGGCCGTACCTCGCAACTTATCAAGACTTATCCATGCTACCCGCCTTGCGGTCTTCCTGTTTGACTCATAAACCAACTTAGACAAGACCTGTCAAACCTAGTATCGATTTCATGAACATCCCGACGCCATCTATCGTGCCTAGCACGGTACCTATATGCTGCAGCCCAATCTTAGGCCCAGACTTTGTGTTACCGACTGGACATGATTCAATTCCTAGACTCAATCCAAAGGCATACACGCGGTTTGCCGCTATTCTGCCGACCCATCTACATGAGTGGTCACTAGCAATGTCAAGCTATCTTGGATCTCGGCTAGGAGATATCGGCTCGTCCCTACACGGGTAGCTAGCCCGGAGGCGCCGAAGTCTCCCATGCGGTTATCCAGCATCCTACTTTGAGCCTCACTCGCTTCTCCCGGGCCGACGTGATCCCGGTGCCTCGGCGATCACTCGAGAAGACCTAACCTTGTCGACAAGTTGTCCAATGACCATGCAAGACTCAACTCGATCTACTAATTCCTTCCTTAACATGACCATGCTTTCCTTCTTTCTATCGAGACTCCCAAGTAGCGGGACCGATCTCGTGCACTTCCTTATCAAGACTTTAGCGAGACTCCCAAGTAGCGGGATCGATCTCGGCGACAACCAGTCGCGTGGACTTCTTTTGTTCGTGGCATACTTTTTACTAAACCGACCGTGGCTCGTGCCTTAGACAGACCTTGTTCTATAGGCGACGCTATCGCTCAAGTCATATACTTTATACGACGAGCCTTGTTCTTAAGGGACTACGCGACTTGACAACCGAAGATAGAGCGGGACAGTGCTAGAAATGGCTTCGATAGCCCAACATAACTCTTATCTAACTTATTCGAGCAGCGACTCGACGAGCAAAGGCTACGCCGAGCTCCGTGTCGAGGGAACGTGCTATGCACGGGTCGACTTGAACAACCAACTCTTGGGTGCCTAGACTTAAGCTAACGTTTTGCAACACAACTTAACCAACGGGACATACGAAGGCTATGCCAAGCCGTGCGGGACATGCGAAGTCTATGCCAAGCCTTGTACGACGGGATCGTACATGCTTTTTTAAGCATTCATGCGGGCGACGCCTATGACTTAGGCTGACTCGAGCGTTGGAAGAAAACGACGGGACCGTGCATGCATTTTCAAGCATTCACTTGGGCGACGCCTATGACTTAGGCCAATACAAGCGTTAGGGCAAAACGACGGGACAGTGAATGCTTTATCAAGCATTCAAGCGGGCGACGCCTATGACTTAGGCTTATCGAGTGTCGGGGCAACTTAGCAACTTAGGCCAATTTCCTTCTCGCAAGCCACAGTAACGAAGGATCGAGTGTCATTTGAAAGCACGCTGAGCCGACTTCTAAACAGACCGTGGGACCATTTTCTATGTTCTAGGATATTTCGACACGTCGGAATTATTCTCTTAGCTATGTGGATGCTTCTCTTTTATTATCAAGCCTAACTTGTGCATGTTAAAAACATGCGAGTTATTAAGTGAAGGCTAAGATGAGGCAAGTTCACCGAAACTACCCTACCTGAGCGAGGAGTCGCTTCGACCGAGCAAGCCTTCGAGCAGCCGTTGCAAGGCTAAGTCCGAACGCCGTCGGCATTTCGATTCCTCCGATTGACTTTGCGGGACGGGGCACTACATGTCTGGGCCAATTCCTTCACCTTTTGAGACTGTAAATGAAAGTATAAGTGAATTAAGTCTACAAACATGAGAGTATAGGACATGCAGTTTCCCTCCCCCTATATGAGCATCATGCAGTTACCCACCCCCCTCCATATGAGCAACATAGAGTACCAACCCTCCCCCCATCCCTCCCTCCATTTTCTCTCCCATATCTTATTACCTTAGGACTGTCAGGCCTGTGGCAGTCCTAATGTAAAGCAGGACTGTGGCAGTCCTGCTTTACATTAGGACTGCCACAGGCCTGGCAGTGCTACTGTATTCAAACCCGTCTGTTGCAAGCCGAACGGCCAAAACGAGATGCTCGTTTGTCGTCTTCTAAGGTTAGGGTTTCAAGAAAAAATGTGGGTTTGTCGTGTTCGAAAATTTCTTTCATGAACCATAAAGAGATTCTAAACCTAATTTATCAAAACTTTTTAGAGAATTAAAAATATTCTAGGGTTTTGAATAGAGTGTACAAAATTCTTGAAGAAATTAGGGAAGAATGTACCTAAATTTCGGTTGCTTCGACTTGCGTGTCATCTCTTCGAATCTACGAATGTTGTTGAAGAAATCTTGGTGGAGGAATTGGGAGTGGAGTGGTGGAGGAGAAGAAAGTAGGGTTTTGGGAGAGGGAGAGGGAGAGTTCTCTTTTTTCTTTTGGTGGAGAGAGAGTGTAGAATGGGTTATGGGAAGGAATGAAGGGTTTGGGGGGTTGAGCTGTCCCCTAGCCAAATGTGGGTGCCCCCAGTGCCGGACTTTAGATTTAGAGACCCTAAGGCAAACTCTAAAAATGGTGCCCTCGAAGCCTAATGTTCATAAAGATTTTTTCATGGACGATGATACAATAGTATTATCAACACGAACCTAGAAATAAAAAAAAACACAAAACTTAGAAAATAAAATAATAAATTAAATACAATATAATATAACATCCAAAATAATATGTCATAATAAAATTCTAATAAAAGTGAAGATGTTCCAAACCAAAAATAAAAATAATATACTAGGCAAATAAATAAATAAAAAGCTAACAATGTTTGGAGTAGTTTCATAGATAATAATAAAAAGGAAAATAAAAAATTGTAACTTATTCTTTTGTTCAGTTACCTCCTAGAGGACCAAGAAATGCACACACGAAAGGGATTGACAACAACGAAAGGGTAGAGGAGATTGAGACAGATGACGAAAGGGTAGAGAAGATTGAGAACATCAGACTGTTATAGCAAAGGAAGAAAAAATAATTTGACAACGACTGCACCAATTTTTTTCTTTATCCTGACTAATCGACTTGTCTCTTGGTATTCTAGTATATGACGTTTAGACGGGACCAGCCCTGACCCAGGCAGCCAGGGTGACCGCCCAAGCCCAAAGAGTATGAGCCCCCCCCCCCCCCCCCCCCCCCCCCCCCCACACACACACACACCTATATATATATATATATATATATATATATATATATATATATATATATATATAGGTGTGTGTGTGTGTGGGGGGGGGGGGGGGGGGGGGGGGGGGGGCTCTACTCTTTGGGCTTGGGCGGTCACCCTGGCTGCCTGGGTCAGGGCTGGTCCGTCTAACGTCATATACTAGACTAAACCAAGAGACAATCGATTAGTCAGGATAAAGAAAAAAATTGGTGCAGTCGTTGTCAAAATTTTTTTCTCCTTTGCTATAACAGTCTGATGTTCTCAATCTTCTCTACCCTTTCGTCATCTGTTCAATCTCCTCTACCCTTTCGTGTTGTCAATCCCTTTCGTGTGTGCATTTCTTGGTCCTCTAGGAGGTAACTGAACAAAAGAATAAGTTACAATTTTTTATTTCCTTTTTATTAGATCTATGAAACTACTCCAAACATGTTCTTTTTATTTATTTATTTGCCTAGTATTATTTTTATTTTTGGTTTGGAACATCTTCACTTTTATTAGAATTTTATTAGACATATTATTTTGGATGTTAATTATATTGTATTTAATTTATTATTTTATTTTCTAAGTTTTGTGTTTTTTTTTATTTCTAGGTTCGTGTTGATAATACTATTGTATCATCGTCATGAAAAAAATCTTTATGAACATAGGCTCGAGGGCACCATTTTTAGAGTTTGCCTTAGGGTCTCTAAATCTAAAGTCCGGCACTGGGGGCACCCACATTTGGCTAGGGGACAGCTCAACCCCCCAAACCCTTCATTCCTTCCCATAACCCATTCTACACTCTCTCTCCACCAAAAGAAAAAAGAGAACTCTCCCTCTCCCTCTCCCAAAACCCTACTTTCTTCTCCTCCACCACTCCACTCCCAATTCCTCCACCAAGATTTCTTCAACAACATTCGTAGATTCGAAGAGATGACACGCAAGTCGAAGCACCGAAATTTAGGTACATTCTTCCCTAATTTCTTCAAGAATTTTGTACACTCTATTCAAACCCTAGAATATTTTTTAATTCTCTAAAAAGTTTTGATAAATTAGGTTTAGAATCTCTTTATGGTTCATGAAGAAATTTTCGAACACGACAAACCCACATTTTTTCTTGAAACCCTAACCTTAGAAGACGACAAACGAGCATCTCGTTTTGGCCGTTCGGCTGCAACAGACGGGTTGAATACAGTAGCACTGCCAGGCCTGTGGCAGTCCTAATGTAAAGCAGGACTGCCACAGTCCTGCTTTACATTAGGACTGCCACAGGCCTGACAGTCCTAAGGTAATAAGATATGGGAGAGAAATGGAGGGAGGGATGGGGGGAGGGTTGGTACTCTATGTTGCTCATATGGAGGGGGTGGGTAACTGCATGATGCTCTATAGGGGGAGGGAAACTGCATGTCCTATACTCTCATGTTTTGAGACTTAATCACTTATACTTTCATTTACAGTCTCAAAAGGTGAAGGAATTGGCCCAGACATGTAGTGCCCCGTCCCGCAAAGTCAATCGGAGGAATCGAAATGCCGACGGCGTTCGGACTTAGCCTTGCAAACGGCTGCTCGAAGGCTTGCTCGGTCGAAGCGACTCCTCGCTCAGGTAGGGTAGTTTCGGTGAACTTGCCTCATCTTAGCCTTCACTTAATAACTCGCATGTTTTTAACATGCACAAGTTAGGCTTGATAATAAAAGAGAAGCATCCACATAGCTAAGAGAATAATTCCGACTGTCGAATATCCTAGAACATAGAAAATGGTCCCACGGTCTGTTTAGAAGTCGGCTCAGCGTGCTTTCAAATGACACTCGATCCTTCGTTACTGTGGCTTGCGAGAAGGAAATGGCCTAAGTTGCTAAGTTGCCCCGACACTCGATAAGCCTAAGTCATAGGCGTCGCCCGCTTGAATGCTTGATAAAGCATTCACTGTCCCGTCGTTTTGCCCTAACGCTTGTATTGGCCTAAGTCATAGGCGTCGCCCAAGTGAATGCTTGAAAATGCATGCACGGTCCCGTCGTTTTCTTCCAACGCTCGAGTCAGCCTAAGTCATAGGCGTCGCCCGCATGAATGCTTAAAAAAGCATGTACGATCCCGTCGTACAAGGCTTGGCATAGACTTCGCATGTCCCGCACGGCTTGGCATAGCCTTCGTATGTCCCGTGGTTAAGTTGTGTTGCAAAACGTTAGCTTAAGTCTAGGCACCCAAGAGTTGGTTGTTCAAGTCGACCCGTGCATAGCACGTTCCCTCGACACGGAGCTCGGCGTAGCCTTTGCTCGTCGAGTCGCTGCTCGAATAAGTTTAGTAAGAGTTATGTTGGGCTATCGAAGCCATTTCTAGCACTGTCCCGCTCTATCTTCGGTTGTCAAGTCGCGTAGTCCCTTAAGAACAAGGCTCGTCGTATAAAGTATATGACTTGAGCGATAGCGTCGCCTATAGAACAAGGTCTGTCTAAGGCACGAGCCACGGTCGGTTTAGTAAAAAGTATGCCACGAACAAAAGAAGTCCACGCGACTGGTTGTCGCCGAGATCGATCCCGCTACTTGGGAGTCTCGCTAAAGTCTTGATAAGGAAGTGCACGAGATCGGTCCCGCTACTTGGGAGTCTCGATAGAAAGAAGGAAAGCATGGTCATGTTAAGGAAGGAATTAGTAGATCGAGTTGAGTCTTGCATGGTCATTGGACAACTTGTCGACAAGGTTAGGTCTTCTCGAGTGATCGCCGAGGCACCGGGATCACGTCGGCCCGGGAGAAGCGAGTGAGGCTCAAAGTAGGATGCTGGATAACCGCATGGGGACTTCGGCGCCTCCGGGCTAGCTACCCGTGTAGGGACGAGCCGATATCTCCTAGCCGAGATCCAAGATAGCTTGACATTGCTAGTGACCACTCATGTAGATGGGTCGGCAGAATAGCGGCAAACCGCGTGTATGCCTTTGGATTGAGTCTAGGAATTGAATCATGTCCAGTCGGTAACACAAAGTCTGGGCCTAAGATTGGGCTGCAGCATATAGGTACCGTGCTAGGCACGATAGATGGCGTCGGGATGTTCATGAAATCGATACTAGGTTTGACAGGTCTTGTCTAAGTTGGTTTATGAGTCAAACAGGAAGACCGCAAGGCGTAGCATGGATAAGTCTTGATAAGTTGCGAGGTACGGCCTCAGTCTTATGAACGAACAAGTCTAAGCAAGGTCCTAAGGCACAATCAAGTCTAGCGGCACGGCCAGCACGAGTCGTCCCCTTGACGTCGTTGGCACGAGAATTGGTCTAGAGGCACTTGAGTCTAAGTGGAAGTCTTAGCACGGCCGAGTTCGCATAAGTTGCTCCTCGATGAAGTACCGTCCCGATATGTTGAAGTATCGAATAGAGTATGGCACGACCCTGTCGTCCCGAGTTGTAGTTTGGTCAAGTACATAAGCGATGAGGCACTGCCTCGATCGAAATATACGTTGGCATTGTAGCACGACCTTGTCGTGGCACATCGAGTTGGTCAGACGTCGTAGTCTTAAAACTGATCCTAAGGCAAGACTAGCAAGACATCGAAAGGGACTTGTAATACACAAAGTAAATGAACGTGTCGGTTTTGTATGGGTGGGCGAGGAGCTCACTCCACCAGTACAGTTGAGTACTAACACCCACATAGTCATCATGTGCAGGCACAGGTAGAAGCTCGTGGCGCAGAGCTCGCTTGGATGCGTCGAGGCACGAAGTTCTTTGGCGAGTCAAAGCGTGCGCCGTGGACTCAAGATTTATACAGGACATAATGTATGGACATCGCCTTCCGAAGCTTCCGTTGGCTCAAGCATTGTTTCGCGAGATAAGAGAGAGCAAGTGACTTGTATAATGAGAGAAAGTGAGCATGAGAGACTTGTAATCATGGCCTTGCGCCATTATAATCTTATTGTTCAATATAGTAAGAGTTCTTTTGAATAACTTGTGTATTGCTTCTAAATTTTTGCTGTATGTTCAATGTTCTGCTTGGGACTTCTGTGCGACGACCCGTCGCCGCCGATGTAATCGGCCGTTATGAAACTGCCTTGCACGAGCGCAATCTAGGCTCGTGCGGTATCACGCCTTAGCGAGGACGATCGCTCCTACGGGAGCGGGCTTGACATAATGGTATCAGAGCACGGCTTTACGTCCGTGGACTTCACGTCGAATTTTTCAATTTTAAAATCGGTCGTTATGAAAGAAGTGTGCGCTCTCTCTCGATTGTCCCTCGGCATGTCCATACAATAAGTCTAAATATTTTTAAAAGCTCATGCAAGCGTTCAATCGAACGCATCGGTAGGCCATCGCCGGACACATTGGTAGGCCTTTGTGCCGAACGATGTCAAACTTGTCTTGATAGAAAACTCGTGCTAAATTGCAAGTCGCACGTATGCCGTATAGTCCTACGTCGACCTTAGCAAGTGAGCATGCAAAAATTGGGTATAGTCCGTACGGGAGGGCTATGCACATGACCTTTGGCTAAGTTGTGCTGCGTGTCGCGTACCCCGACTTTTGGTGCAAACGAGTTGCGAGCGATATTAAGTATCGCTCGGTCGGGAACGGCGATACACTTTTAGTGTGTATCAATAGAAAGCTATCGAGTTAACGCTTAGCATGCACGAAAGATTGGTTTGGATTTGAGGAATAGTACGAATGACTTAGTGCGTCGATGCGATGTGAGCGATTATGCTAGAGATTCGTCAAACGATCTGAAGGATGTCTTAGCGAATGACGCGAACGTGATTGAGAACTAGATCGGATGGCTCGAATCCTGAGTGGTGTATGGATTTTCTTGGAAATCATTCGAGCGAAGATTGAGGACTAGAAATAATAACGAGTACGTCGGCGAGACGATGCGATCACGCATAGCCTTAGAACGCGTCACGCTTAGTCGGTCGTGACTTCAAAGTCCCGAACGAGATGTCGCTGGACAACTTGTGAATGGGCAATGCGAGTTAGAAAATGATTCGGATCGATTAAACAAGTGAATGTCTCAATTGAGGAAATCTAGTAAATCACGTACGATTTCGGATTTAGTCAAATGAAATACGACTTGAGTTTGGACAACGATCTTGAAACTAGCTTGAGGAATAGCGATCGAACTTGATCTTGAATATCGAAGAGATGTGGAATATCCAATTCGGATAATAGCATCTGTTGCACGACTCGGAGTTTGTTGCAAAGAAAGATCGTCAGGTTACGTACATCGTCGATGGTATTGAGACGTATCAAAGATCGATGTGCGATAACTCGGGGGTACTCTGATTCGAGGAACGATGATCGTGTAAAATATCATTGTTCCGCTGGATGCTATCCTCAGAATGTTGAAATATGTCGAGAAAAAGATAAACTTGGCTCGAGGATTTTCTAGTTGAACGAATGACGATCGGACTATCGAACTAAGATCTTGACTTAGATAAAAAATGAAAATGTTTGGATTTGCTTCGTTGACAACCACAACGTTGATGTCCTTGTCTTATACGAGCGCAACTCCAGCCTCGCATATGCGTCGCGTCGATTAGGACGATCACTCCGCATGAGCGCTGGTATGGTGATCCATACAGCGGGGTGATCAAACTTGCATGGCGTGACAATTTGTATGTTTTGACTTATGGTTTGACACGAAGGTGGACTCGAGAATGACCCAGCGTGCTAACGATTGAACTTGAGGTTGAGTAGGTCCAATCCGCGTATCGAGAATGAATGAGTCTAGACTCAAACAAAAGTTATGCCCCGATGAGAATGATTATTCCGCGGGAGCGTTGCATGGTGATTCATGAACCACCGTGGATAATCGGCTCACGTGAGATTGGGACGCATAATTGTCAAATCTAGATGACCACGTGATCGAATACATGAATTGGTTAGAATTGGTAATTTGAATGGATTCGAATACGCACAACGAATGCATTGATGAGAATAGGTGATCGTGCTCGATGTTTAGAAATCTGAGTGACGCAAGCTTGAGTAGAAAACCTCGTACTACCGACTTTGGTTTGACCCTAGGGATTGGGGTCAGTATTGGCATTATTGTTGGAGAACTATGATTCCAATTCTGACATTGACTTAGCCTTGAGAAATGGCCTAGCGGTTAGACGAGACGCCCCTGTTTAAAGAATTGACATGGGAAAGATTGATCTTGATGAATGGTATAGATAGATGGAGTGAAACAGGAATATAGGAATGCCCCTCACGAGATTCGGCTGACATGCATATATTTCAGGGACGCCTGAGTATGTGTACGATACGACTCGAGTGAGAACGACGAATTCTCTATCATGCGGCTTGGTTGAAATGCATGTATTTTGGGGACGCCTGGAATGCGTGCATGATCCAACCAAGTGATATGTTGAATTCAAACGAGACTGAGAAATATAAGATGTCGAGGGTTGGAATCGTGTAAAGGACAGATTGGTACTAGTGCGAGCGTAGCTCGGAATCGAAGAAACGCGTAGGCGGAGTGTATACGATGAGTTCTACGTACCCTACGACTGTTAGAGTTCCCTGTCTAGGCTCGATTAAGTCTTGGCCATAGAAATGGTAGGATGGCTTGCCTTCAGGAAAGTCTCGAGGACGAGACTTGTTCTGAGTGGTGTATGATGTAGTGCCCTGTCACTTTCCATTCCCAGAATACGTATTTTTAGAATGCATGTACTGTTTAAATGTAAATATTTTATATTTATCATATTGTTCTGTATTTAAATCCCTTTAAATTTCATGTTAATTAATTTCCTGTAATTTCATTTCTGTACTTTATTTTCTGCTTTATACTCTGCTTAGCTTTGCTATGGGTTCGGCTCAGACTGATTTAATTATGTTGGTTCATCATGAACCGAAATAAACCCCCACCTACCACCACTCCTTCATTTAAAAGCCCATCCCCTTTCTCTCTCTTTATTACTTCACTATTACTCTTCTTCTTCCTCATAACTCTCCACCAACCTAGGAGAGCAAGGCAAGTGCAACTTGCTTCCTGATGGATCCCCATTATTATTGTTCCATCATCTTCCTCTATTCGATTCTAAGTCTCTTAGTACTTAGCATTCCCAATTTCCATGGCTTATTTGTTGTAGATCTAAGTTTGATGCATTTTCGGGTTTCTTAGGTTTTGATCTAGTAAATTTTTTATCTTCAAGTTTTGATGGTTCCATGTTGTAGAGAATTTCGTTCTACCCAATTTTGACCTATGGAAGTCCATATTTGGGCTTGGGATGAAGGATTTATGGAGCTTGGAAGCAATGGCTTCCATGGTTCTGTTCTCAGAAAAATTCGGAGAGGAAGAACAGCCACAGTGCATGAGATTTATTTTCCACAGCCGCATGAATCTTTCTTCCTCAGGCGCATGAGATTATTATTTTCCAATCATTTCCCACAGCGCATGAGATTATTATTTCCAATAATTTCCCACAGCGCATGAGATTTATTTCCCACAGCCGCATGAATCTTTCTTCCTCAGGCGCATGAGATTATTATTTCCAATCATTTCCCACAGCGCATGAGATTATTATTTCCCAATCATTTTCTACAGCGCATGAGATTATTTATTTTCCAATCATTTCTCACAGCGCATGAGATTATTTATTTTCCAATCATTTTCCACAGCACATGAGATATTATTTCCAACATTTTCCACAGCGCATGAGATTTATTTCCTACAGCCGCATGAATCTTCTTCCTCAGCGCACGAGATTATTTATTTCCCAATCATTTCCCACAGCGCATGAGATTATTATTTCCCATCATTTTCCACAGCGCGAGATTATTTATTTCCCAATCATTTTCCACAGCGCATGAGATTATTTATTTCCAATAATTTCCCACAGCGCATGAGATTTATTTTCCACAGCCGATGAATTTTTATTCCTCAGGCGCATGAGATTATTTATTTCCCAATCATTATTTCCCAATCATTATTTATTTCCTATTTTTATTCTCGAATTTGGTATTAATTAACATTGATTGTTCTTGATTAATAATTGATGCGTTCCTAGGTGGAACTAAGAGACTGGCTAGTCGGCTTATTGAATTAGATGGAATAAGACAAGTTCATATTAACTATGAACGATTCAATCGATTGGTCAATCTTGAATATTGACATATGGATACATGCAGGCTACAATTTATTTATTTATTTTATGAAAGCAGCATGTGTACTCTATGGTCAAGGCATGATTATTCCGTGGTTAGTTTTAATTGTTGCATTACGCTATGTAAGACCTACAACCTAACCGCACATGTATCGTTGTAGAGTTGGGCATATCGTACTTTGTACGGAAGTACTCATTTGAATGACCATGATCCACGGCATGGAATTTCACTTAACATAGAGGCTACTAAGTTAAATAAAATAATGATTGCATGGAGGAATGGATTTCCGAATTCTAACATGGCAGCCCTCTTTGGGACTATTAGCGCCCAACAGGCCGGCTGGTTCCCACAGATACTGCAATTCTGCCACACGACAGGGAGCAGTATCTGCTTATATTATTGTATATTGTATATTGATGACGGGCGTCCCGCTGGACTCGTCTAATTCATGATTGGCGCAATTGATTGATTGGATCGACTAGCCTTGCTTGTCCATAGTAAGAACTGAGAAATCCTTATTGCATAATTCCAGGATAACTTGGGACTCACAGTAGTAAGCGTAGGAGTTGGATGGCCATTTAAGTTGATTTGTTTGTGTACTGTACCTACTCTGTTAACTAACTAAGATGATCAGAGTGTCGAGACGACAGGGCCAACCTCTGTCCTTGTTTGGTTGGGAGGTTGGTTCGAAGTGTCGTGACATTATGTGAATCCTAGTAGCAAGCAGAGATCTATATATCCTATTCTCTATTACTGGTTTTAATTTCTCATATCGTGCTTCCTTGCGGTACTTGCTATTAGAGGTCTAACCTCTCTGGTTTTGCATGGCCAGATTTAGAGCCGGTTCCCGAGGACTCAGCTTACTTCCACCTCCAAGATGGTCAATACTAGAGGGATGATCGCAGGAGGACTCGAGTGGGTCCCTTACTTCCCCACTCGTTTTGTTATTTACTTAATACCTTACCGTTTGGCACCGACATGTTAGTCGGATTGTCTTGTACTTACTTTTACATAATTGTAATTAAGTCAGACTGCAGCTGATAACAATTGTGTACACTTGCTACATCATCTGGCTATGTTTTGTAAAGCCAGATATCAAGAACATTTGACTGAGCGTTTGGGATGCCTTACTGCTTTATCTTACATGTTCTCTATTTCTGTTTCTTATTTGAATGATTGGGACAGTATGTAAAATGACCATAGTAAGACTTTCATGTAGTATGCACCCTCTCGTCTTTTAGACAGTATTGATCGTATTATACGATATTCATCTACCGTAATACGTAGCTGGCTGAGTCATTCCCCGCTCTCCAGTATTCTGGTTCTGGGGCATGACAAGGTTTTAGTGGTGGCCCATGCAGGTCTGATTTCAGACTTGTGGGGTGTTTTAATTTATAGGATATCTCAATCACACATGTTCTCCCTTGATCTCATGATTCGTTACTCTCGACTCTAGCTTGACATTCCGGTATTCTTTGACTTCATTGATCTTTCCTGTCCGATCGTTTGATTGTTCTTTTGTCCCTTTTCTAGGGGCACTTCGTCCGCATCTGCCAGGACTGGACAACAACAACAAAGCAACATGGACAACCTGACCATGTTGGTCAGCAACAAGGGCCGGTACTAACTCAAGAGACTATCCAAGAAGAAGTAATAGTGGAAGCAGCAGCTGGATCGCAGTACCGGAGGTTCCACCCACCACCAACAGTTCCACCTACCCCTGCGAAAATGGACACACCGGCTCTTCTGGAGATCATGAGAGGGATGATGGCTACTCACCAACAGATGTTAGCCCAGCAGCGCATGCACGCTCAGTTGCAAGAGCAGAAAGTATTACTCAACCAAGGATTGCAGACGAACTTTGGAAAGAGGGGCGAGGGACAGATTCAGAAGCATCAGCCAGGTTTGTAAGTTTAACCCCGTCGTTTCGAAGGAATGGAGGATGCCATCTCAGCAGTGCATGGCTTAAGAATATTGAGGGCTATTCTGACAGCAGCTAAGGTGCCGGCAGAAGAACGTGTGGATCAAGTGAAGTTGTTACTTCAGGATCTCGCACGTGATTGGTGGGAATCAGAGGAAGTGGGCATCAGACTCCTGTTGCTTGGGACGATTTATAGCAAGATTCAACAAAGTACATAGAGTTGTGGCGCAGTTTGAGCTACAACAGAAGTTTATCAACCTTAGACAGGCTGGCAAGACTGTAGATGCTTATGCAGCAGAGTTCTGCAGATTGAGTAGGTTCGCCCCAGATATGGTAGCAACAGAGAGCCAGAGGGCTATAGGTTCCAGCAAGGGTTTCATCTTGAGCTCTTGCAATTGATAGAGGGGCACAATTACCAGACTTTTGATGAAGTATTGATGGCGACTCGAAGGCATGAGATAACCGTTCAGAGGATTGCGGCCAGGACTGGGGGTCAGAAGAGATCCCACAGTCAGATTGAAGGAGGAGGGGAGTAGCACCCCGAACAACACCATCCCTTGGCATTCGTATTCACGATGTGGCAATGCGAGGGCCAGCAACCACCACCCAGGCAGCAGCAGCAACAGAGAAGAATCAGCAACCCCCAGCGAGCTGCACTTATTATGGAAAGATGGGGGCACACTAGAGATGGTGTCGGGTATTGAACGGACTGTTTTGATATGTAAAATCCAAGATCATCGGGTTACCACATGTCCCATGAATTCGAGGTCAGGAGGACCAGTACAGCAGTTTCCTGCTGCCAGCACCAGGGGCAGGACAGTATCGAGACCTGCAGTGGCAGTGAGACCATTGGCCCAACGTCCGTTAATGCCAGGCTCAGATGTTTCGGAAGCAGGGACCGTCGATACAGCAACACCGACATATACCACCCCAGCATCATCAAGGTAGGGGCCAGCAGCAGCACCAGCTAGGCCGCAACATGGGAACCAACAAGGAGGTCGAGGGCAGGCATTCACCTGTCCTTGGAGGAGGCATTAGCACTCGGGAGATGTTGTGGCAGGTAACATTCTCGTCGCCTCATATCCCACAGTAGCATTGTTTGATTCAGGAGCATCACACTCATTATATCTGCACAATTTTCGACACGGCTAGGAATGGAGTTCGAGGCATTGCCAGGGAGGTGAATATATTCACTGGCAATGGGCCGTAGGAGTTAGTAGAGTTTTCTAGCGTGTCGCATTGTAGTTTGCGGCATTCTTTACCGCCCGGTTGATAGAATATTGTAGAAATTTCGACGTTATCTTAGGCATGGACTGGCTGAAAGACAATCATGCGACGATAGATTATCGTAGAGGGAGTGTCTTTGATATTCCAGGCATAAAGAGATTCACCTTAGTCAGATCAGAGGCAACTCAATAAGAGCAGGGAGTAATAACGACAATGGAAGAAGTTCGGTTCCGAAGGTAGTTGAAGAATTTCTAGACGTATTTCCCGAAGAACTTCCAGGGCTACCACCGGTTAGAGATATTGAGTTCAGTATAGAATTGGCACCTGGAACTAAACCAATATCAGATCGAGTTTACAGAATGGCGGATTCAGAGCAGGCCAAGGTATATCAGCACATAGAGGAACGAAGAAAGAAGTCATCCAAGCTAGCATATCACCATGGCAGCACCAGTGGTACTTTGGGGAAGAAGGATGGGTCATCCAGATTGTGCATTGATTATAGGAAGCTTAACGCGGCGACAGCAAAGAACAAGTTACCCACTACCCAGGATCGACGACTTGTTTGATCAGTTGAGCAAAGCTAGAGTTTTCTCCAAGATAGATCTTCGTTCAGGGTATCATCAAGTGAGGGTTCGAGTCGAAGAAGGACATTCCCAAGACAGCATTCAGGTTGAAGTATGGGAATTATGAATTCTTAGTAATGCCGTTTGGTTTGACCAATGCTCCAGCAATATTTATGGATTTGATGAACCACATCTTTATGCCATACTTAGATCAGTTTGTCGTTGTATTTCTTGACGACATTCTCGTATATTCTGCCAGTGAATGTCACGCCCCGATTCCGTAGAATCGATAGTCGTCCCCCGGGCGTGATGCCGTACGAACCTAAGTTGCGATCGCACAAGGCATAGTCATAAGGTTATCCGAAACACAACATCAAGTTAGAGTACGCAGAGAAATTGAATGACACATTTGAAATAGAAATAGACTTTTTCATTGATAATAAAACATCATTTACATTGACTTCATTACATTCATTGCCGTACGGGCTACAACAAGACTCGACTTACAAAATGAACGGATGAGATAGTCGTTCCATACATTACACTCTTTTATACAAGCAAAAACCATTACACATTTCCACCTGCGATCGAGGCGAGTCGAGCCGCCATCTTCTTTTGGACTGAGTGCGGGTCTTCTTCAAAAGGAATCCAGAACAAGCCTTTACACGGACGAGGCTTCAAAAGTGTCCACGCCGCCTTGAGATTTTAGGTGGCACGCCCTTCGTGGTTCGGGGTACCTGCGTGGGAGCGAGGATCAGTACATTATACTTTGTACTGATGCGTGGCAAGTTAATTTTCAAGCTCTCATTTGGTTGAATGAGTTTATATGACTTAGTTCATGAATGTTTCTAACCATCCTAATGAATTTCAAGCAAGCAATGACAAGCATAATGTAATTTACGTCGAAACTTACCGACGGCGGCCCGCGCCGCGCCTTATGAAACTTACCATGTTCTTCCCTGTCAATTGTTATCATTTTCATACCAAGTGCAATATTTTGTGTATTGGTCACTGGCTCCCAGAGCCATCGTGGACTCCTCTAGCTTTTGTTAGACGGGGTCCTTTCAGCGTGAGTAGCGAGCCCCGCTGCAAGTCCTCGCCTAACCCGTGCCCAGCACAGCTAATTATTTGTTTTCCTTTGTGCCCGCAACGGTCCCGTGGCCTCGGGTTGCCGGGGGAAACGCTTACCTTGTCGACAAGTTGTCCATGACCGTACAAAGACCTTTCTTCTTTTAGTTATTTAGACATAGCCTATATTCTCTTTAAAAACTCAATCATTTTACCGTGCCCGTTGCCCCCAGTTTCCAGAAATAGGGGTATTTTGTCTTTTTTCATTTTTGGATTATTTTGAAATTATTTATTTATTTATTGTGATATTTTGGGGTTATTTGAGTCGGGTTCGAATTTCAGCTCAATCCGACTTGAAACGGGGACCCGGGGTAGTGTTAACCCTAGTGGACCCACACACTAGTTAGCCATGGCCCACATGTCATTTATTTTAGTTAGTGACTAGGCTAATTTATTTGGATTAGGATTTAATTGATTAGTGTGTTAGAATGACCAAACTAGCCCCGACTTAAAACCCCTTTTTTAATGCATTGTTAATAGGCTAGAGGGGGGGTTTTTGTCATTTCAAAATAGGTCATAACAGCCCTCTAGTGGCCAGCCACCTCTAGGGAGGATAGGCATGAGCCCCTTTGAAAATTTCTATTCTTTTCCATCTCATTTTCTCTCTCTTATTCTTTCCCAAATTTCTAGAGAGCTCCCCTAGTGATTTCATCTCCAAATCAACTCCTTCTTCCACCAAATCTTCTTCTCCCTTCTCTACTCCATGAGAGGAAGGTGCTAGCCAAGTTTAGAGAGATTCGGAGCTCGTTCGTGTCCATTTTGAATCTCTACGTGTTGGGGTCGTGTCGGAAGGCCTTTTCCTTTGAAACTCTCTCGGAAGGTATAACCTCTCCTCTAAACCATCTCTACATGCATATAGATCTATTTTGACCCATAGGAATAACCCCCATGGTTGTGTGTCCATTTGAGTCCATTTCGTGTCCATTTGGACACTTGTAGGGTGTCCTATGTATAGGTTCGTGTCCTAATAGGAAAACCCCTATGTGGACACTTGTGGAATCTTTTGTGTATTAATTTTAGGTTGTTTTAATATTATTCCAGATTTTACTAAGTGTTTAGGAATAGTTTTCCTATGTATCTTAATGTATCATTTGTTAATATCTATATATATCTATGTAGTGATATATATTTTAATCTCTCTCTCTCTTATATATATATATATATATATATATAATGGTATATATGTGTGTGAACTTGTGTTGTGGTTATGGTGTGGCCGGCCAAGATTCGAGGATAGTGAGTGTGTGTTAGTGTGTAGAGGTGGTGTTTGATTATATGTGTGTTGTGTGTGTGGTGTGTGGTGTGTGTGTGTGTGTGTTATGTATATGGAGAGTATTGAGAGAGTTAGAGATTAGAGTGAGAGATCGAGTGATAGGGAGGGGTTGTTTGAGAGTGTGTGTGTATGTGTTATATAGAGAGGTGGAGTGTGTGGAGTGGTGATGAGGGGATGGGGGGAAACTGCTGGAACAGCAGCTAGTAGCAGCAGTAGCTGCTGTCCATTTGGACAGCAGCTGTCCCCTAAACCCCATGTAAACCCATGTATCTGTCCCCCATTCCTGTCACTAACTAGCCCTTAAACCCAAATGTTTAGCCCCTATACCTTGGCCTACAACCTGCCAACATTGGCCTCTTAAGTTCAGTCCTAAACCTATATACCAGTTCTCACTTGGCTCTCCTAAAACCCAGTCCTTGGACAGTCATTGGACAGCCCCCCCTAAACTCAACTTGTTAGCTGTCCTTTACTTGTCCATGGCTGCCTTGTTCAGTTTTATTTCAGTCCTATTGCTCCACATTTAACCCACAATGTGGCTGTCCTAAAACCCCCATTTTCCTGTCACTAACTAGCCGATAAACCCCCACTTTCCAGTCCACATATTACCCATGTATCAGTCCCCAAATAACAGCCATGAACAGCCCTGTTATACACTAATGTTGGCTGTCCATGTGACAGTCCAAGATGGTTCACAATCAGCCATAGCAGTACCTAAAACCTACCCATTGGCTGCCCCTTTTGCTCCACAAAAATCAGTCCTCTACCACATACATTGCAGTCCCTTATCCCAGTAAAAACCAATCCCAAAATCAGTCCCATTTTAGGCTCCTAAGACCAACTAGTAGCAGTCCCATATATGGCCTATAACCTGTCCATAAATCAGCCAAGACAGTGCTATTTCCAGCTCTCTAGAATATCCCAAACCTGTCCTTTAACACATCAAAACAGTCCCTATATAGGTAACCCAAATCAGTCCTTGAACCCAGTCTTGTTAGCCCTTGAATCCCAGTCCCAAACACCATCTATTGGTACCCAAATGTGTAATGCCTGTGGTTCGTATTACGTATCTTGGTATACGTGTACGTATTCTTGACTCGTATTGCGTATTTTTTGCATAGTTATTTTGGCATGTCATTGGTTGTGGCTTAGCTTGGTTCGGCTTAGCTTGGTTTGGTTTGCTTTTGGGTTCATCATGAACCAAAAGAAAACCCCTACCTACCACCACCACTACCCTTATTAACCCATTCCCCTTCTCTCTCTTCATTTATTCTTCTTCTTCCCTATCATAACTTCTTACCACCGAGGAGAAGAGAGAGAGAGCTTAGGCAAGTGCAAACTTGCTTCATGATGGATCTCAAGTTTTATTGTTCCATTCTCTTCCTTACTTGATACTAAGCCTCTTTAGAACTTGACATTTTTGGATTTGATGGATGGATTCTTGTAGATCTAAGTTTGTAAACTTTCAGTTTTTCTTGGTTTTGATCTTTAAAACTTGGTTATTTTCGAAAACTAGTGTTTCTATGTTTTAGAGAATTCAATTTCATGCAGTTTTGGCTTTTGTTTCACTTGATTTTGGCTTCGGATGAGGAAGTTATGGCCAAAACAATTTCTGGTCATTTCTAGGTTCATCTGCAGCATAATCAGCATGTCGCAGAAGGCGCATGTCGCAGAAGGCGCATGTTGCAATGAAGTGCATGTCGCGGTAGCCGCATATCATGTCGCAGAAGGTGCATGTCGCAGAAGGCGCATGTTGCAATGAAGCGCATGTCGCGGTAGCCGCATATCATGTCGCAGAAGGTGCATGTTGCCATGAAGCGCATGTCGCGGTAGCCGCATATCATGTCGCAGAAGGCGCATGTCACAGAAGGCGCATGTTGCAATGAAGCGCATGTCGTGGTAGCCGCATATCATGTCACAGTAGGTGCATGTTGCATTAAGGCGCATGTCGCAGAAGGCGCATGTTGCAATGAGGCGCATGTCGCGGTAGGCGCATATCATGTCGCAGTTGAGCCATGAGGCGCATGTCACGATAGGCGCATATCATGTCGCGCATGAGCCGCATTAAGGCGCATGTCGCAGTAGGCGCATATGGTGTCGCAGTTGCATGCATGTCGCAGAATAGGCCGCATAATGCATATTTTGACTATTACTAACTGTTATATGTCCTAATTGACTGAATTGTGGCTCGAATTTCTCCCAACTCCCAACATGGAAGTTGTAGATCTTTTTCTTGGCATCAAGAATAGGTCACTAATTATTTTATGCAAGTTCTCTCACTCATGATAATGTAAGAATAGAACACGATAGTGGCCCGCTGTGGTGCACTCTTGACAAGTAAACTGGCATGATATGTCTCGACATGCTGTTATGACAGCTAGCCTGACATGACAAGTGTGAATGACCTGGACACCGTGGGCGATTACGTTTGTACAAATAAGCTGGTACTGTCTTGCATCATGTCTAGGATGGGGATCCCTGAGTACCACGGTCAGGGTTACCTACTGAAATTGACTAAGGCTAATTAACTAGAATGATTCAGTAGTCATGAAGAGATTCCCAGCTACAGGCAATCCCGTTATCTGGGCGCATTCAGTGGACTTGTAGCCTACCGACGAGTAGGGCATATTTCCAGCACACAGTTATGTGTTGCATTCTTCCTAAATAGACATTCGACCCGGATACCTGAATGGTCTGCAGGGCTTGTGGCTGTTGGGATAATCTCATTGCATCTTGCTAGTAACTAGGCCTGTGATATCCCTAGTTAGTTAAAAGTATCAAGCCGTACTCTTGATTGGCCATGATTGATTGGATGTAGTTTATTCCATCTTAGTCTTATCCTGATCCTGTACAAGATTGTATCAGGACATGATTTTTTGTATCGATAAATGATGGGATACTAATTTCTGTTCAGATGAAGGGTTACAATCCCGGTCCTTGTTTGGTTTAAGGGTTGTAACTTGGCTATCTGAATAGTTCCATGGTTATCTTATCATATATCGTCCTGCTTATTGTGCCCGCCTTAACAATAAAGATCAGGGGTCCAGTTCTGTTCAGGCGAAGGGTTACAACCCCGGTCCTTGTTTGGTTTAAGGGTTGTATCCTGGCTCCCGGAGCAGTTCTGTGTCCTCTTTCGTTTATTGTCGTATTGTAACCCCTGTCATGCTCGTCATATTTTACCTTTACTTCAATACCATGATTATTTATACTGGCCTTAACAATAAAGATCAGGGGTCCAGTTCTGTTCAGGCGAAGGGTTACAACCCCGGTCTTTGTTTGGTTTAAGGGTTGTAACCTGGCTTCCGGAGCAGTTCTGCGTCCTCTCTTCGTTTATTGTCTTGTTACCTTATCAATAGTAATTGAGGCGGGTTTCTATTCAGGCGAAGGATTGCAACCCCGGTCCTTGTTTGGTTTAAGGGTTGCAGTCTGGCTACTTGAATGGTTTCTCCGTGTTCAATATATATTTGTTATCTCAGCTATTATCACTATCTTTAATTACCTTTACTTTATTTGTGATATGCTGGTTTTAGTTCCTAAGTGAAGCCTCCTTTGTGGCACTTGCTCTTTCTGGGGTCTGATCCAGCTGGTTTTGTGTGGCCAGATATCGGGCAGCAACAGAGGATCCACCTGTCTTCCAGCCCGATGGTGACCACTAGGCGTAACCAGGGCAACGATTGGGTTTTTTTGTCCTCCCACTATATTTGTAAAATTATTCTTTTAAGGTATTTAGCCGGCGAGCACGTGTTAGCTCGTATTGCACCTTTATTTACTGTCTGCCTACGGGCTGTAACATGATTGAAAATCCTAGGGTTGATCATGTATTGACTAAAACTCTTGCTAGTCCTGACATTTTGTACGACTAGCTTCATGATCATCCAATATGTAATGTATGGGACGCCTTACTATTGTATATTGATGCTCTAATATCTTGTGACTGCTACTACTTGCTTGTGATTGAGACAATAGGCTTGTTCTGGACCATAGGAGACTGATGGATTGTAGTTAAACCCTCATATATCTAGACAGCCGTGACCGTATAGTGACGTGGATTCCATTTCATTATACGTAGCTGGCTATGTCTGCCCCCGCTCTCCAGTATTCTGGTTCTGGGGCGTGACATGGTTTTAGTGGTGGCCCATGCAGGTCTTGTAAATCAAGATATGTGAGGGTTTACCGAATAGATGTCTCAATCAGTACTCGCCCTTGATCTCTACTCGTATCCTCTTGATCCCTGAAAATCTTGACCTGATCACATGCTTGTATCGTGATCTGTCCTGGTCCTTCCTTATTGTTTTCTATGTCGTCTTCTTCAGCGGCATTGTTCCTGGACCTACCGATCAGCAAGGCGGAGCACCTCCCGCGGACCAGCAACAACCTGGAGATCAAGCCCAGCATTCAGGAGTAGCCTCCAGAGTCATGCCTACTGAAGGAGAGCCACCAGTTCAGCCCGTCCAGCCTGCAGAACCTGAGGATGGCACTTTGGGGGACTCATCAGGTCCCTATTAGCTTCCCAGGATCGTCGCGGAGATGCCTTGCACCAGGCGGTAGCAGATGCTTTGACCAGAGGAGGTCATCAGGATAATAGCGCGGCCAACAGCTTCAAGCGCTTGAACCCTCCCTTCTTCGACGGCAGTGAAGATGCGATCGCTGCAGATACATGGCTTCAGGACACAGAGGTGATTCTAGAAGCAGCCAAGACTCCAGAGAACGAGAAGGTGGCCGTAGTGCGCCTGCAGTTACTAGATCTTGCCCGCAGCTGGTGGGCAGCGCAGGCCGATGGATTAGTGGCCCCTATTTCATGGGCAGTATTCAGGGAGAGATTCCAGACCAAGTATTTTGATGCTGTAGCTCAGTATGATCTACAGATGAGGTTTACTAATCTGAAGCAGATGGACAGGACGGTCGATGGATATGCGACCGAGTTCTCCAGGCTTAGTCGGTTTGCTCCCACCTTGGTGGCGACCGGGTTCGATAGAGCCCAGCGGTTCCAGCAGGGGCTCCACCTAGAGATTTATTAGCGGTAGAGCAGTTTGAGCATCAGACTTTTGATGCAGTGTTGAGAGCAGCCCGGAGGCATGAGTATACATCCCAAAGGATCGTGGATAGGACCGGAGGTCGGAAGCGATCGCACGGCCAGATGAATCAGTCTTCAGCACCAGCCCCGGCAGCCAGGGCTTTGACCATTGGAGCTCCGAGGCGGGCGGCCTCAGTGACGTCGGTTCAACATTCCACCCCGACGCACCCTCAGCAGCAGAATCAGAAGCGTCTTCCGCAGTGGGATGTTCACACTGCGGGAAGCCAGGGCATGTAGTATCAGAATGTCGTAGAGCACAGGGTTTGTGCTTGGTTTGTGGTGCCCCGGACCATAGGGTTGGGAACTGCCCGAACAGAGGGAGTTCATTCGCTTTCTCTAGTCCTTCAGTTAGAGGACCAGCACCAGTCCAGCAGCAGCAGCAGCTGCAGTACCCGTTCCCGAGGCCATTGCCGACGCAGGCCCAGGCATTCCAGCAGGAAACGCAGCAGTATGCCCAAGCCCAAGCCTTGATCCAGAGCAGGCAGAGGAATTTTTAGCAGAGGGGACCCGCACCCAGAGGACATTGTCAAGTGCTGGCTTTGACCATGGAGAAGAAGGAATAGCACCAGGTGAGGTGGCGGCAGGTACTATTCTCGTCAACACCTTTCCAGCTTCAGTATTATTTGATTCTGGTGCCTCGCATTCATTTATGTCTGCACGATTCGCGACAGGGTAGGACTGGAACTCGAGTCATTATCAATAAGGCTCAATATACTTACTGGTAACGGACTTGTGGGAGTAGATAGAGTGTTTTTCTCGTGTCGGATCGTAGTTAGCAGTAGAGAATTCCCCGCTAGATTGATAGAGTTCCCGATGGCCGATTATGATGTGGTCTTAGGGATGGATTGGTTGAGGGACCAGTATGCTAGGATAGATGCCACATTGGTAGGGTTATTTTTAGCATTCCAGGCGAGCCGGAGTTTTCCTTCTCCCGAGGCGAAGTTGAACCTTCTCCTCAGTGTTGCGGATGGCAGTAGCAGCAGTGCAGTTGCCTCGGATAGTCGAAGAGTTTCCAGATGTTTTCCCAGAAGAGCTTCCAGGGATGCCGCCAGAGCGAGAGATCGAGTTTACCATCGACTTGATTCCCGGGACAGCCCCAGTGTCAGAAAGAGTCTACAAGATGGCGCCGTCAGAGCTAGAGATTGTACAAGATGATTAAAGAACTCAGAACCAAGGGATTCATTCGTGCTAGTGGATCGCCTTGGGGAGCCCCGATGCTTCTTGTGAAAAAGAAGGATGGTACGTCCAGATTGTGTGTTGATTATCGTACCTTGAACTCGGTGACAATCAAGAACAGATACCCTCTCCCAAGGATAGATGACTTGTTTGATCAACTCAGAGGGGCGTCAGTATTTTCGAAGATCGACTTGCGCTCAGGATACCATCAGATCAGAGTCAGAGAGCAGGACATCCGAAGACAGCTTTCAGATCTAGATATGGGCATTGAGAGTTCCTTGTGATGCCATTTGGAGCAACCAATGCGTCGGCTGTATTCATGGACCTCATGAATCGCATCTTTATGCCTTATTTGGATCAGTTCGTGATTGTATTCCTAGACGACATCCTGGTCTACAGCAAGAGTGAAGCGGAGCATGAGCATCACCTCAGAGTTGTTCTTCAGATTCTCAGAGAGCACCAGTTGTATGCCAAGTTCAGTAAATGCGAGTTCTGGCTCGATCGCATTTCGTACTTGGGTCATATCATCACCCGAGGGGGAGTAGAAGTGGATCCCCAGAAGATCGTGGCCATTGAAACATGGCCGGTACCTAGCACAGTGGCAGAAGTCCGTAGTTTTCTTGGATTAGCCGGTTACTACCGGCGATTTTTTCAGACTTTTCTCGGATTTCTGCGCCATTGACCCAGTTGACCCGCAAGGATGTGCAGTTTGCTTGGACAGCAGAATGCCAGGATTCTTTTGAGAGGTTGAAGCGAGGCTTGATGACGGCTCCTATTCTCATGCTTCCAGATGGAACTGAAGGATTCTCAGTATATTGTGATGCTTCGGGCAGAGGTTTAGGATGTGTTCTAATGCAGCATGGGAAGGTAATAGCTTATGCGTCACGGTAACTTCATGATCATGAGAGAAATTACCCAACCCATGACTTGGAGCTGGCAGCAGTAGTGTTTGCACTTAAGTTGTGGAGGCACTACCTATACGGAGATAGAGTGGAAATTTTTACCGACCACAAGAGCCTGAAGTATGTTTTCGCCCAGAAGGATCTTAACATGCGTTAGAGAAGATGGCTAGAGCTGCTTGTGGATTATGATGTCAACTTGCAGTACCACCCAGGGAAGGCCAATGTTGTAGCAGATGCATTGAGCAGGAGAGCCGGAATTTATTTCCTAACAGCGCAACCAAACTGTTAGCCGATTTTCAGAAGATGGGTATAGAAGTTGTCCTCCCTTCCAGTATGGCATTGATGGCCAGCATGCAAGTTCAGTCCACTATAGTCGAGAGGATCCGAATGGCACAGTCAGCAGATTCCAAGCTTCAGCGACTTAGAGCAGAGTGTGAGGCAGGACGAAGACCAGAGTTATGTATCCATGAAGACGGTACCCTTCGACATGGTAAGCATCTTTGTGTACCCAGTAGAGATATCAGACAGGAGATCATGGCAGAGTCCCACAGTTCGCAGTATTCCATTCATCCCGGTGGCACGAAGATGTACCGTGATATTCGTCAGCACTTTTGGTGGAATGGCATGAAGAGGAAGATAGCCCGGTTTGTCTCTCGTTGTTTAGTCTGCCAACAAGTTAAGGCTGAACATCAGAGACCAGCTGGACTACTTCAACCATTGCCGATTCCCGAGTGGAAATGGGAGCATGTAACCATGGATTTTGTGACTGGATTGCCTAGATCCCCGGCGGGCAGAGACGCTATTTGGGTTGTCATAGACAGGCTCACAAAGGTGGCTCACTTTCTCCCGTTCAGAGTTGGTCAGTCGACGGCTCAGCTAGCGGAGATGTATCTCCGACAGATTGTCAGGTTGCACGGTGTACCAGTTAGTATCACTTCAGACAGAGATTCAAGATTTACGTCGCACTTTTGGCGTAGCTTGCAAGAAAGTTTGGGAACTCACCTCCAGTTCAGTTCAGCTTATCACCCGCAGACAGATGGCCAGTCAGAACGTACGATCCAGACTCTTGAAGATATATTGCGGTCATGTACACTCGACTTTGGTGGTTCGTGGGAAGATCATGTGCACCTGGTGGAGTTCTCGTACAATAATAGTTTCCAGGCCAGTATCCAGATGGCACCGTTCGAGGCACTGTATGGTAGGAAGTGTCGATCCCCGCTAGCCTGGGACGATGTCGGAGAGAGGCAGATGCTTGGTCCGGAAATGATTGCTCAGACCGTTGAAGTGGTCAGAAGAGTCAGAGATCATCTTCGAGTTGCCCAAGATCGCCAGCGTCATTAGGCCGATTCTCATCGGCGCCCTCTTGAGTTTTCTGTCGGTGACCATGTATTCCTGAGGATTTCGCCTAACCGCGGCGTCATTCGTTTCGGCGTGCGGGGAAAGCTTAGTCCTAGGTATATAGGGCCGTTCGATATTCTGGAGCGAGTAGGAGATGTATCCTATCGTCTCGCTCTTCCACCGTCGCTACGTGAGGTGCATGACGTATTCCATGTATCCCAACTACGACGGTATATCCCAGACCCGAGCCACATCCTGGATCATTCGGAATTGGTTGTTGGTACCAACCTTTCGTATGAGGAGAGGCCCGTGTCTATATTGGACCAAAGAGAGAAGACCCTCAAGAACAAGACTATCAAGTTAGTCCGAGTTGCTTGGGGTCATCACTCTTTGGGTGAGTCGACGTGGGAGCGTAAGGATGATATCCGATCACGATATCCCGACCTGTTTGACTCGTAAGGTATAATGTCTTCCTTATGCCTTATGCTTTCAATTCCTTGCTTGAATAAATGACTGCATGATAGACTGCTTGTTATAGCTTACGATTAGTATAGCTTATCCTTGCAATTCTAGCCTCTTGATTAAATTCCGAGGACGGAATTCTTTGAAGGTGGGTAGAGTTGTAATGCCTGTGGTTCGTATTACGTTTTGGTATACGTGTACGTATTCTTGACTCGTATTGTATATTTTTCTGCATGGTTATTTTGGCATGTCATTGGTTGTGGCTTAGCTTGGTTTGGTTTGCTTTTGGGTTCATCATGAACCAAAAGAAAATCCCTACCTACCACCACCACTACCCTTTATTAACCCATTCCCCTTTCTCTCTCTTCATTTATTCTTCTTCTTCCCTATCAAAACTTCTTCAACCACCAGGAGAAAGAGAGAGAGAGCTTAGGCAAGTGCAAACTTGCTTCATGATGGATCTCAAGTTTTATTGTTCCATTCTCTTCCTTACTTGATACAAAGCCTCTTTAGAACTTGACATTTTTGGATTTGATGGATGGATTCTTGTAGATCTAAGTTTGTAAACTTTTTGGTTTTTCTTAGTTTTGATCTTTAAAACTTGGTTATTTTCGAAAACTAGTGTTTCTATGTTGTAGAGAATTCAATTTCATGCAGTTTTGGCTTTTGTTTCACTTGATTTCGGCTTCGGATGAGGAAGTTATGGCCAAAACAATTTCTGGTCATTTCTAGGTTCATCTGCAGCATAATCAGCATGTCGCAGAAGACGCATGTCGCAGAAGGCGCATGTTGCAATGAAGCGCATGTCGCGGTAGCCGCATATCATGTCGCAGAAGGTGCATGTCGCAGAAGGCGCATGTTGCAATGAAGCGCATGTCGCGGTAGCCGCATATCATGTCGCAGAAGGCGCATGTCGCAGAAGGCGCATGTTGCAATGAAGCGTATGTCGCGGTAGCCACATATCGTAGAAGGCGCATGTCGCAGAAGGCGCATGTTGTAATGAAGCGCATATCGTGGTAGCCGCATATCATGTCGCAGTAGGCGGATGTTGCATTAAGGCGCATGTCGCAGAAGGCGCATGTTGCAATGAGGCGCATGTCGCGGTAGGCGCATATCATGTCGCAGTTGAGCCACATGAGGCGCATGTCGCGATAGGCGCATATCATGTCGCGCATGAGCCGCATTAAGGCGCATGTCGCAGTAGGCGCATATGGTGTCGCAGTTGCATGTATGTCGCAGAATAGGCCGCATAATGCATATTTTGACTATTACTAACTGTTATATGTCCTAATTGACTGAATTGTGGCTCGAATTTTCCCAACTCCCAATATGGAAGTTGTAGATCTTTTCCTTGGCATCAAGAATAGGTCACTAATTATTTTATGCAAGTTCTCTCACTCATGATAATGTAAGAATAGAACACGATAGTGGCCCGCTGTGGTGCACTTTTGACAAGTAAACTGGCATGATATGTCTCGACATGCTGTTATGACAGCTAGCCTGACATGACAAGTGTGAATGACCTGGGACACCGTAGGCGATTACGTTTGTACAAATAAGCTGGTACTGTCTTGCATCATGTCTAGGATGGGGATCCCTGAGTACCACGGTCAGGGTTACCTACTGAAATTGACTAAGGCTAATTAACTAGAATGATTCAGTAGTCATGAAGAGATTTCCAGCTACAGGCAATCCCGTTATCTGGGCACATTCAGTGGACTTGTAGCCTACCGACGAGTAGGGCACATTTCCAGCACACAGTTATGTGTTACATTCTTCCTAAATAGACATTCGACCCGGATAACCTGGATGGTCTGCAGGGCTTGTGGCTGTTGGGATAATCTCATTGCATCTTGCTAGTAACTAGGCCTGTGATAACCCTAGTTAGTTAAAAGTATCAAGCCGTACTCTTGATTGGCCGTGATTGATTGGATGTAGTTTAGTCCATCTTAGTCTTATCCTGATCCTGTACAAGATTATATCAGGACATGATTTCTTGTATCGATAAATGATGGGATACCAAGTTCTGTTCAGATGAAGGGTTACAATCCCGGTCCTTGTTTGGTTTAAGGGTTGTAACTTGGCTATCTGAATAGTTCCATGGTTATCTTATCATATATCGTCCTGCTTATTGTGCCCGCCTTAACAATAAAGATCAGGGGTCCAGTTCTGTTCAGGCGAAGGGTTACAACCCCGGTCCTTGTTTGGTTTAAGGGTTGTAACCTGGCTCCCGGAGCAGTTCTGTGTCCTCTCTTCATTTATTGTCTTATTGTAACCCCCTGTCATGCTCGTCATGTTTTACCTTTACTTCAATACCATGATTATTTATACTGGCCTTAACAATAAAGATCAGGGGTCCAGTTCTGTTAAGGCGAAGGGTTACAACCCCGGTCCTTGTTTGGTTTAAGGGTTGTAACCTGGCTTCCGGAGCAGTTCTGCGTCCTCTCTTCGTTTATTGTCTTGTTACCTTATCAATAGTAATTGAGGCGGATTTCTATTCAGGCGAAGGATTGCAACCCCGGTCCTTATTTGGTTTAAGGGTTGCAGTCTGGCTACTTGAATGGTTTCTCCGTGTTCAATATATATTTGTTATCTCAGCTATTATCACTATCTTTAATTACCTTTACTATTTATTTATGATATGCTGGTTTTAGTTCCTAAGTGAAGCCTCCTTTGTGGCACTTGCTCTTTCTGGGGTCTGACCCAGCTGGTTTTGTGTGGCCAGATATCGGAGCAGCAACAGAGGATCCACCTGTCTTCCAGCCCGATGGTGACCACTAGGCGTAACCAGGGCAACGAGTGGGTTTCTTTTGTCCTCCCACTCTATTTGTAAAATTATTCTTTTGAGGCGTTTAGCCGGCGAGCACGTGTTAGCTCGTATTGCACCTTTATTTACTGTCTGCCTACGGGCTGTAACATGATTGACAAATCCTAGGGTTGATCATGTATTGACTAAAACTCTTGCTAGTCCTGACATTTTGTACGACTAGCTTCATGATCATCCAATATGTAATGTATGGGACGCCTTACTATTGTATATTGATGCTCTAATATCTTGTGACTGCTACTACTTGCTTGTGATTGAGACAATAGGCTTGTTCTGGACCATAGGAGACTGATGGATTGTAGTTAAACCCTCATATATCTAGACAGCCGTGACCGTATAGTGACGTGGATTCCATTTTATTATACGTAGCTGGCTATGTCTGCCCCCGCTCTCCAGTATTCTGGTTCTGGGGCGTGACAAAATGGCAGCCCATGTATACCTTGTTAACCCCCATGGAACCATCACCCAAATCAGCTTTCCTTGAGCTTGTGTGTGTGTGTTTGTGAGGGAGAGTAGTGTGGTGAGCCTAGGAGTGTAGGTGTATGTGAGCCCATATATATATATGTGTATATGAGTTAGATATGTATTTTATATATATGAGATTATATATGTATTGTGAGATGTGTGTGTGAGTTGTGAGCCTATGAGAGTGTGAACCTATAAGTAAACCTATAGGTAGAGACTAGTATGACCATGTGTATGTGAGTATGGTATCATGAGTGTTGTGTGAGTGAGTGTTAGGGAGATATGAGAGTGATATGTGATATTGGTAGGGTAAAGGTAAGGTAATGGGTAAATGGGTAACATGTGGTCTAAGATGACTTAGATGACCTAGATACTAGGATTTCTTGGTAGGTAATATTAGTATAGGATGGTATCTAGCTATCCTAGGAAGTACAGGCTAGTATTCCTAGGTTATAGTGGTATTGGACAAGGTATTGGTATTTACCTTGGTAAGGTAACATAGGTAATGCATAGAAATAGGGTATTTGAGTTTGGAGTCTAAGATAGAGTTAGAACTTGGTTCCCTTGGTTGGTAATGATCAAATATAGTGCTCTTAGACTAGTTTTGACGTCGGTTGACCATTTTGACCAAAAGTCAACAAAAGTCAACCGAGAGTCAAACTTAGCCTTTAAGCGACCAGATTTGACCAAAACCAAACCAGAGTTGACTAGTTGACTGAAAGTCAACAGTTGGTCAACATGTGACTTGATTGACCTAGGATTGACCCAGTGTTGACCAGAGTTGACCAGAGTTGACTTTTTGACCAAAAGTCAACTGTTGGCCAACCTTTAACCCCAATTGACCTAGTTTGACTTGGATTGATTTCCTGTAACCTTGTTTGACCTTGGTTGTTCTAGTATGACCCAGTTTGGTTCAGTGTGACCTAGTATGACCTAGTTAGCTTGGTATGACTTAGACTTGACTTAGATTTGATTTAGATTGACCTAGATTCATTTAGAATGCATGGTAATGCACCTTATTATCATTTTTAGACTCATAGTGACTTGTACTGTTCTATAGGAGACAGACACCACTCTTCGGACAGTATATTCTCTTCAGACACTCAGGCTATCAGGCGAGTACATTCTTTGACCGTTTCATACTTGTATGGATTTACATTCTTGCTCTAGATTACTGTACTTGACGCTGACACGATTGTTATCACGGATTGGTACTATATGGATCTTCTTTTGAGATGTTATCTCCTTGTATTCACTAAATACATATTGTGATGTGCGTTTCACTTTCATATTGTATTTATTGAATACCCATATCCTTGTATACTCATTGTGCATATTGTACTCTCATTATCACATGAGCCCCAGGGATAGACTATTATACACTATTGTATGACATTGTATATCCATTGTATAATATTGTACACTATTGTATAAGAACGTAACTGGAGTAGATCCTTGTGTATTGATTAGAGAGGGGGAGTAGAATTGGTTATGTACTCAAATCCTATTGTACCACATTGTATAACTATTGTATATGTCGATTGTACACCCACGTACAATGGAGTTACCATTGCATTTTCCTAGCCCGTTTACATAACCAGATTGTACTCTAAATCACATGTTTCCTTACAGTCTTACTATCATATTTAGATATTTTCTGTTATCAAATCTCTACTATTTTCTATACATTCTTCTTCAGCGTTTCATGTACTTTACTCTATTGCATGCTTTATATGTCCTAACTCGATATGAACTGTATGAGATGTTTTGTGCTCGCTTCCGTCCTGACTGGACCTGTTGAAAATATTACAGAGGATGAGGAGGAGGCCTGCGTAGACACCTACTATGGGACAGCTGTAGATGCCATGTATGACCCAGATTTCCAGTCTGATCCACTAGCTTAGAGACTGAGGCTCCCTAGTCTAGGTTTACATTTTCTGTCTTCTGAGATCTGATTGTATATACTCTTTCATTTTCAGTATTAGAGACTTGTATTGAGTTGGATGTTCTGTTTTGTATGTCAGTAGACACTTAGACTCTCTGGTTGTATTTATGTGGTTTTACCTTCATTCTATTATTTATCTATCTATCTATTCCTATCTTTTCATTCTGCTTTAGATGTGATTGAGACTGTATATTGCTATGTCACCTCCATTCGGAGTGTATATACTGTACAGGTACCTTTATATTGTTAGATGATTGACCTAGGACAGCGTTCTACCGTCGACACTGCAGCGTAGGCTGGGCGTTGTTACGTTCTCGTACCCTCACAGTAGGTGCGGGTCATGACACGTTTTTAGTGGTGGCCCATGCAGGTCGAGTTTATGTAGTGGTATTCGAACTAGAGTATCACTACAGCCTGCAGTAGGATTATGATATTTTTGAAGGTACTCAATCACATTAGGAAAAGCTCTTAACCTGATTCTTGTTATCAAAATTCTTGCTACTTTAATACTTCCTTTTGAAATAAACTGTCCTCCCTTGAATTATCGCTTCTTTCTCAGCAATTGATACCCTTGTTTGATCTGTCTTCAGGATGGTGGAGATACGGTTACAGCGTGCCATTCATGGAGATACTGTAGAGGGGACTGCTACCTCTCAGCCAGTTCAGCAGGGTCGGGAGGCTACAGCTCCTGCCACCTCTGATCATATTGGGACTTCAGCAGCAGCAGCAGCAGAGGGTATGCCTTCACCAGTTCGGAGGCATGACCCAGTCATTCCAGAGGTACCGTTCCAGCAGCCGCCGCCTACAGGAAACGTGGACGCGGCACAGATGTTTGCGTACTTTCAGCAGTTTATGAAGATGCAGCAGACCCGGCAGGAAAGGGGCATGGAGTTGGCCATTTCGATAATCGTAGCTCGACCAGTGGTTCAGCAGCCAAAGACACCGGGGATAGAGCAGTTCCAGAAGATGAGCCCCAGAGACTTCCTGGGGACAGAGGGGATTATATATGCTGACGAGTGGATCGAGCATATTGAGGAGATCTTTCGCCTGGCCCGGATACCGACAGATCTTCAGATCGAGGCAGCAGCTAGCCGGATGTGAGATCTTGCTCGCACCTGGTATCAGTCAGACCCCAGGATAGGGATAGCCGGACAGACTTGGAAGGAGTTCAAGGGCTTCTTCAAGAAGAAGTCTTCCCAGATTCAGCAGTCAGAGCCTTAGAGTCGCAGTTTGAGAGCTTGGTCCAGGGGAGCCTTTCAGTGGAGGAGTACGCAGGGGAGTTCGGCCGCCTCAGTAGATTCGTAGAGGGCTTGAGCGAGGCAGCAAAGGCACAGAGGTTCCGGAAGGGTCTGGTCAAGGAAGTCAAGTCCTTGACCAAGGGCAACATGGATGCTACTTTTGAGGAGATTTTGACGGGAGCTTTACTGGCTGAGGACGATCTTGAGCTGAGGCTCAAGAGGGGACAAGACCCTGTTGGGGACAGCAGCAGCAGCAGAGGACCGGCCAAGAGGCTGCACGTTCAGCATCAGTTTCAGCAGCAGTATCAGCAGCCGATGCCATGCATACAGTTTCAACAGCAGTACCAGCAGCCGGGGGCTCAGGTACATCAGCTACAACAGAGGCCTGTTCAGTATCAGGAATAGAGACGGGTACAGTATCAGCAGGCACCCAGGCAGCAGCAGAACATGGTATGCAACTTCTTCAAGAAGCAAGGCCATGGGTGGGACGATTGTAGGAAGAGGCTGTGATGTGTTTACTTTGCGAATCAGTGGAGCATCAGTGTAGAGAGTGTCCCAAGAACCCGACACCATTGGCTCAGGTAGCACCAGGAGCTAGGGCTCCGGCAGGGCAGCAAAGGGGACCACCATTGCAGACTCAGCAGCAGAGGTTTGTTCAGCATCAGCAGCAGGCCAGGGGAGGCCAGCCAGGGCGAGCTTTCGCCATGTCAGCCGATGATGCTCAGGCCGTTGGAGATCTAGTTACAGGTTCCGTTCCTTGATTCAATTCTGCAATTCCTATCTTGAAATTCAGTTCCATCTATTCCTATCTGTTCTTCATTGTTGATAAGTTGATCTGGTATTTCAGTATGTTTTAATTTTCTTCTGAGATAAGCCGTATGGGCTAGGTCGCCTCGATTATGATATTTTAGAATCCTCTCGGATCATGCTAGCAGGCATAGTGAGGACATATAGTCGGGCTATGGACGTATTTCTCGGGTGTAGGAATTTAAGGTTTTCGCTGCCAAGCGCGCGGCAATGCGAAAATTTTAAATACCATAATTCTAGAGGTATGTACCATAGTTGAGGACTCTGTGATTATCGTAGCCTTGCTCACTGGCATGACAGAGATTCTGAGTATCATGATGATTGGATAGACGCATACGATTATCGATTTGTATGATTTTCTGTGGTTACCTTATTTTTAAATTTTTGGATGCTTTTAAGGTGGATAGCTTCTATTTGAGTGTAATTTTAAATTTTATAAACTTAGTCATTTAATTCATGCTTGATTTTGAGATTTTAATCATTTTAAATTTTTAGCCATGACTTGTGATTTTGACATTTTTCTATTGTTTGGTTTTAATTTCGAGGACGAAATTTCTTTAAGGTGGATAGATTTGTCACCCCCAATTTCCAGAAATAGGAGTATTTTGTCTTTTTTCATTTTTGGATTATTTTAAAATTATTTATTTATTTATTGTGATATTTTGGGGTTATTTGAGTCGGGTTCGAATTTCAGCTCAATCCGACTTGAAACGGGGACCCGGGGTAGTGTTGACCCTAGTGGACCCACACACTAGTTAGCCATGGCCCACATGTCATTTATTTTAGTTAGTGACTAGGCTAATTTATTTGGATTAGGATTTAATTGATTAGTGTGTTAGAATGACCAAACTAGCCCCGACTTAAAACCCCCTTTTTAATGCATTGTTAATAGGCTAGAGGGGGTGTTTTTGTCATTTCAAAATAGGTCATAACAGCCCTCTAGTGGCCAGCCACCTCTAGGGAGGATAGGCATGAGCCCCTTTGAAAATTTCTATTCTTTTCCATCTTATTTTCTCTCTCTTGTTCTTCCCCAAATTTCTAGAGAGCTCCCCTAGTGATTTCATCTCCAAATCAACTCCTTCTTCCACCAAATCTTCTTCTCCCCTTCTCTACTCCATGAGAGGAAGGTGCTAGCCAAGTTTGGAGAGATTCGGAGCTCGTTCGTGTCCATTTTGAATCTCTACGTGTCGGGGTCGTGTCGGAAGGCCTTTTCCTTTGAAACTCTCTCCCGGAAGGTATAACCTCTCCTCTAAACCATCCCTACATGCATATAGATCTATTTTGACCCATAGGAATAATCCCCATGGTTGTGTGTCCATTTGAGTCCATTTCGTGTCCATTTGGACACTTGTAGAGGTGTCCTATGTATAGGTTCGTGTCCTAATAGGAAAACCCCTATGTGGACACTTGTGGAATCTTTTGTGTATTAATTTTAGGTTGTTTTAATATTATTCCAGATTTTACTAAGTGTTTAGGAATAGTTTTCCTATGTATCTTAATGTATCATTTGTTAATATCTATATTATCTATGTAGTGATAATATTTTAATCTCTCTCTCTCTATATATATATATGTATATATATAATATGGCTTAATATATATGTGAATATATATATTGGTATATATGTGTGTGAACTTGTGTTGTGGTTATGGTGTGGCCGGCCAAGATAGGAGGATAGTGAGTGTGTGTTAGTGTGTAGAGGTGGTGTTTGATTATTGTGTGTGTGTGTGTGTGGTGTGTGTGTGTGTGTTATGTATATGGAGAGTATTGAGAGAGTTAGAGATTAGAGTGAGAGATCGAGTGATAGGGAGGGGTTGTTTGAGAGTGTTATGTGTATGTGTTATATAGAGAGAGTGGAGTATGTGGAGTGGTGATGAGGGGATGGGGGGAAACTGCTGGAACAGCAGCTAGTAGCAGCAGTAGCTGCTAATGTTTAGCCCCTATACCTTGGCCTACAACCTGCCAACATTGGCCTCTTAAGTTCAGTCCTAAACCTATATACCAGTTCTCACTTGGCTCTCCTAAAACCCAGTCCTTGGACAGTCATTGGACAGCCCCCCTAAACTCAACTTGTTAGCTGTCCTTTACTTGTCCATGGCTGCCTTGTTCAGTTTTATTTCAGTCCTATTGCTCCACATTTAACCCACAATGTGGCTGTCCTAAAACCCCCATTTTCCTGTCACTAACTAGCCGATACAACCCCCACTTTCCAGTCCACATATTACCCATGTATCAGTCCCCAAATAACAGCCATGAACAGCCCTGTTATACACCAATGTTGGCTGTCCATGTGACAGTCCAATATGGTTCACAATCAGCCATAGCAGTCCCTAAAACCTACCCATTAGCTGCCCCTTTTGCTCCACAAAAATCAGTCCTCTACCACATACATTGCAGTCCCTTATCCCAGTAAAAACCAATCCCAAAATCAGTCCCATTTTAGGCTCCTAAGACCAACTAGTAGCAGTCCCATATATGGCCTATAACCTGCCCACAAATCAGCCAAGACAGTGCTATTTCCAGCTCTCTAGAGTGTCCCAAACCTGTCATTTAACACATCAAAACAGTCCCTATATAGGTAACCCAAATCAGTCCTTGAACCCAGCCTTGTTAGCCCTTGAATCCCAGTCCCAAATACCATTTATTGGTACCCCAAATGGCAGCCCATGTATACCTTGTTAACCCCCATGGAACCATCACCCAAATCAGCCTTCCTTAAGCTTGTGTGTGTGTGTGTTTGTGAGGGAGAGATTAGTGTGGTGAGCCTAGGAGTGTAGGTGTATGTGAGCCCATATATATATATATATTATATATATATATTATATATATATATTATATATTATATATATATGTAGTGTATAGAGTTAGATATGTATTTTATATATATATGAGATTATATAGTATTGTGAGATGTGTGTGTGAGTTGTGAGCCTATGAGAGTGTGAACCTATAAGTAAACCTATAGGTAGAGACTAGTGTGACCATGTGTATGTGAGTATGGTATCATGAGTGTTGTGTGTGAGTGAGTGTTAGGGAGATATGAGAGTGATATGTGATTTGGTAGGGTAAAGGTAAGGTAATGGGTAAATGGGTAACATGTGGTCTAAGATGACTTAGATGACCTAGATACTAGGATTTCTTGGTAGGTAATATTAGTATAGGATGGTATCTAGCTATCCTAGGAAGTACAGGCTAGTATTCCTAGGTTAGAGTGGTATTGGACAAGGTATTGGTATTTACCTTGGTAAGGTAACATAGGTAATGCATAGAAATAGGGTATTTGAGTTTGGAGTCTAAGATAGAGTTAGAACTTGGTTTCCTTGGTTGGTAATGATCAAATATAGTGCTCTTAGACTAGTTTGACGTCGGTTGACCATTTTGACCAAAAGTCAACAAAAGTCAACCGAGAGTCAAACTTAGCCTTTAAGCGACCAGATTTGACCAAAACCAAACCAGAGTTGACTAGTTGACTGAAAGTCAACAGTTGGTCAACATGTGACTTGATTGACCTAGGGTTGACCCAGTATTGACCAGAGTTGACCAGAGTTGACTTTTTGATCAAAAGTCAACTGTAGGCCAACCTTTGACCCCAATTGACCTAATTTGACTTGGATTGATTTCCTGTGACCTTGTTTGACCTTGGTTGTTCTAGTGTGACCCAGTTTGGTTCAGTGTGACCTAGTATGACCTAGTTAGCTTGGTATGACTTAGACTTGACTTAGATTTGATTTAGATTGACCTAGATTCATTTAGAATGCATGGTAATGTACCTTATTATAATTTTTAGACTCATAGTGACTTGTACTGTTCTATAGGAGACAGACACCACTCTTCGAACAGTATATTCTCTTCAGACACTCAGGCTATCAGGCGAGTACATTCTCTGACCGTTTTATACTTGTATGGATTTACATTCTTGCTCTAGATTACTGTACTTGATGCTGACACGATTGTTATCACGGATTGGTACTATATGGATCTTTTTTGAGATGTTATCTCCTTGTATTCACTAAATACATATTGTGATGTGCGTTTCACTTCCATATTGTATTTATTGAATACCCATATCCTTGTATACTCATTGTGCATATTGTACTTCATTAGCACATGAGCCCCAGGGATAGACCATTGTACACTATTGTATGACATTGTACATCCATTGTATAATATCGTACACTATTGTATAAGATAATGTAACTGGAGTAGATCCTTGTGTATTGATTGGGGAGGGGGAGTAGAATTGGTTATGTACTCAAATCCTATTGTACAATATTGTATAACTATTGTATATGTCGATTGTACACCCACGTACAATGGAGTTACCATTGCATTTTCCTAGCCCGTTTACATAACCAGATTGTACTCTAAATCACATGTTTCCTTACAGTCTTACTATCATATTTAGATATTTTCTGTTATCAAATCTCTACTATTTTCTATACATTCTTCTTCAGTGTTTCATGTACTTTACTCTATTGCATGCTTTATATGTCCTAACTCGATATGAACTGTGTGAGATATTTTATGCTCGCTCCCGTCCTGACTGGACCTGTTGAAAATATTACAGAGGATGAGGAGGAGGCCTGCGTAGACACCTACTATGGGACAGCTGTAGATGCCATGTGTGACCCAGATTTCCAGTCTGATCCACTAGCTTAGAGACTGAGGCTCCCTAGTCTAGGTTTACATTTTCTGTCTTCTGAGATCTGATTGTATATACTTTTTCATTTTTAGTATTAGAGACTTGTATTGAGTTGGATGTTCTGTTTTGTATGTCAGTAGACACTTAGACTCTCTGGTTGTATTTATGTGGTTTTAGATGTGATTGAGACTGTATACTGCTATGTCACCTCTATTCGGAGTGTATATTGTACATGTACCTTTATATTGTTAGATGATTGATCTAGGACAGCGTTCTACCGCCGACACTGCAGCGTAGGCTGGGCGTTGTTACGTTCTCGTACCCTCACAGTGGGTGCGGGTCGTGACACCCGTGCCCTTGCATTCAATCTTTAATCCGCAACAACACTATCGATTAACCATAGAAGGGGTCAAGAAGAGAAGGGTCAGCCACTCACCTTGAGTTTACTTCGGCGAGAGAACTTGCTGGTCGCGCTAGACGTCGCCTATGCGATTACCTAAAATCGTACAAGCAACCGATTAGAACACTGCATTATTCAAGGAGTTCGATAGGAAATGCGAGTTCGAAATGCAAGCCATGAAAACCATCGAAAATATTTACGAAAACGCATTCAGAAAACAAAGCCAAAACCAACGCAAGCGGCGTAAAAAGCAGAGCAACGGGAGGTCTCTCCCGACTCAGCCGCAGAGTCAATCCTCGAGGCACAATCCCGCTGAATATGGGACTTGGTTCCGAAGAAGACATTCTATAACGAGGAATGGATCTTAATTCAACCGTTCCTGTTCGATCGACTCGGTCGATCCCGACCTATCGGTCCCGACCGAATCGATAGCGACAGTGTTCCATTCTCGCGCACCCCGTGGACAGAGTACGGGGCACGATGTAGGGACGGGGCACTACACCATAACCAACTAAGAAAAATTTTCGTCCTCGAAACTTAAAATAGAACCTATCTCTACGAGAACAACGAAGGAATCTTCTCCTTCATTTCTGACTCAAGCTTCCACGTCGACTCCTCGACTGAATGGTTTCTCCAGAGGACGCGGACGAGGGAAAAGCACGGTTGCGGAGAAGTTTATCCTTACGCTCTAAGATTTGCACCGGCTCTTCGACATATGACAAGTCCGCCTTCAGGTCCAGCTTACCCAAATCTACAACATGGCGCGGATCATGCACGTACTTCCTCAATTGCGATACGTGGAAGACGTCATGTACCTCTGACAACGCAGGCGACAAGGCAATTTGGTAAGCTACCGGGGCGACTCGCTTCAATATTTCGAACGGGCCAACAAATCTTGGGCTCAATTTCCCCTTCGCACCGAACCGGGAAACTCCACGCATAGGCATCACCTTCAGGAATACATGGTTGCCTTCCGAGAACTCGAGGGGGCGTCGGTACGTGTCGGCATAGCTTTTCGGTCGGCTTTGTGCTATCTTCAATCTTTCTCGTATCAACTTGACCTTCTGCACAGTCTGCTCCACCAGCTCCGGACCAAGTATCTGCCGTTCCCCGACTTCATCCCAGCAAATGGGCGATCTACACTTCCGGCCGTACAAAGCTTCATACGGTGCCATTTGGATGCTGGACTGATAGCTGTTGTTGTATGCAAACTCGGCCAGCGGTAGATGGACGTCCCAACTTGACTTCAAGTCGATCGCACAGAGTCGTAACATGTCTTCGAGAATTTGGTTCACCCGCTCTGTTTGGCCGTCAGTCTGAGGATGATAAGCTGAGCTGAACTTCAACTTGGTCCCCAGTGCTGAATGAAGACTACTCCAGAAGCGTGCTACAAACCGTCCATCCTGATCCGAGACGATAGATACTGGGACCCCGTGCAGCCGAATTACTTCATCAAGATATATCTGAGCAAGGCGGTCGACGCTCCAAGTAACTTTGATGGCAATAAAGTGCGCTGACTTGGTTAGTCGATCGACGATGACCCAGACGGCGTCGTTTCCCGCGGCATCCTCGACAAGCCAACAACGAAGTCCATAGTGATGTGATCCCACTTCCACTCTGGAATGGCAAGGTTCTGCATCTCCCCGTCCGGTCGCTGGTGCTCGACTTTGACTTGCTGACAGGCCATACATTTTGACACAAAGAGCGCTACGTCCCTCTTTATGCCGTGCCACCAAAAGACAACACGGAGGTCCTTATACATCTTGGTGCTGCCAGGATGCAAGGAATATTTTGCATAGTGTGCCTCCGTTATTATCTTCTTTCTAAGTTCTACGTCGTCCGGTACGCATAGCCGTCCCTTCACGCACAATACTCCCGACTCGTCCTCTGCAAAGTCAGACGCTTTTTCTGTCGATATCAGCTTCCGTATCTTCTTCAGGTAGGGATCGTCCTTCTGTGCAGACTTGATCCTCTCCAGTAGGCTCGGTTCCACCCGCAGTTGCGCTAGTTTCACGTCTCTGAAACGAACTCGAAGTTCAATGCCCATTCCTTCCAAGTCACGCAGCAGTCGATCGTTGATGCATAACGAAGCTAAGTACTTTCGGCTCAGCGCATCCTCTACCATATTTCCCTTGCCCGGTGTGTAGTCGATTGATAAGTCATAGTCTTTGATTAGTTCGAGCCATCGCCTCTGCCGCAAATTCAGTTCTTTCTGGGTGAAGAGATACTTGAGGCTTTTGTGGTCCGTATAAATCCTGCACGCCACGCCATAGAGATAGTGATGCCACAGCTTCAACGCGAACACAATTGCCGCTAGTTCTAGGTCGTGCGTGGGGTAGTTCTTCTCGTGCGGCTTCAACTGCCGGGAAGGAAAAGATATCACCTTATCCTGCTGCATGAGCACACACCCCAAGCCCTGGCCAGAAGTATCGCTGAAGATTTGAAATCCCTCCGTCCCTTCAGGAAGAGCAAGTATCGGGGCCGAAACAAGCCGTTGTTTGAGCTCCTGGAAGGAAGCTTCACAGTCGTCTGACCACTAGAATGCGACTCCTTTCTGGGTGAGGCGAGTCAACGACGATGCGATCTTCGCGAAGTCCTTCACGAAGCGTCGGTAGTATCCCGCCAAGCCTAGAAAGCTTCGAATTTTGCTAACTGATGCGGGCCGTTTCCAATCAGCAACTGCCTCGACTTTCTTCGGATCGACTGCGATGCCCGCGGCGGAGATGATGTGCCCAAGGAATGAGACGCTGTCCAGCCAGAACTCGTACTTGCTCATCTTCGCGTACAACTGATTCTCTCGAAGGGTTTGGAGAGTCCGCGAGATGCTCTGCATGTTGTGCTCGATCCTTCGAGTAGACGAGGATGTCGTCGATGAAGACTACTACGAACTTGTCAACGAACGGACGGAACTCCCGATGAATTAGATCCATGAAGACGGCAGGGGCATTTGTCAGACCGAACGGCATTACCAAGAACTCGTAGTAGCCATAACGAGTGCGGAAGGCAGACTTTGGCACGTCATCTGGCTTGACTTTGAGTTGGTGATAACCCGATCGTAGATCAATCTTCGAAAACACCGTTGCACCTTGGAGCTGGTCGAACAAGTCGTCGATGCGGGGCAGGGGGTATTTGTTTCAGACGGTGGCTTTGTTTAATTCTCGATAGTCGATGCAGAGCCGCATCGATCCATCTTTCTTCTTCACGAATAGCACGGACGCACCCCATGGCGAGACACTCGAACAGAAATCCTCTATCGAGCAATTCCTGAAGTTGTGCTTTCAATTCTTTCAATTCTGCAGGGGCCATTCTGTACGGAGCCTTCGAGATCGGCCGGGTGTCGGGGAATGTGTCGATGGTGAACTCTATTTTTCGATCGGGCGGCATGCCGGGTAGCTCGTCCGGGAACACGTCTGGGAATTCTACCACAACGTCGGTCTGACCCTTGTTTGCACCATCCTGTCGCATGTCTCGAACGGAAGCTAGATAGCCTTCGCACCCGGAATACAGCATCCGTCGAGCAGATATCGCGGAGATCACCATACAGGTCGGCGACGCCTCACCACACGAGTAGCAGAATTCAGGCACTCCAGGCATGCGGAATGTGACCCTCTTTTCGGCGCAATCTATGGTTGCGTTGCACGGCCCGAGCCAATCCATTCCCAGAATGATGTCAAAGTCCTTCATATCTAGAACTATTACATCCAGACCAATCTTTTGACCGCCGATACAGATAATCCCGTCGGCACAAGCTAAGTTTGTGAGAATTGGTGTGCCGAAGGCGTGCTTACGCTAAGGTTGAGATCTAATGATATTACAGGAAATTTGTGCTCGGCGGCAAAGTCTGCCGATATAAAACTATGTGAAGCGCCTGAATCAAATAACACACGAGCAGGTACATTATTGAATTTTAGTATACCTGACACTACTGTATCTGATGCCAGTGCTTCGTCTCGAGTCATGGCGTAGACGCGGCCCTGAGTGTTGGGGCGACGATCTTGGCCATTTTGTGGTGCAGGTCGAGTGGGCGGAGGAGGTCGGGGCGCCTGCCCTCGATTCTCTTGGCGGTACTGTTGTGGTGGTACGTTGCGAGTCTGGGGTTCGTGCAATCTCGAGCGAAGTGGCCCCTTTGTCCGCAAGCGTAACATTCAACATTGCGGTAAAAGCAGTGACGTTCAAGGTGTCCAAGTTGCCCACAATTGGTGCACTTAAGTATCGCTTTCTCACCCCTGTAGCCGCCGTTATTTGGACGCTTTGACGCGTCGTTGTTGCCTCCCGTATAGCTAGGACGTTTGTGATTGGAGTGGCGCACAACGTCGTCAGCACCGGAAGGATGTAGTTTCTCAAGGCGGAGGGCGTGATTCAGAGCCTCGCTCACGGTCTTGTACTCTGGGACCCGACATGCGCACCAATAGAGTATCGCAGACCCACTTCGAACTGTCGTACACGACAATCTTCAGTAGGCAGAAACTGGCCAGCAAACTTAGATAACTTGTTGAATTCTGCGGCGTACTGTTCCACCATCCTGCTCCCTTGCTTCAACTGCATGAATTCATTCTCCTTCACTTGACAAACAGCTGACGGAAGGTACTGGACTTCGAAAGCTTTACGGAACGTGGCCCAAGAGATCGGCACGGTAGTGTTGTCCGGTCGGATCGCTCGCTTACGCACGGCCCACCAGTCGTGCGCGTTCAACCGTAGTTGAAGTTGTGAGCAGGCGACTTGCTTGGATTCTTTAATGCCGAGCAGCTCGAAGTGATCTTCCAGCTCTTCTAACCAGTCGATCGCTATGGAGGGACCCTCGGTACCGCTGAAGGAAGTGTGGCACGCTTTCTTGAATTCTGACACTTCAAAGTTGTACTTTTTCGGTGCCGTTGGTTGACGCTCGGGATCCTCCGTGTCGATTTTAATGGGTTGTTGGATCGCCGACACGATGACGGTAGGCGTAGTCGTAGAATTTCCGTTGGCCGCTATTGTCTGGACGATCTGCTGCAGGGTATCTAGCTGCTTTTGTTGAAGTTTGGCATATGCATCAAAGCGAGCTTCGAAGCGAGCTTCGAACTGGGCCTGTCGTTCCTCTACTTGTTGATGTCGGTTCTCGGACTGGTTTCGCTGTGCCTCCATCATGCGCAGCATCTTTTCGATGGTATCGTTAGAAGGTCCGGCCCGCGGACGATGCGAACTACTAGAGCCGCTAGAAGCGCTCTGTTCTTGCTCGGCCGTGGGTTCCGTCCCTTCTGCGATACGAAAGCAAACGCATCAGTCATAAAATATTACGGACTCATTGTATGGAACAACTTATCTCATCGATACGAGGTCAAAGGATGTAAAGCCGTGCTCTGATACCATTATGTCACGTCCCGATTCCGTAGAATCGATAGTCGTCCCCCGGGCGTGATGCCGTACGAACCTAAGTTGCGATCGCACACGGCATAGTCATAAGGTTATCCGAAACACAACATCAAGTTAGAGTACGCAGAGAAATTGAATGACACATTTGAAATAGAAATAGACTTTTTTATTGATAATAAAACATTATTTACATTGACTTTATTACATTCATTGTCGCGCAGGCTACAACAAGACTCGACTTACAAAATGAACGCCGATGAGATAGTCGTTCCATACATTACACCCTTTTATACAAGCAAAAACTATTACATATTTCCACCTGCGATCGAGGCAAGTCGAGCCGCCATCTTCTTTTGGACTGAGTGCGGGTCTTCTTCAAAAGGAATCCAGAACAAGCCTTTACACGGACGAGGCTTCAAAAGTGTCCACGCCGCCTTGAGATTTTAGGTGGCACGCCCTTCGTGGTTCGGGGTACCTGCGTGGAGAGCGAGGATCAGTACATTACACTTTGTACTGGTGCGTGGCAAGTTAATTTCCAAGCTCTCATTTGGTTGAATGAGTTTATATGACTTAGTTCATGAATGTTTCTAACCATCCTAATGAATTTCAAGCAAGCAATGACAAGCATAATGTAATTTACGTCGGAACTTACCGACGGCGGCCCGCGCCGCGCCTTATGAAACTTACCATGTTCTTCCCTGTCAATTGTTATCATTTCCATACCAAGTGCAATATTTCTGTGTGTTGGTCACTGGCTCCCAGAGCCATCGTGGACTCCTCTAGCTTTTGTTAGACGGGGTCCTTTCAGCGTGAGTAGCGAGCCCCGCTGCAAGTCCTCGCCTAACCCGTGCCCAGCACAGCTAATTATTTATTTCCCTTTGTGCCCGCAACGGTCCCGTGGCCTCGGGTTGCCGTGCGGAGAAACGTTCACCTTGTCGACAAGTTGTCCATGACCGTGCAAAGACCATTTTCTTTTTTAGTTATTTAGACATAGCCTACATTCTCTTTAAAAACTCAATTATTTTACCGTGCCCGTGCCCTTGCATTCAATCTTTAATCCGCAACAACACTATCGATTTACCATAGAAGGGGTCAATAAGAGAAGGGTCAGCCACTCACCTTGAGTTTACTTCGGCGAGAGAACTTGTTGGTCGCGCTAGACATCGCCTACGCGATTACCTGAAATCGCACAAGCAACCGATTAGTACACTGTATTATTCAAGGAGTTCGATAGGAAATGCGAGTTCGAAATGCAAGCCATGAAAACCATCGAAAACATTCACGAAAACGCATTCAGAAAACAAAGCCAAAACCAACGCAAGCGGCGTGAAAAGCAGAGCAACGGGAGGTCTCTCCCGACTCAGCCGCAGAGTCAATCCTCGAGGCACAATCCCGCTGAATATGGGACTTGGTTCCGAAGAAGACATTCCATAACGAGGAATGGATCTTAATTCAACCGTTCCCATTCGATCGACTCGGTCGATCCCGACCTATCGGTCCGACCGAATCGATAGCGACAGTGTTCCATTTTTGCGTACCCCGTGGACAGAGTACGGGGCACGATGTAGGGACGGGGCACTACAGTGAAGAGGAGCATGAAGACCACCTCAGGAAAGTGTTACAGGTTCTGAGAGAGAACCAGTTGTATGCCAAGCAAAGCAAGTGTGAGTTTTGGTTGGATCACATTTCATTTTTGGGTCATATCATATCAGGAGCTGGAGTAGCAGTGGATCCCAAGAAGGTAGAAGCAGTAGAGAGTTGGCCAGTACCCAAGACCGTAGCTGATGTACAGAGTTTCTTAGGATTGGCAGGATATTACAGAAGGTTCCTATCAGACTTTGCAAGGCTTTCAGCACCTATGACCCGCTTGACACGGAAGGATGTACCATTCGTCTGGTCGGCAGAATGTCAAGCATCATTTGAGAATCTGAAGCAAAAGTTGATATCAGCGCCTATTCTTACATTGCCAGTTGGACCCGGAGGTTTTACCGTTTATTGTGATGCGTCAGGTAAAGGACTTAGATGTGTCCTCATGCAGCATGGGAAAGTGATAGCATATGCATCTAGACAGCTCCGAGACCACGAGAAGAATTATCCGACTCATGACTTGGAGTTGGCAGCAGTAGTATTTGCCTTGAAGATATGGAGACATTACTTATATAGTGACCGAGTAGACATGTACACAGACCATAAAAGTCTGAAGTACATCTTTACCCAGAAGGAACTGAACATGAGGCAGAGAAGATGGTTGGAGTTGATTAAGGACTACGACGTGGAGCTTCAGTATCATCCAGGCAAGGCTAATGTGGTAGCAGATGCTCTCAGCAGGAGAGGCGGCGCATTTATGTTAACAACACAGAGGCATATCTTAGAAGACCTTCAGGAGATGGGCATCGAGGTTATACTTCCTTGTGATGTAGGAGTTCTGGCGAGTCTACAAGTTCAATCTGACTTGGTAGACAGGATCAAGGCAGCTCAGATACAAGACCCAAGGATTCAGAAGCTTAGAGCAAAATGTGAGTCAGGACTCAGAAAGGAGATGCAAATTCTTGAAGATGGTACGCTTAGGTTTGGATCACGCCTATGTGTGCCTAGTGGAGATATCAGACATGAGGTTATGACAGAAGCTCACAGTTCTCAATATTCTATACATCCTGGAGGGACCAAGATGTACCAAGATATCAAGCAGCACTTCTGGTGGAACGGGATGAAGAGGAAGATAGCTAGATTTGTTTTTCGTTGCTTGGTATGTCAGCAAGTGAAGGCAGAACAGCAGAGGCCAGCTGGGTTATTGCAACCGCTTCCTATCCCGGAATGGAAGTGGAAACATATTACAATAGACTTTGTGATCGGTTTACCGAGATCACCAAGTGGTAAGGATGCTATTTGGGTAATCGTAGATCGGCTTACGAAGGTGGCACATTTTCTTCCTTTTAGAGTAGGTCAATCTACGGAGAAGTTGGCAGAATTGTATATGCAGCAGATAGTCAGGCAGCATAGAGTCCCCGTCAGCATTGTGTCAGACCGAGATACCCATTTTATATCACATTTTTGGAAGAGCTTACATCATAGTTTGGGCACCAAGTTAAGATTTAGCACGGCTTACCATCCACAGACGAACGGGCAATCAGAAAGGACAATTCAGACTTTGGAAGATATGTTGCGAGCTTGCACTCTAGATTTTGGAGGATCTTGGAAGAGCCACCTGTACTTAGTTGAGTTTTCTTATAACAACAGTTATCAAGCCAGTATCCAGATGGCGCCATTTGAATCACTATATGGTAAGAAGTGTACGTCGCCACTAGCATGAGATGATATCGGGGAGAGAAAGATGTTAGGCCCGGAAATGATTGTTCAGATAGTTGAATTGGTGAAGGGAATTAGAGAGCGACTTCGAGTTGCGCAGGATCAGCATCGTCATTGGGCGGACCAGCATCGTAGTCCGCTAGAGTTTTCTGTTGGGGACCACGTGTTCTTGCGGATCTCACCTTGTCACTTCCCATTCCCAGAATACGTATTTTTAGAATGCATGTACTGTTTAAATGTAAATATTTTATATTTATCATGTATTGTTCTGTATTTAAATCTCTTTAAATTTTATGTTAATTAATTTTTTGCACTTTATTTTCTGCTTTTATACTCTGCTTTAGCTTTGCTATGGGTTCGGCTCAGACTGGTTTAATTATGTTGGTTCATCATGAACCGAAATAAACTCCCCCTACCACCACTCTTTTATTTAAAAGCCCATCCCCTTTTTCTCTCTTCATTACTTCACTAATTCTTCTTCTCCTCATAACTCTTCCACCAACCTAGGAGAGCAAGGCAAGTGCCAACTTGCTTCCTGATAGATCCCCATTATTATTGTTCCATCATCTTCCTTATTCGATTCTAAGTCTCTTTAGTACTTAGCATTCCCAATTTCTATGGCTTATTTGTTGTAGATCTAAGTTTGATACATTTTCGGGTTTTTTAGGTTTTGATCTAGTAAACTTTGTTATCTTCAAGTTTTGATGGTTCCATATTGTAGAGAATTTCGTTCTACCCAATTTTGACCTATGGAAGTCCATATTTGGGCTTGGGATGAAGGATTTATGGAGCTTGGAAGCAATAGCTTCCATGGTTCTGTTCTTAGAAAAATTCGGAGAGGAAGAACAGCCACAGCACATGAGATTATTTATTTCCCAATTATTTCCTACAGCGCATGAGATTCATTTCCCACAGCCGCATGAATCTTTCTTCCTCAGGCGCATGAGATTATTTATTTCCCAATCATTTTCCACAGCGTATGAGATTATTTATTTCCCAATAATTTTCTACAGCGCATGAGATTATTTATTTTCCAATCATTTCCACAGCGCATAAGATTATTTATTTCCCAATCATTTTCCACAGCGCATGAGATTTATTTTGCACAGCCGCATGAATCTTTCTTCCTCAGGCGCATGAGATTATTTATTTCCCAATCATTTCCCACAGCGCATGAGATTATTTATTTTCCAATCATTTTCCACAGCGTATGAGATTATTTAGTTTTCAATCATTTCCCACAGCACATGAGATTATTTATTTCCCAATCATTTTCCATAGCGCATGAGTATTTATTTTCCAATCATTTCCCACAGCGCATGAGATTATTTATTTCCCAATTATTTTCCACAGCACATGAGATTTATTTCCCACAGCCGCATAAATCTTTCTTCCTCAGGCGCATGAGATTATTTATTTTCCAATCATTTCCCACAGCGCATGAGATTATTTATTTCCCAATCATTTCCCACATAGCATGAGATTTACTTCCCACAGCCGCATAAATCTTTCTTCCTCAGTCGCACGAGATTATTTATTTTCCAATCATTTCCCACAGCGCATGAGATTATTTATTTCCCAATCATTTTCCACAGCGCATGAGATTTATTTTCCACAGCCGCATGAATCTTTATTCCTCAGGCGCATGAGATTATTTATTTCCCAATCATTATTTCCCAATCATTATTTATTTCCTAATTTTTATTTCTCGAATTTGGTATTAATTAACATTGATTGTTATCTTGATTGATAATTGATCATGCGTTCCTAGGTGGAACTAAGAGACTGGCTAGTCGTCTTATTGAATTAGATGGAATAAGACACGTTCATATTAACTATGAACTATTATAATCGATTGGTCAATCCCGAATATTGGCATATGGATACATACAGGCTATAATTTATTTATTTATTTTACGAAAGCAGCATGTGTACTCTATGGTCAAGGCATGATTATTCCGTGGTTAGTTTTAATTATTGTATTACGCTATGTAAGACCTACAACCTAACCGCACAGGTATCGTTGTAGAGTTGGGTATATCGTACTTTGTACGGAAGTACTCATTCTGAATGACCATGATCCACGACATGGAATTTCACTTAACATAGAGGCTACTAAGTTAAATAAAATAATGATTGCATGGAGGGAATAGATTTCCGAGTTCTTACATGGCAGCCCTCTTTGGGACTATTAGCGCCCAACAGGCCGGCTGGTTCCCACAGATACTGCAATTCTGCCACACGGGCAGGGAGCGGTATCTGCTTTATTATTGTATATTGTATATTGATGACGGACGTTGTCACGCACCGACCCGGAATCATCCGAATCATCGTCCTCGCAGGGGGCGTGATGCCGCACGAGCCTGGAGTTGCGCTCGTGCAAGGCAAGATGACAAGTTCTCAAATGGTTATCTTTTGATTCGATATTAACAACGATAGGAAAACAGAGATTACAATGGCTTTCGATAGCCTAACAATATATGCCAGATTGGCTACAACACTCAGGTTCTCTCTTGCCCACAAAGGATTTTACCATTCCATACATCATGCCTTCTATATCTCGGCCGCATCAATCCAGCTGCGTAGTCCGAGCGTCATTGCGATAACACGCTTCAATGCGCTTCGGCATTTCCAAGCCTTAACGCGTTCAAGCACGCTTCACCGCGAGCAATCTATTCCCTGCACCCTGCATGAAGCTGGTGGGGGATCAGTACGTTCGTCCTCGCATGTACTGAAGTAAAGATCATCTTTCCAAACCGACATTTTAATATTTATGTTGAATCATACAACTTAGCTTATGATCTTGCTATGTTCTCCTTAGGGTCAATTTCATGGCATCTTAAAAAGCGTAAAGCAAGTTATCATAGCAGCATGTTATCGAATTGAATAGGCAAGCAAACAAGTAATCTCGTGTTTGATTCGTGGCGCGACTTACAAAGTCGACGCACTCGCCCTTGCTCCGACGCAAGATGAATACGCCGTAATCTTTCCCTGTTATGTTATATGTGCATCTCTAAGCAGGATCTCTATGCGGGACGCATACGCACCTATACTCTCAATCCATCGTTCCTTAACTATATGAGGGCCGTTGGCATATCCGCGCCGGAATGGACTAAAGGAGTTCCTTTCTTTTCTCTCCTTCTTTTCTCTCTATTTGGTCGGGATGCCCGGCGTTTCACGGGTTGGGTCACCCCCAACAACTGAAATGTTCCCGCTGCATACCATCATTTGTGGCTTTTCCCATCTTGTTTAAGGATGTGCGCCTACAAAGATTATTCGAATCCCTTCGCGGCCAATCGGTTCCGGGGCGCTCCTCCGACATTTAACCGTTTTGGGGAAACACCCGTGCACGGGTTATTATCACATTAATCTCGAGCCCATTCCAATCGACCATGCAACGCCCTATCATTCAAGTAATCAAATTCAAACAACCAAACATAGTCTTGAGTCCGAGACTCAAGACTTATCATCTCGCATCTCTTTCGTTAGCTTTCTGTGTTCTTACATTTCATACTTCGTTTCAATGATTCAATGGCATCGTGCCTCAACTCAATGCTCATCAACCGAACGACCCGAAGGTCTTGAACACCTTTCGAGGCACCATGTCATATCCGACAGTTCCGCCACATTCATGCCACAACTGTATTCTCTCGCAACGAAGCCATCTTTTTATTATCCCGTACACGTAGGCACGTTTCGACCGTATCCCCATGTTCTATAACTTAGCATTCAATGTTCGGGGCTTGCGCGCTAGGGCGCTCGCCTATTGTCTTTCAATGTTCTAGCCGTCTAACTCGTGCATCAAAGGCACGGTATGGTTCGTGCACTAAGGCACTCGCCGATTACAGTTATCCCATGTTCTTACGGCTTGCGCACCGAGGCGCTCGCCTTAGCGATATCCAATGTCCCATAGCGACTCGTGCATATGATGCACGTTTTATTTCAATTGTTCTAACTTAGTGTTCGACTCATACTACGATTTCATCTCCGATCGGCCACGCCCGTGGCATCGATAGGTTAACTTTTAGCATACAATGATATATTTGACGTATCGAATGAATGAGTAAAAAGAAGTCAATCCTCCCACCTTGAGTCGATACGCCTTTGCCGTTTCGCCGAGCCGATGCGGCTCGATTTCATAACTTGTTGCATGGCCACTCTCCTGACTTAGCCATTCGAGCACTTCATGCTTCATTGTGTTATACATCCGATTTTCCTTAGCGTGCCCAAGTCTCAGCCCGTCGCAAGGCGACGATTTGATTTCGCGGACCCCTTACTAAATATCGCAAAAGATCGACCTCTAATATTTTCTCGTCAAAGTATAACCTGCACACGAAACCAACTAAAATCAATACTTGCATCGATTCGGACTTGCGCCTTGGTCGATTCGATTTCTTAGAATCTTCGAGCCGATTCAACGCACTCATCCTTCGGGGCAACGCGGCACTTCGCATCGATTCAACTCGATGCATTCTTTCGGGGCAAGGCAACTCTTCGCATCAACTTAGTTTGATGCATTGCTCGAGACAACTTAACTCTCGTATCGTTCTGTATCGATACATTTCCTTTGCGTCAACGTGACCCGTTGAGTCAACGCTTCAGCGTAATGCACCGTACGGAGTGGGGCATTACGAATATACCACTCAAAACAAGGTTCGTCCTCGAACCAAAACCAACACTCCGACTAAGTATTTTTTAGATCGTTTCACGATCTCGTCCCACCAATGTTGTTCAGTTTCACACTATCTCACAAGCTTTTCAAATATTTCAAAGTCATCCCTGCAGCTCAATTTGAATTTTTGTATACAACTCGATTTGGATCCATACCTATATTCAAGGCGTCCGAAGATATATGTATTTTGACCAATTCCAGTGGTAGCAAATTGGAACAAAGCTGACAGATAAATTTCAATCCTATGCTTGCCATCTCGTACTCTCGATCGGACTTATCCTTAGCACTTGTTCTCGCAATTTTATTGCATATGCATATTGATACACACGCGATCATCCAACAAAAGTCAAGGCACACGATGCGATTCAAAATCGCATTTCTTATTTCGTATATTTCATTGGAACTATCAGTCCTATGCATCGCGTCGAGCCATCGCGCACAATCACAACGATTTTCTGCAACGCCTTGCGTTCGAAATCGCTACCCAACTATTTCGAAGTCTTGCTTATGCAACTTATCTCGATCGATTTCTTTATCAATATTCGGGACTACGCCCGTTAGGTTACTTACGTAGTCCCCGTGCTTAACTTCTTCCGACGCAACTTTAAATTAACATTGCACAAAGGCCACAATCTATCCGACACGAAAGTTTACATCAAGGCGACGGTGCTCAAAGCAACGATCGCCTTAACACGAAGTCTCTACGATGCATCTTACATCCGATTTCCCAACGAGTAGGAATTTACTAGCCAAATTCCTAACTTATCCATCTCGCAACATCGAATATAAGTTCGATTCACGCAAGCTCAATTGCAAGGTGAATTCGAATCTAACGACATATCATAAGTCATTCCCTTATCATTTCTCTCGTGCATAGCACGATTCTCGCACTCGCCTATCCGAATCACCAAGTTCGTTGATGAATTTTAAGTTCGATAGTCGACCAACATAACCATTCAAGCATTCATCCGACGAATACTCAAATCTGATATCATTCTCAATCGAAAGCTGTTCCAATAATTCTCGATCGCCTAGACTTATCGTCAACATGTACCGTGTTATATTTGTTATCAGTGCAATCTCATATGCGATATCGCATGGGTCATCTTACGGTCTGCAGCATTCAATTTGATTTGGCGGTCAAGTCTTCTAGGGTC